>JACDJE010000148.1:1152834-1241853 GCA_016647715.1 Pavo muticus
TGAAACTACTCTCCAAGTAGCAAGAAAGCATCTCATATGTTGCTTATGAGAAAGCCACAATGCATCATGGAACTTGGCCAGTTATCACAGTGTTGTGCTATAGTTGCCTTCCAGTCCAGATTTTGTTCATTTCAAATGCATTTTAGAGAAATGATTGATAAGATGGAGACTTTAATCCAGCCCTGCACTGACTTAATGAGACTGTAAAACGAACGTACTGCGTTGCTATAACCACCTGATAGGAGCGCAGCACAAAGTACCCAAAACAATATGCTGGAGCCAGAGTTCATTTAAGAGCCATCATGCATTCAGCCACCTGAGTGCAGCTGCCCTCCTCGACTTGATGATGAAAGCCTCAGCTCAGCGGTGCGACCGTTTTGTTGGGGATGGAAATCCAAAGTGGGAAAATGGAAAAATGGCGGATGGTTGGACTAGATGGCCTTAGTGGTCATTTCCAACCTGAATGATTCGATTATTCCACGAGAAATGTGGCAGGCAAGTGTAAAACAGCTCTGGGAAGAGGGATATGTGCAGCTAAGAGAGGAATGCAGGGACGGCTGCGGAGGTGATGGATGGTCACACTCACGTACCAGGCACCCTTCCAAGGAACAGCAACCCTGGAAAAATTCCACCCAGAGAGAGGGCTATCTATGGCTACGTGTGCAGAGCGGGGCACCGGGAGATGGGAGAGGGGCTGAACGAGGCCCGTCAGTGCTTGGCAGGAGGAACGTGGCAGTCCTTAAATGGAGACAGAAGTGGTGATGTGCACGCGGGCTGGGTGGCCTTGGCCTCCCCATGAGCCTTGAGTCCCTTTGCCTCCTCCTCCAGGAGTCACCAGCCTGGGGGGCCTAGCTGGGAGTGGGCCGGGGGCTGTTTGATGGCAGGGAGAAGGACCGTGCCATAGCAAGGCTGGCCAGTAAGGGAAGTGAGGGGAGACCCTTTCAACTCCCAGCTCTGACAGCACTGAGGCCTGATGGAGAAATAGTGCGTGGTGGGATGGCGGTTCTTTGGGGGGGGGAATGGGAAACACCAGGACAAACTGCACCAAACTGGTTCCAGGCAGGAAGGAAAGCAAAACATCTTAAATCAGCTGATGACCGTTTCACAGAAATGACCAAAGGAATGTTCCAAATGAGAGCAGAGCACTCTGACTGTGTATTGCAGATGGACACCGTGCTGGGAAAGTGATTCAAGCTCTGCTTATATTCCCAGCAAGAGCTTTGCCATCCTACAGTCCCCAAGGCAGATTAATGGGGAGAATTAATGTCGCTCTGGTCCTGGCGCTTCTACACAAAATGAGGAATCTCAGCACTTCTTTTCCACCTAAAGCAGCCCACAGCATGTGGCCACAGAAGCAGGGGTGAGCAGAGCTCCATCCCCACCAGTAAACAGGTTCTGATGGGAACAGAAGGGCTAGATGCAATCCAGGAAGATAAATCCACAATTAAATGAAACCAAGTTTTATAGTTTCGGGAGATAAGAGTGAAAAAATGCATGCTTTTAAGGAACAAGAGGATGAGAGGGTATAGCCTCAAGCTGCACCAGCACAGGTTTAGGTTGGATTGACATCCATATTTCTTCTCCAAAAGAGTGGGGAAGGCTGCCCAGGGAGTGGGAGGGTCACCGTCCCTGGGGGTGTCCCAGAGGTGTGGGGATGTGGCACTGAGGGACGTGGGCAGTGGGCATGGGGGGGTGGGTTGGGTTGGGTGTGGGGATCTGAGAGGGCTTCTCCGGCCTTACTGACTCATTGATTCTAAGAGCTGGCTTACGTGTTTGGAAGAGGCAGACAATCGGTGTATGCACAACAGTCGCAGGTAAAGCTGCTGTAACTTATTCGTACCATTACGGATGAACCTGTCACCAGAACTGACACTGAAAATTAAATTCTCTATCTCCCTGCAGCCACACCAATATCAGCTGTACTGAATCTGTTTCAAATAGGCTGAGATGAATGGCCCAGCACGTTGGTACCAACCAGCTTCCCACCTGCAGATCCCCTCCTCCAGTTGTGCCCCGCGAGCGCTGTGCAGGAAATACGATGAAAAAACCCAACATCAAAATAAAAGCATACAGTGTGCCCAAAGCTTT
Source organism: Pavo muticus (assembly GCA_016647715.1). Classification (NCBI taxonomy): domain Eukaryota; kingdom Metazoa; phylum Chordata; class Aves; order Galliformes; family Phasianidae; genus Pavo; species Pavo muticus. The sequence goes on from JACDJE010000148.1 coordinate 1,154,923, forward strand.
GCCATTAGAGATGCATACCTTCCAAAGAGGAAGGGGACTGTGTAAGAAAACAGATTTAAGAATATTTCTCCTAGATACATAAAATGCCTACATGCATGCTGAGAAAGGAAAACGGTGCCTGCTGGGACCGAGATGGCTGTGATGCTGAGCAGTCTGTGCATCGCACATCAGCCCTAAGCAGTAACTGCAGGGGAGCTGCCTGCAGCCAGCAGCAGGCTGGGCTGGCTGTGTTATGGGCTGGAGGAAAAGCTCCTGCTCTGAGAAGCTCTTTGTCACCTATACTGATGAGCAATTTGGAAGGGATTAGGTTTTGGTGCCTGACTTGCAATAGCCATCATGGGAGTGCATGTCTTCAGGGGCTTAAAACAACAGAAATACACACAGAGAGCACCCCATCCCACTGGCAGCTGGTGGCACCTCATAGGGGAGGTGTGTCATTGAGCAGTGCCAGAAGATGGGAAAACGGAGAAAAGCAGCCAGAAAGCTGATCATGGATTAAAATAAAAAGAAACAAAAGGTAGAAAGGGAAAAGAAATGTATAAGGTGCTGCACTGGGCGCAGCTACAGCACCCCGTCCCACTCCCACGTTGTTTAGCTTGTGGCAAGTGCTCTTACCCCCTCTTCCTTGAGTCTTGCACCACAAACAATGTCATTTGTCCTCCAGCATGTCCTCAGTGTGTCCCTAACATGTCCCCAGCACATCCCTGATGCACTACCAGCACACCCCCAACTTACCCCAGCTCCCAGCCATACCCTTGGCCCATTGTCTGCAGCATCACCCAGCATCACTGCACCACCACGTCCTCCTGGAGCAATCCCAGGGCATGGCATGGGCTGGAGTTGCCATAATTATACAGAATCACAGAATCACAGAATCATAGGGGTTGGAAGGGACCTCCAGAGATCATCGAGTCCAACCCCCCTGCCAAAGCAGGTTCCCTATACCAGGTTGCACAGGTGGGCATCAAGGTGGGTCTGGAATATCTCCAGAGAAGGAGACTCCACAGCCTCCCTGGGCATCCTGTTCCAGAACTCCGTCAACTCACAGAAAAGAAGTTCTTGCGCACATTGGTGCGGAACTTCCTGTGCTCCAGTTTCTGGCCATTTCCCCTTGTCCTGTCTCCACACACAGCTGAAAAGAGTCTGGCCTGGCCACTTTGCCCCCCACACCTGAGATATTCATAGACCTGGATCAGGTCCCCTCACAGTCTTCTTTTCTCAAGGCTAAACAAACCCAGTTCAGCCTTTCTCCATAGGGGAGATGCTCCAGGCCCTTCACCATCTTTGTGGCCCTCCGCTGGACTCCTTCCAAGAGATCCCTGTCTTTTTTGTACTGGGGAGCCCAGAGCTGGACACAGTACTCCAGATGAGGCCTTACCAGGGCAGAGTAGAGGGGGAGGATCACCTCCCTCAACCTGCTGGCCATGCTCTTTTTAATGCAGCCCAGAATGCCATTGGCCTTTTTGGCCACAAGGGCACACTGCTGGCTCATGGCCAACCTGTCGTCCACCAGGACACCCAGGTCCCTCTCTGCAGAGCTCCTCTCCAGCAGCTCATCCCATACATGGAGATGTTTAAAGGAGCCCTTCCAAGACTGGCAGCTTTGCATTGCTTTATAGAACCATAGAATGATTAAGGCTGGAAAAAGTCCCTAGCATCATAGAATCATAGAATGGCCTGGGTTGAAAAGGACCACAATGCTCATCTGGTTCCAATCCCCTGCTATGTGCAGGGTTGCCAACCAGCAGACCAGGCTGCCCAGAGCCACATCCAGCCTGGCCTTGATCTCCAATCCCAACACACCCCACCATGCCCACTTGCCACATCCCTCAGTGTTTCCTACAGCTCCTGCTGCATTTGTAAAACCATCGCTGAACTCACACGAGAGAAATAATGTATTTTGCCTAGTTAGAAATCGTTAATTTGAGGAGCAGATGGAAACTGTTTGTCAGCCAGACACTGTCAGCTTGCCCTGTAATGGATACGGTGCATCTGTGCAGCATACACAGTTTTCAGCTCCTTGCTGCCACCAACTTGGCGGCACATATTTAAAGACCATTTGCAGACATTACAGAAGGAGCTTCGGGCGTTTGCACATCACAGTGCTGGGGAAGTTTGCCATCAGCACTCTTGATGCTTTTTGACAATGCCATCGCACCATTGCGGGCAGTTTGTCACTCTCCATTCATCTGGCATTCACTAATGCAGCAGCAAAAGCCTGGACAGCAAAAGCTATCACAGGATCCTGGAATTATGGCATCATTTGGGTTTGAAAGGACTTCTAAAGGCCATCTGCAATGGACAGGGACATCTACAGCTCCAGCAAAAGAGAAAAAAAAGAAAACCAGCAGTTTGGGGCAGCCTGCTGGCTCTCATACTTCACTTTAAACTGAAAAATAAGCTATTACTGCATGGTCTTCAGAAAAGGATTAGAAATTGTCCAGGATATAGAGGAGATGAATAAAAGATAGATCTTACGACAGAAGAAAAATGAACAATAACACAAATCCGCTGTGGTCTGGCTCTCTGTGGGAAAGAGGTGGCAAATCTGTGCTTTTGGGGGCTTTTTGCTGAGTGTAATATAATTTCTCAGGCATGTTGCTGGCTGATAACAGCGGCTGAAGTGTTTGTTTCGTAAGAGTTGGCATGGTCAGAAAGCTGTGCCTATGGCAGGCTCACATCAGCTGATGAGCACCGCAGGAGGAATGGAGATGCTATCTTTTCAGTGAGCACAGCTTTCTGAAAACCTCCCTGTAATAATTCCACTGAATAATATTCCCCAATGCAAAGCCCCGCAGAGAGCCTGCTCTAAGCTGAATTAAAAATCACAGATCAGAAGCTGATTTGAATCACGACTCATTAACAAATGTAGAGACAAAAGGGTGAAAAACGAGCTCAAATAACCGTGTAATGATTGGGTTGGAAGAACCTTAAAGATCATAGAACCATGGAATGGTTGGGCAGGAGGGGACCATAAAGATCATAGAACCACATAGTGGTTGGGTAGGAAGGACCTTAAAGATCACAGAACCATGGAATGGTTGGGTTGGAAGAGACTTCAGAGCCCACAGCCCCACCCCTGCCATGGGCTGGCTGCACCCCAGCAGCTCAGGCTGCCCAGGGCCTCGTCCATGGCCTGGGGCACCTCCAGGGATGGGGCACCACAGCTCTGGGCAGCACTGCCAGGGCCTCAGTGCAGTCTGTCCGTGGTCCAGGCTCTGTCCTCTGTCTGCACTGAGGAGGGCCAGGCTGGTCCCTAGATAGATGAGATTGCTTCTTGGATTAAGGCTTTATTCTTCGATCTCTTAAGTGCACCAGAGATCCCCAGGGACTCCTGAGCTGAAGTTGGTCATAGGTTTACGTCACCGTCATTTAAACACATTGTTCAGCTGCAGAAAACTCCTTTTCCAGGTATAATACTTCTAAGCAGAAAGTCCAGTTAGCATTTGTTAGAATTGTCAGTTTGGTAAAATGTTTCAAGCAGTAGAAAATCTTAAGAGTGGCCTACTTTAAACTGAAGAGTGAAATAAATCGCATCGTTATAAGGTACAGAAAAGATACAAGAGGGCTGGAAAGCATTCTGAGTGCAGACAATTCCTGGCTTTCCATCAAGGGTCACATTTTCAAACTTGGTTGCACATACTTAGAGAAATGAAACCCTGTGACCACAGAGACTGTAGTGGGATGGCAGCAGCTCTTGGATGAGCTGATAGGAAATGATCATACAATCACCGAATATTAAGGTGGGAAAAGAGCTCTAGGACCCCCAACGCCACCCATCCCACCATGCCCACTGCCCACGTCCCTCAGTGCCACATCCCACAGCTCTGGGACACCCCCAGGGACGGTGACCCCCACTCCCTGGGCAGCTGTGCCACTGCCTGACTGCTCCCCCTGATGAAGATACTGAAGCAATCCGGTCGGACTGGAAGCATTTTGCTTCCAAGGTCAGAGGGCTGTCCAGCACCACACACGGGAGCAGAGGAGATGCCCAGCGTGGATACCAGAAGTGGTTTCCTTGGCAATTGTAACTATGCAAAAGACTCCCATTTCCTTCTGTCTGCTAATGTAAGCAAATATTCAAGCGTATCATTTGATCCATAAAGGTTAGTCCAATTAAAATCAGGTCACCTCATTAATCTGCAATCACAGCACTCTATCCAGAAAAATGGTGCAAACGTGTACACATCTGTGAGAGTTTCAGCAGTCCAATGCACTTTGGTTGGACTGTTCCCTGTTCACAGCAACACGTGCATTTCCCTGCTTGGAGTTATTCAGCGTACAGAACACCCTAGCACAGCTGCAGGTGGCCCTGGAAGGGCTGTGCAGCCCCAGCTGGGTCTCACCAAGACAGCTCCTGCCCCAAAGCAGTGCCACACAGTGTAGGTTGGAGAGGTCCTCAGCTACAGTGGTACGGGGATGAGCAGGATGTTGGCTCATGTTAGTTGTTATAACTAAAATCACTGCCTCTGTTAAGTGACTCAGAAGTGTAACTCCTGCTACGAGCCCTGGTCACCCCCTACAAGCAGCAGCTGAGAGCAGCAGCACAGTGCTACTGTCACAGCAAATGCTGCCACAGGCTCTAAGGCTGTATGTGAACCCCACACTGATGGCCATCACTGCCATTTTCCTGGAGCACGTATTGCATTTCAGACTTCCTACGAGATGTTTTGAAATGAGCTCTCCAGCTAACTTTAATTAAAAGGAAAAAAAGCAGTCTCAATTTGATTGACAGCTCAGACATGGGCTATAATTAACAACCCAACGGTGTGCTTGGGAAATGATGAGCAAGGCAAGTAGTGCAAGAGAGAGCCCGTACTAACACAGCTAATGCCTGAGTGCTTGGGGTGCTTTGCTGAGACTTCCAGCAGCCTCCAGGGCCCCATTCAACTTGCAGAGAAGAGATGATGGAAATGCCATAGGCTGGATCGAATGGGGAGAGGGCAGAGCTCTCCTGGGGGCACCTGGACACCAGCTGGTGGTTTGTCACCCAGAGATAAAGCTACCAACGTGAACCAACAAAGATGTAAGCACCTGCAAACTGGTTTGGGGGAAAAAAATGGTCTCTCCAGGTGCAGAGAAGCCGAGCCCAAGTGTCTGTGCCTCCCCAGCACAGCACTACACTGCACGCTGCTCCCACTTATCCTACCCAAGCAGGACTGCTGCCAAGCACACAAGTAACATATTAGCTACTAGTCTGACTTTCAGTCATTATGGTGACCATTAGTCAGGAAATTATACCTAGTCATTCATCCTAAGTGTTTGGCACAGTAACTGAGGTCTGTGGGCAGGCTGGATGCAGCACAGAGCCTGCAATGGCTTCTTTGTGGAGATCACCAGGGCTGATGAGCTCCTTAATTTCCGCGATTATTAACCCTAATGAAATTCCGCTCCCTAATAGCTGCACAGCTATCGATTTTTAATTGCTTTGTTTGTGCCTCGGATTGATTGATGCCAACACGGGGAGGTGCGCAGCAGGAAGGCTGCCTGCTGGCTGTGCCCCTATTGCTGTCACCTGGGAGCAGGGACAGACCCCCCCCTCGCCCCAACCTCCTCTCAGGAGCTGCAGGGAGCGATGAGGTCTCCCCTGAGCTCCTTTGCTCCAGACGGAGCCATCCCAGCTCCCCCATCAGTTGGCTTTTCCAAGGCACTTGCCCGGTTTTGCCATGATTTGTGCTCAGTTCCCATCTGGGTGGCTCAGTGGAGTGTGGCTGTGGCTGAGAGCACTGGTGATGCTGTGCACGGAAATCACTCCTTAATGTCATTGTAGGAAATCCAAAGGAACGAACTGGTTGTCACTAAGGGTGCACACAAACAGCCAGGCTGCCGTCTGCATTTATTGCTATTCTCCTGAGCATCCCCGAGTCTGTCTGAAATAAGAGAAAATCTTCTTCGTTACATATGCAAAATGTTTTTCCATTTAGATTAAGCCACACTGTCAGATGTAGGGAGAGATGACCCACCCAGAAGTGAGGAAGCAGCCCGGGCTCCCTGTGCAGGGCAGATTAGGGTGGGTGCCAGGAAGCATTTCTTCATAAGGGTGGTAAGGAACTGGGATGGGCTGCCCAGGAATGAGGAGTCCTATCATAGAATCACAGAATGGCCTGGGTTGAAAAGGAACACAATGATCATCTAGTTTCAACCCCCCTGCTATGTGCAGGGTCGCCAACCACCAGACCAGGCTGCCCAGAGCCACATCCAGCCTCATCTCTATCCCTGAGAGTAATGAAGAGATGTGTGGACAAGATGCTAAGGGACATGGTGTGGTGCTGGGCTGCACTGAGGGTCTTCACTTCTCCAACCAAAAGTGATCCAGATTCTACCTGGCTCATTCACAGGCCCCAGACTTGAAAGAAGTGCACGCATTGGTAGGTTTTCTTCAAATGCAACAATCATCAGATTAAATAGAGAAGCTGGGCTAAAGAGCATAATTAGAGAACGGAAAGAGATTAATGTCCAACAACAAGAGTGAATTTCACTAAGATTCCTGTCTTTTAATGAGAAAATGACTGAAAATCACCTTCTCCCTCTTCCTTCCTTTTCTAATCTCTAATGAAATGACGTCAGATACACACTACAGCAGTGTCATCCTTCTTTTCAACTCCAGACAAAACAAATCCTGCCTTCACCCAACAAAGGGAAGTGGAGGAAGCACAGGTTTTGATCTTTGCACCTCCTGTAGCTGGGCTGGAGGGGAGGTGATGCCTCCATGCACCAATGAAACACACAACCCCTCGAGGCATGTCCCCATGCCACTCACTCCCTATTAGCTGTCATTTTGTTTTTGGGGATGAGGCTCCGGCAGCATCTCTCCAGCTGTGCGATATTCTGAGCGAGCTGTAAAGGCTCTTAATGTAAGGGACACCATTATGGCCCTCCCTGAGCCCATTCAATCCATTCGGGGTGGGTTGAAGGAGAACAGCTCTTGAAAACTTGTCATCTGCTAGTGATTGGTAATTAGCTGATTGCAGCTCGTTCAGATGAAGCCACAGCAGTTTGAGCAGGGCTGAACAAATCCTCTGCTGGAAGATGCTCACAATTGGTTCATGCCACCTTTATCCCTACCACGCTTCCCTGCAATAAAACTCCCATCCACCTCAGTGGCCACCCAGCTTGAGCAGACCCCTGATTAAAGGTCATAAAAGTTGCAGGATTTGATCCGTAAACCTTGCATAAACACTAAACCAAAGAGCACTAAGATGATCAATTAGCTCACAAACGAGGCAGAGCATTTTATCTGAGCATTTTTCAACTCTTCTAGGTGCAAACAAGAAGAATAGCATGTGCGAGGAGCCCTGCTCTGTTCCAAGGCAGTATTTCTGCTTTCTGTCAGGAAAACGACCGGCAGAAATGAAACACATCACCCTGAGATGAGGCACCTCACTGGCAGCATGTCTGGCTGCAGCACTGTTAGGGGGCTGAGCCCTCCCCAGGGCATTAATTGCTGGAGATCACCACCTGAGCAGCCAGATCCTGCCCTCTGTGAGAGGCTTTGCCTTGCAGTGAGCACACCAGTGGCAAATCCACACTGCTCACACCCGTGGGTGATGGCCTCACGGTGCACCAGGGGAGGGTCAGGGTGGGTATGAGGAACAATTCCTTCTCCAAAGGGCAGTCAGGCAGTGGCACAGCTGCCCAGGGAGTGGGGGGGCACCATCCCTGGGGGTGTCCCAGAGCTGTGGGGATGTGGCACTGAGGGACATGGGCAGTGGGCATGTTGGGCTGGGGTTGGGGATCTCAGAGGTCTCTTCCAACTTTAATGAATCCATGATTCCTTTCTATGATTTCCAGCCCACCTACCCCCTGTGGTGAAGGCTGGGTTTTGCTGAAAGCCAAAGGGAGCAGAGATCTGGGGCAAGGCTGCTTGAACTGACGAAGAGGCAGAAGAGTTCCAGCTGCACAGAAGTTACACGCTGCTCTAAATTCTGGGTCTGTAGCTGGAAATGATTCATAAAATTAAGCATTTAAAAATAGTAAGCGGGTATTCATTCCACAGTGAGTTGTAAACAGAGCACTGTAAATATTAATCATCATAAAAACATACCAGCGAGACTTAATTTTAACACACGCTCTCCAACGTGACAAATTTTGCTCAGAGATCACATGCTTTGCCAGCTGGGCACTGGTTCCAGCAGCCATGCCTCAGAGCTTTATTAAGCTATCCGTTTACATCGCCATCAAAACAAATAGCGCAGAGTGAGAAAGGGAAAAATGTTTTATCAAACCAATTACCTCCACCAGCTACCAGCTGCTGAGCTTCGAAGCAGCTTCACTAATATACCCACTGTTGAGCCCGGGGGCTGGAATTCCCCACCAGTTCTCCCATGCTTCCTTCTGAGGTCCTAAACCTGCGCTGCTATGGACAGCCATCCCTACAGACCGCTAACCAACCTATGTAGAAAGCAGGTTAAATGACTGATGGCAGTCTGCTTTTGTGCATTTTGAGGGGCATTGTGCTGCCTGGATCCTGCAAGAAATGTGATTTAATCACCACAGGTGACTCCTCAGACCAGCACCACTCCATGCCAGTTGGTCTCCTCCCAGTTCAACATCACTGGCGATGTGCAAATCACTCCTTCTGAATCATTAACCAAATGACAACAGTGCCCAGTGCGGACTGGGACAGCTGTAGGTCTGTACATTGCAGGGACAGTGTCTCACTGCTCCCAACAGCTCCTAAGAGGAGGCTGGAGCAAGGAGGGGCCAGCCTCTGCTCCCAGGTGACAGCAATAGGTGATGGCCTCACATGGTGCCAGGGGAGGGGCAGGGTGGGGATGAGGAACCATTTCTTCTCCAAAGAGCAGTCAGGCAGTGGCACAGCTGCCAGGGAGTGGGGGGCACCATCCCTGGGGTGTCCCAGAGCCGTGGGGATGTGGCACTGAGGGACGTGGGCAGTGGGGATGGCGGGGTGTGTGGGGTTGGGTGTGGGGATCCTAGAGAGCTTCTCCAGCCTTAACAATTCCATGTTCCTATGAAAGAGCCCATCTCTCACCAATCTTCATTTCCCATTCAATCTTGCAGTACCATGCCATAAAGAAGAAAACTGTTGCTGTAGTGCTTCCTACTCCATAAAGAGGAGCTCTGTGCCTGCTGGTACTTCCTCTAAACTCCGTAGCCTGGCACTGTGCTGTGAGGCTCTGCACTGAACCCATGCCCCTCACAGCCCCTTGCTGCCCCGGGCCGCGTTAAACAGCCCCTCCTGCAGCCTGTGCACTAAGTGGGATGTTTATGGCTGCAGGAGCCATGGGAGGATGGGCGGAGGGAGCCTGCAGACCGCCGCCAGACGGGCTCGGTGCCTGCGGTAACAGCGCAGATCGATGGCACTCGGGGTTCTGGAGTCCATCCCGAGCCCAGCTTCTGATTGCAGCTGATTTATGGTAACTGAACGCCATCGATGGGAGCTGATGTCTCGTAATGAAGACGAGACCTGGGATGAGGGAGGAAGGGAGGGAGGGTTTCTGTGTGAAGGGGAGCACACAGCACCAAGGTAGCGCCTGGAGCACGCAACGTGATTTGCTCAACACGAACATCCTTCAAGCAGTTCAGTTGACTGCAGAGCAGTATTTACTGATCTCACAGCATCCCCTGCGCATTACCACAAAGCAGTGCCACCAAGCCACTCTGCCTCCAGCCCCAGCTGCACGGTGGGCGTGCAGAACACCAGCATGCAGCCATTAACGTGGGACCAGGCTGGCCTGAGCTTCACATGCTGTAACTAGCACTTAATTGGAAATAAAAGTGCCCAGTAGGTGGAATGAACAAAAACAGCACAGTGCAAAAGATCTCAATGTTTGCTTCATTTCACGATGGCTATTTCTGTTATTATTTGCTAAGCGAGTGAAACTGCCTCTCAAAACAAATGGGCAAGGAGCACACTTCTCCTTGAGTGACGTCCATGGGAAAAATAAGGCAGAAGTAACAGATGTCACTCAGGCTCCCCTGTTCCCATCTCTAATTAAGTCAGGAACCGATCAGCTTTTATTAACATAATTATTTCTTGAAGCTTTTTTTCCCTTAGTTTAAAAATATCCCATCTCTGTTGCACAAGCACAAAGAGCTCAGGCAGTGTGTACCTGTGGACGCAGTCATATGTGTGTTTCTATACCAGAACTGTGGGGAGGGGATCAACAGAGCTCACCTTGCTGGGTGAACACCGAGGGGTCAGGCCTGGCAAGAGGGGAATCACCCAGGTTGTGAATCCTTGGGAAATGTCCAACAAAACAACCAACGAGCACTTCTTTACACAAGTGTTACGGTCCTGCCTTGGAGGAGGATCACACCTGGTGGTTTCTAGAAGTCATCAGCTGACTCCAATTACATGGCCAGGCATTACCGAGCAGAGCACACCGCAGCACTTGGCTGCCTCGTATGGCAGCACTCGCTGTTTGCTTCCCAAATTATTTCTCTATCCTCCTTTACTTCTCAGCAGCATTGATTGCAGTTATGTATCCATGCAGCCTTGCAATTAGCGGCAGGCGAGCGAGCACAGGTCGGAAGGAAAGGTTAATGCTGGTCTGCCTTCCCTCCCAGGGATGCCAAGAGGGGCAGTGCTGGAGGAGCTGCAGAACCACAGCACTGCGGGGAGAGCATCTCCCACTGACCCCAAATGCAGCTGCTGGAGCCCATCTCATTTAGCCGCTTAATTAAACATGGCCACTGCCTCGAGGACCTTGCTGGGAGAGGAGGTGAAGCTGCCATGTTTCCCAGAAATGAGCATGGATGTGGTCTGAGCCACAGATGGGAGCTACCGGAGGAACCTTGCTGTGATTGCGTTTCCCCACTGCCCGGGGGAACAAAGAAATGAAGTTTTGCAAAATTATGCCTGCTCCTAAGGTGAAAGGGAGTGAAAATGAGACCTCCAAATGAAATAAGAACCCAAGCAAAGCTTCAAAACAACCAAAGCTCTCTAACGTCCTTGGTCAGAGGGGGCAATAATGAATAAAAGCAATAGTGAACCAAAGAAGCAGAGCTGCAGAGTTTGAAGTCTTGACGTGATTGTGCCAAAAGAGCTGTTGACATACAAAGATGTAATGAGAAAGTGAAGGGCAAGAAGGAAAGGACGCTTTACCAGAAGCGATGACAAAGCAGCTAGGAGTGCAGCACTCAGCAGCTAAAGGAGTTCACAAATGATCTGCAAGCAGCAGAGGGGAAGGCAGCGATCGCCCCAATCGCTCTGCACTTGTCTCTGCCCATGAGCAGAGAGCAGATGCTGTCTCACTGCCCAGCCGCTCGAGCAGGCAGTGCTGCCAGCAGAGCAGCTGGGCTGCCACCTCTATGTGAGATGCAGCCCTATGGTTGGCTGGGAGCAGCTGGGCACAGCTGGAGCACAGCTGGAGCACAGCCCCACACCCACAGCTGGCCAGCAGCTGCTCATGGCCTGCCAGTGCAGAGATGCCCAAACGCAGCCGGTCTGGGGATGCTGGCACACCAAAAGGACACACAGCTGGGAACAAACGGGAGATGCATCTCTAGTTTTTAGGAAGTTGAAGTGCCATAGAAGCGGCCATAGAACGCTCTCCGCTGAGAGCAGCAAAACTCTCCAGCGTGCAAAGGGCGTTAGCACAGAGTTAGTTGTCTTGGATAGCATCATTAAATCAGAGAACCATTAAGGTTGGAGGAGACCTCTAGGATCTGCACAACCAACCCCACCCACCCCACCATCCCCACTGCCCACGTCCCTCATTGCCACATCCCCACGGCTCTGGGACACCCCCAGGGATGGTGACCCCCACTCCATGGGCAGCTGTGCCACTGCCTGACTGCTCTTTGGAGAAGGAATGGTTCCTCATACCCACCCTGACCCTACTTTGGTGCAACCTGAGGCCATCACCTCTTGTCCTAAATGACACTACACAGGACACTAATACCAAACTAAGAGCATTATGAATTCACAAAACATGGCCCCAGCTCCCAGGAAGAACCACAAACATTTCTGCACTACCACGAACGCTCCCACACTTGGCAGTTGTGACAAATGGGGACGGTCTCTATCGAGTCATTTTCATTTGGTACACAGCTGTGAGCCACACGGCTTCTCTTGTTTCAGGAAACAACAGTCTTTTCAACAGGTAAGTTTTCCTATTTAGTATTTTGAGTTGTATTTCCTTTCTAAAATACCCTTCCTTTGGAAAAGTCTTCGGACAATCTTGCAAATCCCATTTCTGCTAATGGGTAATTAGGCAGGCTGATTAGAGAAAAAATGCTGCGCGCATTGAGTGCCCCATAATGTAATAGATTGTGTGGCAATTTACTGTAGCATGGCATAATTGCTTGTGACAAAGTGCTTCCATGTGTCAGCACGCAGCGCAGCTTCCCAGGACAATTGATTTTAGAGAGGGAGAGAACCTGCATTTATGTAACAGCGGCGTATGATGGCACCCTCTGTGCTGCTCGGATCTCCCAGAGCTTCTCTGCTTTATTACGTACCGATATGAGGATAAAAGAAAGAGAGAACTTGCTTTATTGCAGAGGCATTGCATAGAATCACGTGGCAGCTGTAGCACAGCTTGCAGGGAATGGTGCAACACTGCGCCCACTGCAACAAGCTGGTTTTCCCCTCTTGCCTGCCTTGGAGTTGCACAGAAAAATCCATTTGGTTTCAATACTGCTGTAGGGCAATTATTTTTTCCAGGGCCCTGTCAGCACAGAACATCCCTGCTTCCCTTGGATGTTTTTCACACCGACGTTGATGCCTGTTTGAAAAGCCCAGCTCCTGCATACAACCCAGAGCCCCAGGGCAACAGCCCCTCCATGGGCCCACAGCTTCCAGCGCCTGGTGGGAATTAACCACCAGCCCTTTCCTGAGCCACTCTCCAGAGCTTCAATGCAGCAAGCAAATTGCTCTGCCCATGGCTGGAAAGCAGAAAGGCACCCACAAGCTGGCATTTTTCTGATCTTTCCAATTATTCACCACCTGTGCTACCAGGGGGCTTCAATCACTGCACACCCCCCGACTGCTCTGTCATGATGCAATGCATGTTTTGACAGGTTCAGAATTTCATAGAATCGTAGAATGGCCTGGGTTGAAAAGGACCACAGTGATCATCCAGTTCCAACCCCCTGCTATGTGCAGGGTCGCCAACCACCAGACCAGGCTGCCCAGAGCCACATCCAGCCTGGCCTTGAATGCCTCCAGGGATGGGGCATCCACAGCCTCCTTGGGCAACCTGTTCCAGTGCGTCACCACCCTCTGGGTGAAAAACTTCCTCCTAATATCCAACCTAAACCTCCCCTGTCTCAGTTTAAAACCATTCCCCCTTGTCCTGTCACCATCCACCCTCACAAACAGCCGTTCCCCCCTCCTGTTTGTATGCTCCCTTCAAGTATTGGAAGGCCACAATGAGGTCTCCCCAGAGCCTTCTCTTCTCCAAAGGAATTTGGATGTCTTCAACAAAGCAGAGAAATTCAGAAGCAATTAAAGCCCCACTCCTACTGCAAAGACCACTGCTTAATAAAAAGAGACTCCAAATCCAATTATTTTCACACTGCAGAGAAGAAGAAGTCAATTCCTGAGAAAAAAAAAAAATCACTGTTGCTGTCAGGTGTTTGTTTTACATTGGATGCACACTGCCACCAGCAGCCTCCCACTGCCCGAGAACCTCTCCTGTTCCATAGGGACCGTGAGCAAAACCCTTACCAATCTGCCCTGTTAACATTAAGTGTATTTTCCCCTTGTGTTGCACTATCTGCCTTTGACAGCTCCCTCTGCTTTTAGTTAAACGTCAGGGCCCCACATCGTGCAAGAACAGCAGCAACCTGCAGCAGAAGACTTGGCATGGGGTAAATTCCTATTGATTTGTTTTCATGCACGCATGAGGACCGCTAAAGAAACAGGCACACATGATGCAGAAGTATTTCTTGCCTTGCAAATTAAGAACGTACTAAAATATACCATTAATTTTGTGTAGGTTGGAATAGAATCATAGAATCACCAAGGTTGGAAAAGACCTCCAAGGCCATCTAGTCCAACCGTCCACCTACCACCAGTATTTCCCACTAAGCCACATCCCTCAGCACAACCCCTAACATTCCTGAACACAGTGTTTCTTGAATACACGCACACTGTGGCCAGTTGTGCTCCCCAGACATCAGGGCTGAGGTTCAGAACCAGTAATGCAATCAGCATGGCGTTGGCCTGCAGGAAAGGCTGATTCTATGTGAGCTCTGGAAAATCTCTGACCTTTCTTGCCAGCCACTTACCACAAAGTGGGTCTTAAAACATATTCAGAGTGGTGAGGTGCTGGAACAGCTGCCCAGAGAGGCTGTGGATGCCCCGTCCATCCCTGGAGGTGTTCAAGGCCAGGTTGGATGGGGCCCTGGGCAGCCTGGGCTGGTATGAAATGTGGAGGTTGCCTGTGGAGGTTGGAGCTTCATGATCCTTGAGGTCCCTTCCAACCCAGACCATTCTGTGATTGTATGATTAGAGATCTCAGCAATGAGCTGAAGAAGTCAGTGTGACTATTCAAGGACAGCATGAAGAAAGCATCACAGCCTCCTTCTTCATTGGACAAGATATATAAGGAGTTGATCTACACAAGACCATAAAGGGAACCTCAACGTTTGTCGAATCTGCGCTTAAAAATGACCTCCATTCATTAAGAAAACTCAAAAGCCTTCAGCTGCTGATTGTTTGCCTGTTGGATGCAGCATTTGTTTCTGGGATGGCTCTCAACCAAAGCCATCCCTGATTGCTGCGGGCTCGTTCTGCCAGAGGATGCAGGCATTTTTCTGGGGAGAGCCAGCGAGACCTCTGGCAGCTGCTGAATATGGAGATTAATTTTCTATCAGAAGGTGACACAGAGAACATCCAGATAACGCTCTTCCGTTGAGCACAGGAGCATTGTTTTAGCCTCATTACAGCTGCAAAATTAACTGGAAATCCTGTTGCTATGACAGGTTTATGGCTCACCGGCGGGGCTTGGAGCAGAGCAGCAAGTGGAGCACAACCAAGGCACCGCTGCACCCAGCATCCACAATGGTGAGGCATGCCGGGGGGGCCAACAGCTGCTGGGGTGGATCACAGCAACCACCAACTTTGTTTTTAAAAGTCAGCCTACATCCAAACAGGAATAATTTCTTCAATTTCACTCATCTGGTTTGCAGCAGCAGAGCTCAATAACGTGTGTGCTTTTCCAGAGCAGCGCTCACACCACGAGCTGCCCCTTAGCAGAGCAGAGGTTGCACTGCAGGGCCGCTGCTTCGCCTGAAAGGGGAAGGGAATGACACTGGCAAAATAGAAGAGAAGCCCAATAACACGAAAAATAGAAGTTCCACCGAGTTTCTAAGAATGTAATTTATTCAGTGACATCTTATAAAGAAAGCAATCAAGAGCAGCACTGCAGAGCTTGACCTAATCCATATAGCAGTGTGAACCAGGGTTATATTTTCTGAGGAAATTCATAAGAACAATTCAAATCTGAGCAGGCGTAGAATTCAATGCAAACACAGACCTTTGCAGTCACAGCTGCATGTCCAGAATCCTAAAGCACCTTTTAAGAGAAGTCTGGAGAAGCCATGAGCTCAAGCTTCCATTGTTCATCTAAAGAAATAGCTATTCCCCACGAAAACGCTGCAAACAAAATCCAAATGCAACAGAGTTAGTTCCTGCTTCTGAGGCCGTTGGGATGTTCCATGGAGTTGGGAAGAACAGAGGAAAACCTGGAGCACAACATCCTCCATTTGGCTTTATTTGAGAAATTCTACAGATGTGGTGTAAGCCATGAATCACAAAAAAAAAAAACAACCTTATTATTGTGTGGAAAAATAAATTAACATTGAGGTCCTGATGTCACCTTCCTATGTCAGCCCCTGCTTAGGGTCTGCTCCTCTTCACAACACATCCTTCCCAACCGCAAAGATGTGAAGGTCACAGGATCACAGAACGGTTGGGTTGGAAGGGACTCCAAGGATCATGAAGCTCCAACCCCCCGGCAGGGCCACCAACCTCCACATTTAATACCAGCCCAGGCTGCCCAGGGCCCCATCCAACCTGGCCTTGAACACCTCCAGGGATGGACGGGGCACCCACAGCCTCTCTGGGCAGCTGTTCCAGCACCTCACCGCTCTCATAGTAAAGAACTTCCCCCGACATCCAACCTCAATCTTCCCTCCCTCAACTTCAAACCATTTCCCCTTGTCCTGCTGAAAGTTGTGTTGAAAGTCTTCTGACCTCCAATGGATAACAGTACCATTTGCTTTCCATGACATCCTAGCAGGTGCCCCTCCCCCAGCTTCATAGCAAAGAACCATTCAGGTTGGAGGAGACCTCTCAATTCATCAATACAAATGAAGCAAAGCACAGCTGCCTCTAGAGCCTGTTGAATGCAGAGGTTAGACAAGAGAGATCAGGCTGTGATAAAGTACCATCAGATTTCCAATAAGAATTTCAATAAGGATTATATTTTTCTAGAAGTCGCAGTCAGAGTGTTTACCACAGGGAAAAAAATCCAGCAGTTATGCAAAGAAATTTGTGTAAAAACAGAATTATTTATCATGCATATGCTCCAGCAAACTAAAAATAAACATAGCTGTTGGAAGAGAGGAGTGCTTTCTCCCCCCAGGTGAAAGCATGGGAAAGGCGCCAAGCTCATCCCTGGATCCATGCCCGGAGCAATGGCAGAGACGGATGCAGCAGGCAGCTGCCAGCCCCTCCGCTGCACGGGGAGTAGCTGCCTTCCCCATCCCATCGCCAGGGCTTCGCCTCCAAGCAAAGGGACTGGACCCCAGAATGGAATCAATCCTACAGATGGCTGTATGAGCACTGATGGTGTCAGTGGTTGCCAACCACCAGACCAGGCTGCCCAGAGCCACATCCAGCCTGGCCTCAAATGCCTACAGGAATGGGGCATCCACAGCCTCCTTAGGCAACCTGTTCCAGTGAGTCACCACCCTCTGGGTGAAAAACTTCCTCCTAATATCCAACCTAAACCTCCCCTGTCTCAGTTTAAAACCATTCCCCCTTGTCCTATCACTGTCCACCCTCATAAACAGCAATTCCCCTTCCTGTTTATATGTCCCAGCCATTCAGTACAGAGATGCTACAGCAGCGCCAGATGCTAAAAACACTGCTGCTTGGAGAGTGCTGAAACAGAGGGAAAAACCCAGCACCTTAAAAATAGATTTTATCTTTACAGAGTCTTCACATTTACATGGTAGAATAAGGCTTCCCTTGTTGAAAACAGGAATAAACTCAAACAAAAGGTAAGCGGGGTCTTTGGAGAAGGGGGCCTTTGGAGAAGGGGGGCCTTTGGAGAAGCAAACATGAGTAATAACACAACTGCCAAACCCACCTCCAGCCTCAGAAGCAGAAATGATGTCTGATGTTGCTTCCGTTGGTGGTTGTCATTGGCTGAAGGCGATGTCCTTCAGCGCCTCCTACTTTGTGGCAGCCACTGTTTGTGCAGATGATGACAAATTAACTTTTTATTGTTACGGCCAGACAGGCGTGGTCCCACTCAGAACAGCTTGACGCAAATGAGCGGCTGTAGGAATCACAGCAGTAACAGAGGCATCACTTTTATCACTGAGTTTTCATTTTCCATGAAAATTCATCATTTCCAGAAAGCACTGGTGGTTTTTTTTTGCCGACCTCCAAAGCCCTTCTCATTATACCAGTGTCTTCTTGATTTACCTGAGCTTTGCTTTAAGGAAAATATTCACATTCAAATTAAGATAAAGTTCACTGAGTAGTTCTTTAAAGGAAATGACTGGGACAGCTAGGCAGCATCTTAGCAGCAGAAAACAAATCACGTTCCTTTAAGAGCAGCTCCGGGTGCTGCGCTGGAGGTGTGATTCAGTCCTACAACAAAACCCAAATCTTATCGCGCTTCACAAAGGCTTTGAGAAACAAACATCCTTCCTAGTTTTCATTCTGGTCTAATTGAAAACCTACTGCATTTATTTTAATGAAGGGCTTCATTTAAACAGCCATGGCAATTAGCTGGAGGGGGATGCGTTGGACATCCAGCTCCAGCAGGATAACCACGCTCAGGCCATGGTGCTGCTCCTGTGCCATACCCCCATCACCCGTGTCCCCACCTCAGCTTCCACCTATCCAACACCAACGAACACCTCCCTCCACCACCAGATGGATACAAACAGGCTGGAGATAAAGTGAATATTTAGATTATCTAGTACGGAATTATTAGGGCAAATAATTTGCATTTTGGTTTAACAGCAACAGGAAGCAGCTCAGGATAAAACCTGCTTTCAAACAGCATGGATTAATTTTTTTGAATCTATTTTGATTCGATCTGGATATATTTTGTTTGCAGAATAAATACTTGATGTTAGACTGAGCCTGATTGTACTGTCTATCCTTAAGAATTAATTGCTACCATTGATCTGCCCAAAACGTTTTAATGTAAAAACTTTTATTATTATTTTTTTAAATAAATCCAATATTTGTTGAAATAAATGTGAGAGCTCCAGTTCTGGCTTTGGTTAATTTACATGTAAGCCCACAGCCAAACTGAAATTCTCCAGTCAATGGTATTCTACTCTTCTTTAGAAAGTTCAATGCTTTTCTGCCCAAGAAAGTTAACGCCTGATATCAAAACGCAACAGTTGATAAAACCATTTTTGCAGAAGCACTTCTTACAAAAAAGGGCTATACCACAGGAAGGGTTTGTGGCACATGGACTACTGGTCTGGTATTAAATGTGGAGGTTGGCGGCCCCACATGCAGCAGGAGGCTGGAGCTGGATGATCCTTGAGGTCCCTTCCAACCCAAGCCACCCTATGATTCTATGATTCAAGGACCACAGAGTCAGAGTGGTTGGGACTGGAAGGGACCATAAAGCCCACCCAGACCCAACCCTGGGCAGGGACACATCTCACCAGCCTTCAGCACCTCCAGGAATGGGGCAAGGAAAGAGCCCACGGGCCACCAAAGAGCTTCAATCCATCACTTCATCAGCAGAACACCAGCAACCCTCCAAGGGTCACGTTCTCACTGCATGAGAAATCTGCACAAATCCCATCTTCCCCCTCCAATCTCAGCTCCCTACAGCCCAAGGGCAATTTAATGTCATTTTCACAATTGACAGCAAGCTGCAATGATGCGATATTGCATCAGACTCCCAGAGGGCACCCAGCTGGGGAGATACCACTTTCCAGGTGGCCCAGAGCAGCTGGAGCCCAAGGAGCTGTGGTGCAGGAGCACCCAAGGGAAGCCACATCCTCCACCATAACCCAGCAGCTGTTTGCACAGTTACACCGCCCACTATTCCTGCCTTATGGGATAGAGGGTTATGCAACTCCACAGCCTCAGGTGGCTTACCATACTATAGTAAAACACAATAAACTCTACAAAGTGCTTTTTCTGCCTTACATCCCAAGGCACTGTACAAATACAATTTAAAAGATAAGGCCCATCTCAGTTTTATGAGAAGATAGTGCAGTAAGCCAGGACTAAACTAGGCACCCTGACACAAGTCATACATTACCCACAGCCTACACAGAGCAAGGGTCGCATCATGCCTCAAGACTTTGTGTCTTTTTCTCCCTTTTTTCCCTTTAAGTGCATAATCCAGAAGAAAAATTGGGCACCTGCTAGAGCCAGCACGAGATCTAATAAGCACACGGGCAGCGTGAAGCATCTGCCACAGAGAAGCTCCAACCTGGCAACATCCTCACGTGCAAAAATAAACCCTTCAGCCACCGTCAGCAGCACCTCAGAGGACAGAACAGGGCAGGGGGAAGGTGGTGGAGGTGTTAACTAGAAAAAATAGCGTGACCAAATTACTGCTAATAAAGGGAAGATGACACACCAAGGGCAGCAGCCGTGAGTACCACCTGCAGCAGGGCTGCTGTCGGATTAACCCTGTGCACTGCTGCAGTGGGTACGTAGGGATGTCCTTGAGCGGTTCCACATGCAGGGGTTCTGATGCAGAGCAGCAGAAGTCCAACTAACTACATTGCAATACATTGCCCTGCAAGGAGGCGCACGCTTGGGACAAATACACTCTGCCTTTCAAGCCCTGTGCAGTAAGGTTGAAGCAGAACTAGCAGAAACCAGAATGCATTGGAAAGAATTATTTTTCCCCAAACTATAGCATAAACAACTGAAATAGGAACAGCAAAACCTGAGGTAGAGCAGTGGGCCTGCCTTGTGCTCACGGGATTTGTTTCATATTGCAGTTTGGTGTGTACATCACTCTGAGATACGTGTAAATACAGCTCTGTTTTACAGTGCAGTACCAACTGAGTAAGAAAAAACCCATGCACATTACCAGGGCATGTTGGCATGGCACCACCGAGAGCAATTTGAAGATTGATGTTTAGCTCTCTCACTGTACACATCACATCTTGGGAGTAAAAAAGCCAATAGGAGATGTTGTAGTAAAAGAACATTTTGTTCGGACTACTTTATTACCTCCGGGGGTGAATAAAAGCAGAGCCATGTGTTGTTTTCTACATTACAATGTACCTTCCCATGGCACAAGCAGCTCTGTGCTGTTTCAATAAGCAGACACACCTGGAAGTCACTCCCCTTCCCTCTTAATGTTCGCTAGCATAACCCATGGTGGTTGCTGGAGAACAGCACGGCTGCATTCCTGCACGCATCCAAATGGATCAGTTTTGCACCTATGTTTGATTTTCTCCACAAAGTGGGGAAACAAACAAAACAAATTCAAACTGAGAGCTATACACAAACTAGGACAGAAAAAGGCACTGCGCTTTTGGGCTAAAAACATCCTCAGCTCACACCCACGGTACATTCACCACATCTGCCCTGCTTGCCTGCTGCTTCACTGCATGGCTTTGCTTCCAGAACAGCTTAGGGTTGGCTTTGGTTTAGGGGCTGGGTTTGCTTTAGGGGTCCCATGCACGCTGCCATCTGGGAACACACTGGCACTGCTTATCCCATTTTTTTTCCCAGCCCATTCCATTAGCATTTACATAAGAAGGAGCAAAGCAAATGATAGAAAAGCACAGGAAGTTTCCTTGGAGTCCTTTCCTACAAGGACGCTCGGATGTAAGAAAACTTGTTGTTTGGCAAGGGCTCTGAAAGGAATATTTTATCCTGCTATTTGCAGAATGGAAGATGCTGCTGAAAGGCATACCGGGTCAGGTCCTGCTCCCTCCTCGTCAATCATACATAAATCACCGTTATTCCTTCATCCCCTGTTGAGTGCTCCTTCAGATTCGCAAGTAATTTGAGCTATTAAAGAATGCCAGATAAATTCCTGATGCCTTGAAATTTCTTTCCACTGGGCTTCAGAGAGCCCGCTCTCCTTCCTCACTCCCTCCCCCCTGCTCTTAATGTCCCCAGGTAGCTGCAAATGAAACCCCAGGATTAGAAACAGAAAAGGGGAATAAGATGATGCTGCTTTTAGAGGTTTTGATCATTAACGCCCAATTAGCCACCAAGGATCAGCTGAACACTGGCTGAACTGATGAAGCCAGCCCTGGCAATGCTCAGCTCATGTCCCAGCACCAGGATGGTGGAACTCATCCCACACCAGAGGAGGACTGCTACACCCAGATTGTGCTGGAAAGAGGCAGAAGGCTTGGGATTGGAGCAGGATTTGGGCAGCATTCAGCCCAATCAAAGACTGCAGCTGATTTACAGCTGTGACAAAATGAGTCGATGGGATTGCAGCGAGCTCCTGGTGGCTGAGCTGGGGTCATGTTCCCGCTCCCAGCTGTGATGCTCAGAGCTGGCTGAGGCACCACACAGCGTACCAAGCCAAAACAAGATGCAGAAAGCCTATAATATCCACAATGACTATATAAGCAAGCCCTGTCGGTATCAAAAGAGCCACATAAAACCTGAGCCAAGCTCTGCACCTCCACCAACCAGCAGTTACTCATTAAGCAGATGGGGAAAGGCCAGGTCCTTGCAGCCACAGCGCTGTTCACCTGCTCTTTCTTCTTCCTTCCCCCCCTGCATTCTGCAAACCCCTCTGCTGTGTGTTTTGCCACCCACAGGGATGTCAATAGGCAGCACTCTGAGCACCAACCAAGCTGCAGTCTGCTGTAATTCACTCACACAAAACAAATGCTAAATACAAGGGAGAATAAAACCAGAGCTCTGAAGGTGCACCAGAAGAACACCTGCTGGGACCCAACTCAGACCCACGCTGTATGTGAGAGGCTTGTGCTGAGCAGAGCTGCTGAGCAGCGTCGATCTGAGTGCAGCTGGCAGAAGCCATCGATCCTGACACGATCGATGGGGCTGGTTAATGACTTTGGACCCTTTTTTTCAAGGGGGAATTTCATTAATGGTCAGTACATTACAACCCCCAACAGTGCAGCCGTAAGGCGCAGTACAGAGCCAGCAGCAGCACGCTTCATTGCCCTACGAAGAAAGCTCCCCAACAACAGAACAACGATGGGGAAGCAGAGTCCCAACCAGCTGTAGGTCCAACACAGAGTTCTGAAACACCACCAGGCTCATGGTGTCAGCCCTGGGCACAGCTCCCTGCCCTCCCCACCACCACGGGTCAGGAGGAGCAGCAAGGAACACACTGGGACAGCACAGTTACTGCAGCCCTGCAGTGCAGAAAGGAGCGGTTGATGGTTACCACCAGTAGGGTACCACAAAAAGCTGCAGGGATGCCATTAGATAAACAAGCAGATGGTGGGAGCCATGCACTGCTTGGGGCATCCGTGCCTGTAGGGTTCCTTCCTGCTCATTACACATTTTTGCCTCACTTACCTTAATTTTCAATGTCAAGGACGGAGACCTCCACATAACATCAGGGAAACTACTGTGTTGTTTGATGGCTGCATATCCCAGAACATTCACTTTATGAATTACAGCTCTTATTTCAGCCAAACGGACGTTTTACTTAGGGAAATGAAAGCCCATAAACCACTACACCCTATTTTACTCAGAGCATCTGGAAATTATTATTTTCCACACATTTTCATCTCAGAGACCACAAAGCAATTTATTCATAGGTCTCCTATAATAAAATCCATAGTTGACAAGCTGTCCATCAAAGTGTTCTGATCTGCAGCAAGGTGAGTCACACAGCAACCAAAGATCCTGACACGTACGAGCTTGTTTCTCAGTCTTGTCAACTTGCACCCAGCTCAGTTGATGGACTGTGGAAGTTTCTTCTCAGGAAAGCAAACATTTTTCCTGATTGCTTGAAAAGAAAGTTCTATTAAATCAAGACTAGCATAGAAATGGCGTCTTCCTCCCTCCCATCACTGCTTGTTTTTATGATTTTATTCACCAAAAGTTAATGGACAGCAGCAATATGACTGAACTGAACACTCAGTGACACATCCCTGTGTAATTTCTTCTGCAAAGGGAAGAAAAACCTTTTAAGTCACAGTTAATTACACTGACGACCATCAGCTCTCTTAACCCGGGGGAGACCAGATGATGAAGATGACCCATTAAAGCCTTGTTCACCAGAACATCATGCAATATCCTCTAAAAAAATACCAATCAAATACAAACTGAAAGATGAATGGCATAAGATCAGATGAGTTATCTGAGCTTAAAAATACAGACATAAAGCCCAAGCCAAAGGGCCATACGTGGCTAGCATAAGGTGTCTCCCACCTGGCCAAATACAGGTTTAGGAGGGCTAGTGGCACACATATTGACATACGCAATCTGGTTTTAAAGCCTGAAATTCTGAGAGCTGGTTCTTGTCTTACATCTTGCATGGTCTTCATGACAGCAGAAAAAAAAGGAGACACCTGGATCACTGAGAAAGCCACAGATATCAAACACTACACTTGAAGGCTTAAGCAAAAGGCAGCTCCTCGTCATTGATCTGAAATTGCTCTGTGTGAGTGCAGTCCCCAGGGGTTGGATTACGTTCATTATGCACAAAACTCCCTTGAAGCCAATGCCTGTCCCTGCACTGGCTGCAGACAACGTGAGAACAGGTCCTTGTGAAGGTCACCACCCCAAAGGGCCCCCATTTCTACACATAGAGTACTCTTCATTACCATCTCTCCCAAAAAGAACATCAAGAAAAACAGGACGGTAGGATCAGCTTTACAGACAGGAACGTCCCTTTGGTAAGCAGCAGACAGGTCTGCATGTGTCAGAGGCTGTCGGTTAAGCTGAAGGCATTAGCAGAAACTATTGGAATCACCTTCCATCACCTCCAATAGGATGCTGAAGCCAGGGTTGCTGTATCGCAGCGCTCAGCAGCAGCAGATTATTCACAGCATTCATTTCTAATCAGTTCCACAAGACTCGTTTGCAGAGGAAACATTCCATTTTGGATACCACATGCAATGTCACATCCTTCAAGACAGCCTTATCAGAATAAAAGCAACAAATAAATGCCAAAATCTGACACTGCAGAAGTCCACTGCAATGAAAACCGTATTTCATTATTTCACATCTGAAAGAAACTCTATGCCCAAACCATTAATTATAATCAGCTACCAACAAAAACAAAGGAACGTAGTCCATGGGAAAGGCGCTCTGGGAATACAAAGATGTGATCCCAGAACTTGGAATCCAGATCTGGAGCACAAATGTCCCAAAGACTTTGTTAGAGTCCTGTCATGCTAAAGCAAAGTTCTAAATATTTCAGATTCCATCTGTAAATGCAATACAACTGGGGCAAGAAAGCTGTGCAAAAGATGAAGCATTTGAGGGAAACACATGTGAAAGGGTCACAGTAAGAGACAACAGGCTCATTTCCATAGAGAAATAAGGGCAATTAGTGATCACCTCAGTCAGCCATTGGGCAGCAGGGAAAGGTAGCTGCAGAAGTAAGGAGCCAAAAATGGGCTCAGCCTCCCAAATCCCACCATCATCCCTGCCTCCCATACCCAATATTACTCTGATTCTATCAGACCAGCAGAATGGTTTATCCTGGAGCCAGAAAGGGTGTGGAAAACCAAAGTAAGCTGAAAACCAGATTAACGTTGAGATCACCTTATCAGCCCAAAGAGCCCCAGATGCTCCCTGACAAGCATTTATCAAACTCCGGGGAAAAGGAGAATTCTGCAGTTCCGTGGGTTGTATCTTCTAACCTTTAATGCAACCATTTTCCTGTTATTTCCTATTGCAAATACCAACCTACAACAGCAGAACGCTGCCTTGACATGAGCAACTGCCATCATGTCATCTGCTCTGCTCAGCGAGGTGTCCCTGAAACACAGAAGGAAGGAATTTTGCTCTCTGGATCCAAGCAGAGCTCCTCCAGCTCCAGATTACAGACTGCAGAGCTCCTGAGCTCACACTTTCCACACAATTAAGAAAGAGATTCACCTCACATATAGAATTGTGCTGATCTTTCTCTCATCCACCAAGACAACCACCCAACTAAGCACCTTTATTCCCTCGCAAGAGAGCTGATCCCATATTTCCCAACAGGTTTCCAGCATAGACTCAAGTTCCTCAGCTTGTGGTACGACCATTACAGAAGAGGCACCTAAGGGGCAGACCAGGCTGCGCCAGGCAGCTTTCACATCTTACACTCACATCCATTATCTTCTATGCTAACAGGCTGCTCATTTAATAAGTTCATTCCTGAAAAGTAAAGGGAAGTGTTGATCACAGTAACGAAGCATGCTTAATAAATCCACTTTTCCTCCTCACCAAACAAATTTGATGCGAGCCATGGGGAGCATCGTCTCCCTTCAATCCCTCTAACACCACTATCATTAAGAGACATCGGAGAGAGTAAATCCAGGCTGCACCATATGCTGTTTGGAGTTATTGCTCCCTTTGGAGAAAACAAACCCCTTATCAGCTGTGCCTTATGGACATTTCGTGGAAAACATCGTGCTTTCCTGTCCAGCTAATGCAGGAATCAGGCTGCTAGGCTCAGCCCACGATGTCTGGCTCTGCTCGCTTTATCAGGGCTGGGACAGCCAAGTGAGCGCAACCACCCCGGCACACTCTGTGATAAACCTCCCACAGCCCTTTGGATTTCTGAGCAAACCGTGACCGAGTAAGGCATTTGGATCCCGGCTGAAGCAGAGCTATAAACCGCACGGTGCTGTCCTCTGATTCCAGGCATTTGCCAGTCATTAAAGCACAGAAGGCACACAGTCAGCCTGCAGCTGATTTACAAGGACTGTGACATTCCCCCTTGTGGACAATGAGATTCTTGTTAGGAGCGCCCGCAGTTAAACTTCCACACCAGCAGCCCTGGCTGAGCATTCACCGGTGATACCCACATACGCTGCAACACCACCAGCCCACACTGAGGCCGTGCCATCAGCACAATGACTAGGAATAGCCCCATAATATCCCCATCCCAGATCTAAACAAGTCACCGAAACCAGGACAGATGTGCTCAAAGCACTGCGAGGAACGACAGATCAGTCTGAAGGTCCCCTTTGCACCTTCCACTCATCAGATGCGTGCAGCTTACAGAGCCACAACCGTTACTCACAAGCACACACCTATATGTGCAGCACAGACTCCATTAGAGAGGAAGCTGACATCCATGCCTTAATTGCACTTTCCATTATCACCACTGCTCAGAGGCCGTGATTCTCCCTCTCCTTTCTGGCCTCACTGAGGGCTGTGTCCCTCCTTGTGTCACTCCTCAGCTAATCCACATCAGCCTGTAGAGATGATGCATGACACATTTTTATTGCCTGGGAGCAGTCCTCAAAGCAACGTGCCCAAAGCTCTCCCACAAGCTCCAGGTGCAGCCACTGAACCTTCCCCATCCCACTTTGTGAGTGCAAGCCAGGAAAGAGCAGCAGCTCATCTCTCCTGCTGCTGAGCCATGCTTTGGAGAAGTAACCGTAGAATCCTAGAATGGCCTGGGTTGAAAAGGACCACAATGATCATCTCGTTTCAATCCCCCTGCTATGTGCAGGGTCGCCAACCACCTGACCAGGCTGCCCAGAGCCACATCCAGCCTGGATTGTAATTCTTTTTAAATCAAATAGATATTTGGACATTCTCATTGAAGTACTTTTCTCAGTGAAACATGGTGTTCCAAAGGTGAACGCCATCTGATTTTTGTGTATTTACTTTTAAAGTTGGAGTGCTCTGCTGTTGCCTGTCAAGTCCTGATAAGTTCCCTCTGTTGCCAACAAAGTCCTAATTCATTTAGCATCGATGCTAAGAACCGATTCCTCCCAACAGCACAGCCTCAGGTCTAATAATCCCCAGCAGGAAGAGCTAATTGAGCCGCCTTCTGGCTGAGACAACATTTGATTTTCTTTTTTCGAAAGCCATCAGCACCAGCAGGTGTTTTGGCCGCTTTCTGGGAACAGCTAAAGGCAGAAGTGCTTCCATTGCAGATAGGCACATTACGTCTGATGAGGAAAAGCGTGTAGAAGAAAAGGAAGAAACTGTGATAACAACAACCTGAGAACACACACACAGTTCAGAGCTGCTCAACCAGACAGAGGATGTGGGCAACCATTAATCCCAATGGCCAGCAAGTGATCCTGATCAGAGAGAAGGTCTGGCTTAGAAGAAGTGCTGGCTACCAGAGGGCTCACTTTAAATATTCAGGCTGCTCGCCTCTCCGCACTCCACTCGAGATGAAAAATGCATGACTTGTTCTTGGTATTTATTTTTCAGCTGCAAGTATCTCCTGTTTGGTCATAAAATAAATTCCACATTGGACTCACATGCATTCTAAGGCTCTGCATCTTCGGGGGATGTATGAGATTACAAACTTTGTGCCTGAGGGAAGCAAAAAAAGCTGCTGAAGAATTTGATTAACTTGTGAAACTTACTCTTATTAGAGGTGACCAAATATAATGCTGAAAAGATTCAAACAAATGCATACAGCCTTAGGACTAAGAAAAGCCTCCTCGAGCTACACAAAGGATGCAGCACGCCGTCCCATCATTTCTGTAATGCACACGATGCCAAAGCAGGCTGATGTCAGGAGCCCTTTTTCTGTTCATTTCCAATGGCAGAGAGGCTTTCTGTGCCAGCCTACATGGCTCAGACCCCCAGGGCCTGGGAGCTCTACGGCCAGGCATGCTTCCACCCAGCACTTGGTCCTCCCTCCCAAAGCCTCTCTGAAAGCAGCTCTGCACCGCTTGTGTCAGCTGGCCAAGCTCCAACAGAAGCCCACTTTGGGCAGGATATTTTCTTCTGGCTCTCACTCCAGAACAACAGGCTGTTCTTTGTCCTCGCTTACCTTGTCCTTTGATTCACATCTGATTTTTATTGCTCGCAAGAAGTGCCAAATGGATTCCTGAGAA
The DNA here is from genome assembly GCA_016647715.1 of Pavo muticus. Lineage (NCBI taxonomy): Eukaryota > Metazoa > Chordata > Aves > Galliformes > Phasianidae > Pavo > Pavo muticus. The sequence goes on from JACDJE010000148.1 coordinate 1,183,042, forward strand.
GACGCAAGCATGCTGCCTGCTCCTGGAACAGAGATGTGCAGTGGGAATTGAAAAACACTGCTTCTTCCCAGGCTTTAGATGGAGAAAGCTGCACGTGGTGCACAGAAAACTGTTTCCAAGGTCGATTTGTGCCTGGACTTCTCCAGGTCCAGGAGCACCATAGTGAGGAGCAGTTCAGCTAAAACCAACTCATCCACAGCTGGGGACCACGCAACACAGACATTGGTTGTTGTATGAGCACAAAGCAGCCCTTCTTTTTATCTGGTGACAGCTTCCTTACAGCCCTTCATAGCCAAGGTTTTGGGAGAATCCAGAAGAAATCTCATGCAGAGTTACACCACTTCTTGGCTAAACCTGTTGCTCTACAGAACTCAAAGTCAAATTACGTTGTGAAGTCAGTAGATCCTACGTGTTAGGATGAATTTACACAAGGATGAGTGCTTCCCATCACTTGTGCTCCACCCCAGAAGCAGTTTGTCAGAAGAACAGCCTCACCATCCTCACCTACACCCAGACACCCACCCCCGTGCTATGCAGAGGGACCACCTCACCCAGACAGAGGGGACACATCCAAGAGCTGAACTGCTGAGCTGAGAGCAGGCAAGCCAGGCAGAGCAAAGAAGTCCCTAGAGAGGCTCGTTACAAGACGTCCTTAATTACAAAGGAATAATTCACCTTCAGCTTCTCTCCCACCACAGCACAGGCAATGCCAAGTGCCAGGCGTGGATCTGCACTCCCTGAGCTGTTGAGTGTTAGCCAGCTTTATCACTTCCCCCCCCCCCCCCCCCCCCCCAGCTTTGAGCAGAGGGTTTCAAGTAGGAAACAAAGCTTCTGGGAACATTCTTATGATTTAGGCTTTCCTGGAAGCCTGGTGTGACTTACGTGAGCTCATTAAAATTTAAAAATAAAGCACACTTGCTGCCCACGTAGACCAAGCAGGTAGATTAAGCACTGTCCCCTCAGTCATTGACACCACTAAGACTCAGAGCATCCATCTCTAATCACTTTGTGAATCATCCCTTCCCTGGGGAACAAGGGAAGAAACCATTCAGCTATTCTCTGCTTTCTTACCATTTTACCATTGCCACCTGCTGTGCAATATATTAACCTCCATTTCCTCCATTTGGGTTGTTTCAAGAGGGGTGGGAGGAGGATTTTTGTTCTGATTTGTGATGTACATGCATTGCTACAGTGATGGCCAGCTATGAAATTGTGTTAATTTAGCACAGGAGCTAGCAGCCACTTGACCATATGGAGAACAAGGTGGCTGTAACCACTCTCCCTCCATTTCATTCTAAAACAAGGGACCTATTATCCCTATACTTGTGTAGTCATAAAGTAGAGACTTGTTAACCAATGCAGCAGAACATGCCTGACCCTATAGCTATGCCAAAGAAGTGTCCTAGAGCTGTGACCAGCCCAGGGTGCATCTCTGACCAATGATCCACCCAGAGGTGGTGACGCACTGGAACAGGTTGCCCAAGGAGGCTGTGGATGCCCCATCCCTGAAGGCATTCAAGGCCAGGCTGGATGTGGCTCTGGGCAGCCTGGTCTGCTGGTTGGCAACCCTGCACACAGCAGGGGGTTGAAACTAGATGGTCATTGTGGTCCTTTTCAGCCCAGGCCATTCTATGATTCTATGATCCACTGCAGCCATGGAGCTGCATTCCCTGTTTTGGGGTTGCAAGACTTTCTCCTGCTGTACATGGGTGAAGAAGAGCTTCATTTCCAGCCCCCATGATGGATCTGATGCCTGAAGCCCTGTTTTCTTCTCTTTTGGACTTCAACCAAAACAAACCCCACAGAGCCTGTCACTTCCTTTATAACCCAAGAAGAATTATTACAGCAGCTGCTAACGGTATCCGCATCCCAGAATAGTTCCTCAAAACTACACATCCATCTTACAGGAGAAATCTAATGATTTTTCCCCTCCCCCCAAGCACGCATTAGCCTTACACAGCTTCAGAAGCCTATTTTCTGTAACGATGATACTGCCAACAAGATAGCCCTGCTCATCACACTCCATATTGCACAGAGATGGCAGCAGCCCTCTGTTTCCAGGATGGCATTCAGATAGATCTCAACAGAGAAACCATGAACTCCTTCACCATCATTTAGCAATCCCTAAAAGAGGCAAGATCCCCCATCATCTCCTCAGGAAGCACATTTATGCTGAGAAATAAGGGCAGATTACTGGTAGACTGCTGGTGTTGTGATGGTCACTTGAGTCTCCAGCTCCAGGAAGCGGAGGGTGATAGTAAAGTGAGGCAAGAGCTGGGTGAATGAGAAAAGCAATTTCTAACACCCCTTTATTGGCACATGCCTGGTGTTCCACCTGCTCACCACCCCCCTCTGCTCGTACCACTGAGAGCCACATCGGGAACATCAGAGTCTTTTAACATCTTCATTAGCACTGCCTAAACAGCCACCTCTGTGCAGCAGTCAGCATTCCTGCTGTCACATTTCTCCAGATAGGAATCGTGCAGGATGGCAGAGCCCTACCACCCACTGCTCAGCCTTCCTAGCGCCCAGCAGCAGCGGGGAGCAGGCAGGGCTCCTTGGGACCTCCCCCAAAAGAGGAAGAAGCGTTCAGACCAATCCCAGCACCCAGAAGGCTGAAAGCAAAGCCCACTGCTCTACAGCTCAGCACTGCATCCCCAAAGCCTTTCTTTGGGCCCAACTCAGGCAACAGAGAGACCTGGGCAAGTGATACAGTCCTCAGAAACAGCTAAAGATTCACTTGGGACACAGTCAACAACAAATACCTTTCCTATTCTCTCGCTTCCTTAGGGCTGCTGTGAATGCTGAAATGCCACTACCCAAAACTTCTCCTACAGAACTTTTAACACATGGGTGTCCAACCTGCGGGCTTGCCCAAGCCACACTGAGTGAAGAGAAATTGTCCTAGGCCACACGTATGTGGGCTGCTCTAAAAGTAGTGCCTCTTATTTATTGACACAGAAATGACAACCAGTACAAAGAACACAATAACACGGTTGGATAAATCAAATTGTACAAAACGCTGTTTTTCAACAGTCATCACCTGCTACAGGGAGGAGGAGCAGCAAGGAATTGGACTAAGGAGAGGGATGGTCTGCTCAGATGTAATAGCAGTAGGTGCAGTAAAAGAAAAAAGAATTTGCTTACCTCAGGTAGGCCCATACAGTCCTTAGGTAGGTGGAGCTGTCAGAGAAGATACTCGCATCTATGCCCAACCCTTAAATGAGGTCTATCTAGGAAGAGTTGGAGCCTTCCAGTCACTCAGGCTCATTGCATGCACCTGAGCTCCCCTGGGTGGGCCCTGCCTTCCCACCAGGTGCTCCATCACTGCTTCAAGCTATGACTCAGCATCTCCACTGCATTGCCATTAGCTGTGCATTTTTGCCAGCAATGAACAAGAGCCTGCATGGTGTGCTTGTAGAAGTCAGCGCCAGAGGAGGTGACCCGCTCTTGCTGTCACCCCTGCTGAAATGCAGCACCCCTCAGTGCTCACAGCCACCAGTCGGTCTCCATAGGCACCAATGAACGTCAGTAGGTGCCATGTTTCCACATGGAGGAATTCAGTCCCACCCACTCCCATGTCAGACTCCATTTGGTCACAGTGCCCCATTGCTGCCATCTGTCACACGGCCACAGCACCTGATGGGATGTTGGTGGGAAGGTTCTGCCTCTGCTGCTGTACCACCAGCACCCACCTCTGACAGCGTGAGCCAACATAACGAAATACAAGGCATTATTTTTTGAGCCATTACCATAAGGCCACTCAATTTTGGAAAGCTGGGCGCTCAATTATTCTCTCTTTTACAATCTTTTGGAAAACCAAGCCTTGCTTTATAGAGTGTCTATCCCGGAGGTAAGGGCTGGCAAAGAAAGCCAACAGCAGAGATACTAACTGATACCTAATTGCCAGTTAAACAGCAGAAATAATGAAAAGAAACTCCCTATTAGAAACACCATCTCTAAATACGCTTTCACTGAAGGTTTAGATACGCATTTAAAAGAAAATAGTCCCATTATAAGCTGCATTTAATTACTATGCATCAATCTTTAAATTACTGCAAATGAGGAAGAAAAAAATATATATCACAGTAGATGGAAATGAAGGAGCACATTGCTAACACTGTGTGCAGCTTTGCTGTCTCTCTGGTAAATCAATATCACACACGACCCCTTAAAACAGACCAAATCCTTATGTGCCATATGGAACGACACTGCTCACAGTGGCTGAAAGCTGCTGTTATGCTCAGAGTTGCAGGTTGCATGGAGGCTCTTAATCCCTTTGTGTACATGATGCCTCAGCCACAGAGCTGCTGGGGACTGTTCAGACCCAGCTGAGGAAACACCCCGAAGCAATCCCTGCTCTGCAGCCCAAGCTGCATTGGGGTTCATCTCCTTGTGACCAAAGGAGGCTGACTTCCAGAAGCCAACCTGCCCTTCCCAATGGCAGCTTACAGCAAACAGGTGGACACCCTGAGCCACTGACATGGGGAGTCACAGCCCTTTTCTCTGCCTAAAACAAAGGGTGTGCTGCCAGCTCCAGGATGGAGCAAGAAGCCAAAGTTCTGCTTTGGAGGGGGCAGTCTGGGAGCACAGCTGTGCACAGATGGAGGGCTTTTCTACCCCTGTGCTCCCTCCACTCAGAGTCACCTACAACCACCCAATCACACTGCCACTATAAAGCTCCACAGCCTCTAACACATCATGTCCATGAAGCACACCACCACACAGACAGGTTGCCACCTGAGCTGCTCTCTCAGCCCCTCCCCAGCAAAGAGCATCCTTTCAGCTTCCAAGAAAAGCAGCAAGAACCCACAGGCACAGAGCGAGGACGCAGACCAGCAGTGTGAGTGAGAGCACCCTCAGGTCTCCACATTAAACACACACTTAGCACAGAAACACACCCAGATTCACTGGGGCAGCTGCCCCCACAGACATACCAACAGAACAAACCCATACCCTTAGCAGTGCTGACTTGGAAAGCCCAACACAGGTGCAGGCCCTGCACCCAGGAAACCCTCCTACCCCCAGCCTGAATCCTTGTGCAGAGCTGCTACCCACAGGTGCAAGCAGTGCTCAGCCCACCCCCCCCTGATGTCTGCCAGAGACAGCTGCTGGCACACAGAGTGGAGCTGATTTGCTGCCCAGTGCTCAGGAAGCACCAGGTCCTGCCCTGTGCCTTCCCTTCAGGCATCCAGAACTACGTGGTCATCATCATCCTGTGTCATTTTTCATCTTAAGGTGAAAAAAAACCCAGCATCTGAGATGCCTGGAACTTCCAAATTTATAGACCCGCACAATAGTTGTGCAGGTGATTAATCATTAGCAAACAACTTGTTAATTAAGGTTGCTGATTAAAAGATGTAAACATCAAAGCTGCACCTGCTTTCTAAATTGATCTCCGTTAAAGCGTAAATATTTTATCTATACGAGATGGGAAAACAGAATGTCACCAGTGTTTAATCTGTACCATTCATTACAGATTTATATTAACCTTTAGAAAAGCAGTGACTAAATCCCTGCGTTCAGAATGAAGCACTGCCAAGGATTAGAGCCCAGTCAATTACAGACTGAAGGATGGTGCTTTACCAAAGGCAGGAGGTTACTATTTCTAGATTTCAGGTGCAAGAGGAACAGATACGTGGAGCTCAGCCCTGGGAATGCACGTTGTATGTTGGCTGTATTTCTCTCCATGCCGTCCCATTACATGAGTGCATCTCAGTGAGTGTGCCAGTGCTGGCAGCACAGAGCCGTGCTGAGGACTGGCTGTGTTACAGGCTTTCTGGATCCGACAGCATCCTGATGCAATGCTTCAGGACCCATAAAAATGAAGAGATGCAGGGATGAGATAGTAGTGCATAATTACAATGTCAGAGGGTAAAACAGCCTGAAAACACAGGCTAAAACGAGTGTTATTGCCTAGTGCATTATCTTGCAAACCCAAAATGACAATAGTTTTACTGCATAATTGCACTTTTATTGTTTTATTGCACTCATTAGGAAGAGCAGCCTTTCTCTCTTTATTCCTTTCTGACTACTCGTCTCCGTTCCTGCTGGCCTGCATCCCTCACACCGACCTCTCCGGTCAGCTGGCAGTGCTCTGGGAGCTGCTGGCTGCCCCTGGGGTCTGCAGGACGTGTCACTGGGGGTGGGTGGGCTTGGAGATCTGAGAGGTCCTTTCCAACCCTTATGGTTCTGTGATTCTATGGTATCTTTTCTTTTGGGACATACTCCTCCCGGTGTGTGCCCATGCAGATCTATCTCTGGCACGCAAGCTAACAGATGTGGTAAATGGCAAGGTAGTCATGCAGTCAGCACGGAGTAAATCTCTGTTCAGATTAACTGCAGTGTTCTTGCTTGTCCAAAGGCAAAGTGCCAACACAACCATCAGAGCCAGGTACATGGAGCACACTGGGCACCACTGAAGAAAGCATGGCTATGAAGGGAGCAATGCATGCCCACCCTCACACTTTGAGATCACACCACAGAATCATTGAACCACAGATCATGGAATCATAGAGCCATCTATGCTAGAAAAGACCCTTCAGATCACCAAGACCAACCATCAGCCTCACACCACCAGGACCACCACCCAGCGATGTCCCCTGGATCCCAGGCTCTGTGCCTGCAGTCAGCAAGAGGGGATTTCAGGTCCTTCATGGCCCTGTACCAAACTAGCAGGGATACAGCAGGCACTGAGAGCTGAGGCCACAACACTCTGACAGAAGTGTTTGTAACACCTGCTCGCAATAAGAAAGGCTGTCACTTTGTTAAGCATCATTTTAAATGGGACCCGGGACCAAATCTGTGAGCACTAACAAACAAATAAATTATTGACACTAAGTGCATGGCCGTACTTGTTCCACTAGTCTCGAGGGAACCAAAGGACTGTAAAGATGCTAGTGCTTATAAGGGGTTGAAGAGTACTCAATATTAACACATATGGAAACAAAGCAAAGATAGTTCACCTGGCCACAGTAAAAAATAACCTCTAGAAAGAAGTCTTGTTGGTAAAACACAGTCAAACATGTGAAACGTTGCAGCAGAACTAGCAAGCAGTCCGCCTGCATCAGAGCACCCGTGGTGTGGCTGCAAGCCCTGCCCTTGCTTGTGCTCTGTTGCACAGATGGAGAAGCAGAAGATGCTGTAGCAAGATGCTGCAGAGGCTCAGCAGGGGCAGCAGGAAGGGCCAGCTGAGTCCCTGCCAGGATGCTGCCCCGACGGACCTGGTCTGCCTACATAACACTTCAAAGGAGTCACGGCAATCTGCTTGAGAGTGGGGAAGTTGATATTAAGGACACTGGCCAGGAAAGCAGCAATACATTATTCAAACAGTTTCCTGAGCGTTCGTGTCTCTACCAGATGCCAAGGCAGCTGTCCAGATTATTTCAATTCAGTACGAGAGACGCAAGAAAGAAAAAAAATCACATCAGAGTACCAAAGCTATGATCTCCACTATGAAAATGAGAATTCAGTGTACCAAAGATGTACGCTACACCATGCCCTCTTGTTAAGCTTTGTCCTTGATTTCAAACTCTCCTTGACCAGCCTTTGTAAAGGCCACTCCCTTGCTTACCTCTAAGACACGTCACTGGAAGGCACTGAAGGTTTCAGCCAACCTAACCAGGTCACATCCCACCTCAGGAGGTCAGATCTGAAGCCAACATGGGGCTTGTCCAGCACAAGAAAGACATGGAGCTCTTGGAGCAGGTCCAGAGGAGGGCCACTAAGATGATCAGAGGGCTGGAGCACCTCTCCTATGAGGAAAGGTTGACGGAACTGGGCTTGTTTAGCTTGGAGAAGAGAAGGCTCCAGGGAGACCACATTGTGGCCTTCCAGTACTTGAAGGGAGCACATAAACAGGAGGGGGAACGGCTGTTTACGAGGGTGGATAGTGATAGGACAGGGGGGAATGGTTTTAAACTGAGACAGGGGAGGTTTAGGTTGGATATTAGGAGGAAGTTTTTCACACAGAGGGTGGTGACGCACTGGAACAGGTTGCCCAAGGAGGCTGTGGATGCCCCATCCCTGAAGGCATTCAAGGCCAGGCTGGATGTGGCTCTGGGCAGCCTGGACTGATGGTTGGCAACCCTGCACATAGCAGGGGGTTGGAACCAGATGAGCACTGTGGGCCTTTTCAGCCCAGGCCATTCTGTGATTCCATGATTCACCACACCGAGAAGTTGCACCCACTCCCCTGGAGAAATGCTGGGAATACACCAGGAGTTGCTGGAGGGGCACACAGAGCACTGGAGACAGTATGTCACTTCCTTGAGCACTCAATAATTCATTAGGAACCAGACTGGGCTTAGATCAAAGCCAGTAATCAGTATTTGATAGCCCAAAGCCCACAAGAAACACGGGCAGGCTGAACTGCAAGGCTGCATCCAACTCGATGCCTTTAGCAGCTAATTGAAAATAATAGCTTCTTTGTGGTGATGCTGATATGCTCAGAGCTTTCCAGCCGGGTGTGAAAGAAGTCAAAATGAAAGCACGATCAAATAGCTCATTAAAACCCAGCAACAGAAAAGGCTGTGGATGGAAAGCAAGCGTTCCCAACCTGATCCATGCAGTAAGCCTGCTTTTCGGGATCATGTATATTGTTATGGGATTTTGGCAGCACGTGCCCAGCAAATCCTTTCACTCCCTTTGTTCAAACGTGGCCTTGAGCTCCAACTGAATGCTGCTGTGCCTCTGGCACTGCTCCCCTCTGCTTCTCAGGGCTCCCAGGAGCTGCAAGAGGGCAAAACCTGCCAGGAGCCAACTCTGTTAGCCTGGGACTGCAGGCAGAGATGTTTGAATTCTCATGTCTGAGAGAAGAACCTAACCGAAAACATCCTATTAATGCAGCCCTAATGCATATCAGATATACCACAACATTTATTCATTCCATGCGTGTATTACGCTCCCATATAAGTCCATATTCGTGTGTATTCAATCATCTGCTACAAAGCTGGGAGTTTTTTAAATTACAAACACTGTGCCTAAATTGAACTGCTGCTGAGTTAGCCAGCCAGCCAACCCAGCAACCCCAGCCAGATTGCTTTCTGGGTCTCCTTCCAGCAGCGCGTGCACAAGTGAAGGATTTAAGCTCAGGGCAGAAGAGCCAGAGATAAACAAACAGGTTGCATCGATGCTATTTATTGTAGCGGCGATGAAGCAGCATTAGGGCTCTCCCACTCACAGACTCTCCAGACATTTTCAAGTCCCCAGAGTTTCCTCCAGCAGCAGCAGTGGGGAGCATGCCTGGCCCTCCCTGACAGCACATCAGACTTGTGGTGGGAACTGCTGATGCTGGGATCCAGTTCAGGTTACTGCTGGTGAACCACGCGCCCAATATTCATAGAACCATAGGAGCATCAAGGCTGGAAAAGACCTCTAGGATCCCAGCCCCACCCACCCCCCCATGCCCACTGCCCACGTCCCTCAGTGCCTCATCCCCACGGCTCTGGGACACCCCCGGGGATGGTGACCCCCCACTCCATGGGCAGCTGTGCCACTGCCTGACTGCTCTTTGGAGAAGAAATTATTCCTAATACCCACCCCAAAATCTTACCACCATGGCACTGCTCCTCAGCCAACAGGGATGGAGAATCAGTTTTATTACGTAGTTAATCTTCAAATAAAGCCTGGATTTGACTGTGAGCAAGCTCTCCCTTTGTCGCATAGGCTTTAATTTGTAGGTGAAGCCCTTCTGAGGGATGGTTGTCTCTCATGTATCACTGAGTCTGTCCACACATCCATTCGCAGCTCTGACCTAACTGCCAACAGGTCTGGGAGCATAGCAAGGGACCCCCGTGGCAGCAGGGAGCTCTCCTCAGCTCTGCTCTTGCATAACACAGAGGGACTGTGAGGAGAAGGGGAAAACACACAAAGGAGGACAGGAAAATAAATCCCTCCACCAAAAATTTTGTAAGGAAGGGGACGAGCTGAGCTCTCCTGCCAGGATCCAACACAGCCCACACTGCCAGGAGCATTCGCTCCTCTCACTGCTGCTTCTGGTTTCCTTCTGTCACCCACAAACACCTTTTGTTTTGTTACTGAATATACAGGTGCTGTTCTACTTGTGGCTTTTCAGCTCCTTCTTGTTTAGATTGTACTGATGGAATTCCACTGGGATTAACAGCAATTTTTATAAAAAGAATTAAATTTCAGGGCCTTTACAACGGAGATAAAATTAAAAGACACAGCCTTAGCTTTCCTTATGCCAAGGGTTGCAGCCAAGCCTGATTACAAACTTTCTCAACAATAAATCTCCATTGTTTCCTCCTGGCATTCACAGCAACAGGGAATGAGTGAGAAACTCTGCTCCTGAGTCTGCTAATTGGGCAGCACAACTCGCTCCTCTGATTGCTCTCAGTAGGACTCAGCAGCCCTGAGAACATCCATTCCCATCATTTTGATGGCACGGAGTCTTTTAATCAAGCCTCACAGTTTGCGAGGGCTGCAGCATTAGTTGGCTGTTACAAATAGCTCACTGCAAGACAAAACGGGGAGCTTCTGAGATATTTATTTCAAGACTTAATGAAATTAACAGCACTGCATTAACAGAAGCTGCTCCTGCCCCCTTCCTTTATGACCACCCCAAGTCTGGAAACAATTCCATTAAGATCAAGGAGAAAGTTGCTCAGGTTCCTGAGTTCTTTGCAAATGCCAATACCGGTTTTATAGCGTGCAATCGCAATTGCTGGAGCAAAAGAAAGCTGATTTACTGCAGCACAAGAAGAACAAGGATCTGTAAATCAGCCTGAGGAGCTGCAGCTCCCAGGAGCCCTCACTGGAAGGACAGATCCCAGTCGATACAGCTACTTTTGACTCAGTGCTGGGTGGAGCTGCCTGGACGTGCACATGCCGGGCCCTTGGCCACTGGGTTAGCACAGGGCTGTCCCATGCACCAGGAGCCCCAAGGGATCTGCTTGCACCAGCCCCAGAAATCATCTCTCCATTGTGGTGTGAGATAATGGAGCGACAGGGTGGCTTTTAGGCAGGTCATGGCACTGTAAACTGTAGGATATGCTTATTTAATAACATACACATGATACACGAATATAATACACTATGTTTAAAAGAATATCATCCTTGCATTAAGCTATTGGCTTAATTTATTTCCTATGCAGCTTATGCTTCTTGAAATAGCCTTATCTCTTAGGCACACAAAGTGCACTGGGGTACACACCTTACGAAACTCTGCTGGGGAAATGACCCCAAGCAGATGCCACCAAGTGCAAAAGATGAGCATCCCAGTAAGAAACACACACCTGGGAGATAATGCCTTCTGAAAGGTAAAGCGTGGATGTTAATCCAGCAAAAACGAAAGACACAGAGTGGAGGCATTAGCAAAAAGGTGGCAGTTATTCCCTGTTAATCCCCCCCGAGTGTGGTAAATGGTCTGACTGTCTCTAAATCAAACTAACTGCAACAGGAAAATTGTTGCCATGGATGCCACCGAGGTGTACCGATCCCTGCCTGCCTTCCTCAGCCCGTTTCAATGATCCTTGTACAATATGGATGGAAGCACAAGCAGAACTCGGATTAAAAACGAGCACTTGGATGAGAGAGGAGGCGAAATCACTTTGCAGATGTAGAAGGAATTCACCTAGGGGGGATTTTTTAACTGGGACGGCCTGCTTGCAAGCAGCACTATGGCACTGCCACCTATTTTCTGGCTTCAAGAGAGCAGCAGGGCTGGTCAGTGCTGCTCAGCATTGGCATGACACAGCCACCAGCACTGCCGCATGCTCCCACCAAGAGCTCCGTCCTCACATGCAGATTTTGTCCTAAGAAGTCCTAAAAATAAGAGAGTACACGATAGGTAAAAGTCCACTTTGAGAAATACTTGACTAGGATGTCATCTTCTTTGCTTTCACGTTCAGTTCTTCACACAGCTCCATCCCAAGGTCAGAAGCCAACAGTATTTCTCTTCCAGCCATAAGAGATATGCTCATAGTTACCGTGGTCAATGCAGATCACTGCACTGGGTTGGCATCTGGGAGAAAGAGCAGTCCTGTGCTGCAGGAGAAGCATTTTGGCAACCACCCACGTGAGCACAGCCGTGCTTAAGGGCTGGCAACCAGATGAGCTCTGAGGCCCCTTCTATCCAACTCTTTCTATGGTTCTAAGAAACAGGAGGAAATAAGTGGAATGCCGCATCAGGAGCTGAGGCCTCAGGAGCTCTGCTGGCAGCCCCACAACCAATGCACATTTCCTCATGTTCAGGGCTGATTGATTCGCCTTCCTTTAGCCAGGGGCCATTGAAACACCTTGACAGTTCCTCTGCTTGTGCTTTTCTTCTAATGTACTCAAAGAAGCTAAAGTAAAAAACCCCCACCTCCATTACAAAGTACATAAGTAAACTCCTCAGAGACAGCAGTGCTATGAAAAGTCAACCTATTATGTTTTCCTTGCATAAAGCCATGGGACACGGCTAGTGGGCGCAGTGGGGAAGGGCAGCGGTTGGACTTGGTGACCTCAGAGGTCTTTTACCAAACCTGACCGTCCTCTGGCACAACTTGAGGCCATCACCTCTGCCCTCTCAAAGAGGAAGGCTTCTCTTGTGGGGGGATGTTCAGTCTGGGGAAAAGAAGGCTGCGGGGAGACCTTACTGCTCTCTTCCAATACCTGAAAGGTGCTTACAGCGAGAGCGGGGTTGGTCTCTTCTCACTGGTGACAGGATGAGGGGAAATGGCCTCAGGTTGCACTAGGATAAGTTTAGGTTGGATATCAGGACAAAGTTCTTTACAGAAAGGGTTGTTAAGCTGGAATGGGCTGCCCAGGGAGGTGGTTGAGTCACCATCCCTGGGTGTTTAAAAACTGTTTGGATGTGGTGCTCAGGGACGTGATTTAGCAGAGGGCTGTTAGAGTAGCATGGTTAGGTTGTGGTTGGACTCGATGATCTTTAAGGTCTTTTCCAAGCTGAGTAATTCTATGATTTAACAATTCCACGAGCCTCTGCTTTTCCTTTGGTTCACTTGGTTCAGATTCCTTTGGCCTTCCCTCTCCTTTCCCACCAAGGAGAACAGCAGCACAGCCCGGGCAAAGCGATGATGCAAAGCAAAGCTCGGTCTGAATGCACTCCCAGCATGTGTGTGGATGTGAGTAAGTGGCTGCTTAGGATATTATAGCAGAGTTTTTGTAGGTCACGGTTTGCAGTGACAGACGTTTAGCATACACCAACTGCTTTCAATTGCTCCATAGAGTGAAATTTAATCCAAATCTGTGAATTATTGGGAAAAGCTAAAAATAAACTATGAAAATCCCCAGTGAATGTTAGGCATGCTTGGCCAGGCACAGGCAACAATTTCACACACTGCGTAACGCAGAACCAGTGAATCATCTGCAAACACTGAGACCATCTCAAACTTGTCCAAGAGGAAGAGATGGCAAGGAACGGTTATGGCTGAAAGACCACATTACCATCCATAGCTGAGCTATAAAATAAAGAGAAAGAAAAAAGGTACAGCACCGTGTGAGCACGATGGTGCTACTCCCCCACTCTTTCAGCTCCACAGTCTCAGAGCACACTTTCCCAGCCCTGCACCCCCATGAGCTGGGCAGACACATCCAAGCTACAGCAGGAACGTTACTGTGCTCAGAAGGGTGTAAGGCTCAGTGTAAGGCATGCTTCCATGGTACCAAAGACAGCTACAGACTGTGCAACACCCCCAGGGCTGTGCTGTAAGAGGTCCGAGTGCTCTGCAGTGCATTTGAAGACAAGAAGGCAGAAAATACTGCTCACAGTGCATCGTTTGCTAGCTAGCCACGTCTGAGCTTCAACATGTATCTTAATAGAAACACCTTTTGAAATAAATGAAGCAGGCTGTAAAATGTATTTTTACATCAAATATTTCGCATTAGTGAGAGTTAAGAGCCCTGAACCAGGAGCAGCAGTTTGTTGTCCCACCTGTGACCTCTGCAGCTGCGAAAGAAGAGGACAGAACACGTCTGACTGCTCTGGATAAAAGCACAAAATGCGGTGCGAGCTTTCACAGACTTTGCATGTATTAAAAAAATGTACCTTTGTACCTTCTAATTCGAGCTGCCAGTCACACAACCCCTGCTGCGATGGTGGATGCTTTTATTCACATCTTTTAAGAAGAAATCCTTTGGCGGATGCATTGCACAGCACAGCCAGCTGCTGGCAGGCGTGACAGTGACTGCAGCACTGCGTGGTGGGACCACCACAGGAGGAAGGCAGTGCTCCCCCCCCCAATGCATACACACCTCCCCAGTGTTCCCATAGAATGGTTGGGTTGGAAGGGACCTCAAGGATCGTGAAGCTCCAACCCACCCCCCACAGGCAGGGCCACCAACCTCCATATCTAGTACCAGCCCAGGCTGCCCAGGGCCCCATCCAACCTGGCCTTGAACACCTCCAGGGATGGACGGGGCATCCACAGCCTCTCTGGGCAGCTGTTCCAGCACCTCACCGCTCTCACAGTAAAGAACTTCCCCCCGAGTTCTCACACTCTGTACAGCTGCAATCCATGCCCGGAGATTTATCAAAGCAAAAACCCATCTTGGCTGAAGGAACAGCAGGGCTGTTAACGAACTCCATCAGCAGGTTCCATGCATGCTCCCCAGGAAGCAAACATCACTGGGCTGACCCAGCACCTGCATCTGACACTGCAGAACACAGGAAGCATATCCTGCAGAAGGGAATCGGGATGCTAACACAGCCAAATTCATTCACATGCGTTCACCCAGGCTCCTTCCTTGGTCTCCAGCAGACAGTACTGTTGTACCACTAAGAGCACAGCCCTGCGCTGATGGGCTCCAGAGATCTCTTGGGTGGTGACATGGAACAGAACAGAGGAGAAACAGGCAGCAAATGTCATCATCTCATAAGCCTCGTTTTTATCAGAAACAAAGCTAAGCCAGCCATCATTTACAGGCTTTGCAGGATTAGGAGCTCAGAAATCAGGGGGATTCCTCCAGCTTGCCATGATTTACTGGCACAGCAGTGGGGTCACTGGCCCAGGGCACAAAGAGATGCTTTCAGAGCAAACCCTTCGGACTGCTGTTTTGTGGCATCCAGAGCCGCAGCTGAAAGGGAAAAACACAGAAAACATTTTTACCCGAACAATGAAACATTTTCAGATTTCTGCAACACATCCTGAATTTAAACTCCTCGGTGGCAGATGCTTACGGTTCCACTGGCACCACTGTTTAGCATAGAATACAAATTTAATCTAAAATTTGACCAAAAAAGCACAAAAGAGGAGAACCTTGCATCAAAACCCGATCACACATTGACAAGAACAAACACCAATTAAGTGCTCCCTCCACCATCTTCCAGGCAGCTGTATGATCTGTATGGAAGCAAACAATCTGCAATCATCTCAGCTTTCTGACTTGGTGACCGCGCTGCCAAAAGCCATTAGCAGCAATCTTTGTGTAACATGGTCAGAATCCAATGCTCCACACATCGCACGCTGCGGCCTCAGACAAATCTGAGATGTTTATTTATAAGACATAATCTTCAGGGTCCTGCAGCGTCCTGGCACTCTGCTCTCCTCCCAGGTTGTGATTGTGACAATGGCTTTAATACGCAGTCAGTGCTGTTTGTGCCCATCGGGACACAGGCGGACTGTGCAATGTCTTTGCATGGATGCTGAAACCAAGAGCTCTCTGCTCAGTGATGCTGTGAGGACTTTCGGCTGGGAAAACTTTTAGCACCTTAAGAAGCACACTGGTGCAAAAGCGGGAGCCCTAAAAGCACAGTGCCCTTAAGAGCAAAAAGCCCATCTGCGACTCCACGAGTGCCTGAGCCCACTAATCACGGGCAGATCACTGCCACAGCTGCTGCCCACTTTGCTCTGATCCCAAACAGCTGTTTTAATGCTCTAAAGCACGAGGGAAAAAGTTCATTGCCACATTTCTGTGCACTAGCAGCAGAACAGCTCAATCCCCAACGCCATGTCTTGTCCTTGTGCCTTACTGGGACATTTGTATCCGACACCTTTCAACTTGCTTACAAACATTAAATAAAAGCATTAAATTCAAAAATTATTCAAGAACTCACCCATAACTGTGGTTAACCCTATAAGCTTAAGAAAATGCTCAACTCAATTCAGCAAAAACTTTACGGCACTACAGGCCATCTATCAACAGGCCTCTGTAGGAAGGGGTGGGAGCAGCAAATGTTTAAGTGAAAGTCAAAGGAGACACTCCAAAAGGCTGGTCATTTGAATAGCCAGACCTCTAAGTGGAATATAAACCTGGCAGAAGGAGCGGGCAGCCTTCCAACAGAACCAGAACAGAGCTCACTGTGGGGGAACACGGGACACCCACCAGAGCGAGGCCAGCTCACAGCTAGGTAATATCCCACTGCTGAGAAACCGGTGCTCCAGCCTTACATCTTCAATAGAGCCACCTGAGTTGGCGTAGAAGTCAGCAGCCAATGTTTACTGCTATGGTAGAACACCATCCTGGGAAGGAAATGAAACAAAAATAAGACAGCTTCTTTTTAGGCAACAGCATTATGAGTGGTACAACCTACTTTCCATGACCCATTAGACCAAAACTCCGCTCTTCCTAATGCCATCTTACACCAGCAGCACTGGTCTGCTTGCTATTCTGCTGCTCCTCACTCACTGCATCCCCTTTCATTCTGTGTGTAAAGGCTCCAGAGGTCCCTACAGCCGGTGAGGGGCTGGATGCTGCTAAGCAGATGTCATTACTCCCTTCGTTTTTCTCTTGAGAGATTTTTTTCCAGCTTTAATCCTCTCTTATGACTTCGGGATTTGTTTTTTCAAGCAATAGTGCAGAGCACATTTTTATTTCTAGCACTTGCTAGTAATGAAATACGGATTATTTGCCTTAAATCCATGAGTTCATCAGCTATACAGCAGTTGGATCAAGCAACGAGCATTACTGATCTGTGTTTGATGGCATGAGTCCTACGAAACAAAACAAGCACATGAAAACAATAGTGTGGGACACACCGATATTTAGCGTAAAATCCCTTATTAGCTGTATCAAAATTGGGAACCAGGCACCAGAATGGACTTTAACAAGGACTAAAAGCACAGCAGGTGGGAACACAAGGTCTGCAGACACACCAGTTATTCACTTCGGAGTGAACACAAAGATGCCCAGAGAGCAGCAAGCTGCCCAAAGCAAACTGCATTATTTCTTGTCCCCCCCAAAAAGAAAGCAAGAAAAATGAACCTTGACAAAACATCAAGTTCAAACTGTATTTAATAAACCAAACCAATTTGACCCTTGGTTGAGTGCTGAAGCTCCAACAGAAAAACAAGCTGTGTGCAGGTGCCATGCAGCAACCAGACTGCAGCAGCACAAAAACCCAACTGCCTTCACACAGAATGCCACTTTGCCTGGTTTGTTTTCCCAGTGCCCAGCAAGATTTCTTGAACTCAATCTATTAGAAACCAATAGCTCTAATCTATCCAGAAACCAAGGCTGTAGTTGCTAAGGCAACCTTGTTTTTCAGACCCAATTGCTCATTGCTTAACATGACAACTGAAATCATTTTTACCAGTGCACATCGAGCAGGACAGGATTTTTCCCTCTGAAATTGAAAGAAATCTATATCTTTGAAGTGTTCTTTTTTTCTTCCCTTTAACAACTGCTCCTGGTTTATAAAGAGGATCCAAGGCTCAGCTGGAAGCTGCGCTAACGCTGACCTCAGCTGGGCAGACAGGAGCCCATTCCATGGACAAGGCCTCACCCTGCTGGCCGTGGGTGACCATGAAACAGGAGCAAGCCACTGCTTGCTTCACACACAGAGGCCAGAGAGGAAGGTGTGGTGGAAGACAAGTGTGCACAAACATAAAACAAGTGCAAAAGGTCCCAGGAAGGCAGGAAAAAAAGATTTAAAAACTCCAGACCTGGTGTTCCTGTGCCAAGCACTCCCACCAGCGGCAGGGAGGGGAGCTGCTGGGGGATGTAAGCAGGCAGCAGACACAAAGATCACGGCTTGCAGAGGTGAAAGCACACAAAATCGGGGATGAGATGCCTGCACAAGAGGGGACATCCTTCCTATGTCCTCCTTTGGGAAGGTATGCCAGAGAAATCAGGAACTGCTGCTACAGAAGTAAACCAGCATCTTACCACAGTAAATTGCATGCCTGAAGAAGGTAACCCAGGAAAGTCCCTGCTGGGCAGCACCAGAGGAAGCCAACACCTCTGCTCCCAGCCCAGAAGGGCAGCTCTTCCCTCTGCAAGAGGCAATCAGACCTTGTTTGGACAAAAAGCAGCTTCAGACTGAGCTGGATGCTTTAGCAACACCATTAACACTAGAAAGCAAATGTAAGATTTATAAACTTAATATCACCACAGGAGGGAAAAAATGATGAGGGCAAGGTCTTTTACTTTTTATGTGTTAGGACACTTAACATGGGCTCTGCTGGAGTCACTGGGATGTGAATTTAGCACTTGAACATCAAGGTAAGAACTCTGTAAATGGTGACTGGGGAGCTACTCCACAAGCAGCTCAGCAGCTCCATCCTGCAGTGACAAACCGGCCTGGTGTGGGACGGACAGAACAAAAGCACTGCCTGCTCAGATCCTGCGCTGTTCCAACATGGGCTGAAACTCTCCTTATTAGCAACACACCTGGGGCACGTGAGAAGCAGTGTGCAAAGATGGCTCTCTCCCCCAGCACTGAAGAATACATGATTAGCAAACATATCAGAGATACCAAGAACACCCAGAAACCACCCTGAAGGCTTCAGGCCCCTATGGCCAACCCTACCACACCTCTAATCAATGCAGCTGGCTTCCTGGGGGGCACTGACCAGTTGACTGCTGATGAAGCTGCCAGGTTAATGTAATGTATCAGCATAATCAGCAAGAAATGTGCCCACACTCACTCCACAGAGATTAACAAGAACACACTATCAGCTGCAGCATTAGTGGGTCGGTCAAACAAACCACTCAACTTTGCAAGGGATTTTTAAACAAGGGATTACATAAATTCTTCGTGTCTAGGAGTCATCCTACCTCTGCTGCCTCCAGGATATTGTCTACAAACAGCACCTGCACCTACCTTGAAAACGTTGATAAAGAGGTGGTAGTTCTTTATAGTGTTTCTGTCAGCGTTAGAAAACTGTTCAAGGACAGTCATCACTTCCTCAGCCCCAAGCAGAGCCTGGGCACCTGCCCATGCACATAGGCACTCCTTACCATCAATATGTGCATCTTGGTAGCTGCTCTGACCACATCTTCAAGAGATAGCAGTTAGAAATAATTATGAAGCCAAACTTCCAATGCTTTTCTGATACAGACCATCATATTTTATTCACCCCTAAACCACTCAGATGACACAGGTGAGGAGGATCAGCAACTTCTCCATCAGAACCCCAGGCTTCACAGGTGGGGACGACTCCTCCTCATGATGAACACAGCTAACAGCTTTTCCCAAGCACTGTGCTGCCTGCAATTGGATTGGTGCCACATTACATAGCTGTGTGCTCACCATGTTTACATGGAAACCTGGCCAGGAAAGCATCAACTGGGCAGTTTGTGGGACAGAAAGTTAGATTCAGAGTCACAAAGGAGATGGATGAAATATGGTCATTAAAATACACAGTTTTGCACTAAAAAGCCACTATTTCAACTGTAGTAATCAAGTCCTAAGTAATACAGTAGGACATGTCAACCTAAAAGGAAAGGATGTTAGTTTTAAGAGGCGATGGAGATACGGCAATTGTTTGGTATGATAGAAATCAAGGTTTAATATCCTGCCCACAAGCTGCCTCTTCTTATCACACAGCGATTAAACTTACAGAACTTCAACACGGCAAAGCGCACATCAAAAACGTGATGGAGGTACACACACCTTGCTGCTCTCTTACGTGTATTCAGCTCTCACTGGAGAGCTGGTTGGGAATTTTATTCCTTATTTAGATGAGAACTCCGAATCAGGTGTTCTCACCTGGGCCCAGTGAAACTAGGCATCTGTTCAGCCTGGAGACAGTATATTTTAAAGCCCTGTAAGCAAAGTAATCTGTGCATTGCACAAAACAAACTAAGCTTACATACATGAGCTGTTCTTTACTATGAGATAATGAACTGACTTCACAGATACATATGGCTTTAATGAAACCTAGTGGCAGAGCTAGAAACAGTTTCTATCAACCGATTTCAGGTTCCCTTAAAAGAATACCACTGCAGTAGTACAGTCTTGTTGCAGCCACATAAATGATAACTTTGTGGGATCCCATCTTGCAAAAACCCTACAGATCCTCATATTCATACCTGGCAGTAAGTTCAGAGCCTTCAGCAATGAATTCAAACTCTTCAGCAAACTGGTATTTTGTCTAGGGAGGACTGTCTCCCCTGGATAAGCAGGGCATCTGGAGCCTGAAAGCAGAGTCTCAGCACTTCACCAGCCTTGAGGAGGTACACTGCAGGGCTGATGGCTGACACACCATAAAAAGATTGATGTGCTCATTAGAAGCTTAGTCAACGGTCATGGCTTTGTAAATAAGTTCTTCACCAAATATGGGACCTGCCCTACAGGACACACAACCCTTCACCTGGATAGCACCTCCCAGTGGAGCTTCACAACCACCACAGACCACCTTGCAAAAGCCCCATATTAACACAGTGTACAGGTAATACTAGATTTTAACATGTATAGCAGTTCTAGGAATAGCTGGGCACTCTGAGGAAACCCCATGAATATCTGTGTATTAAAACATACAAAACCTGTGCACTTTCAGATGCTGAGGAGCAATCCCTCATGCACCAAGCACTGCAACAAAGTAACATCTGCTTTCTAATCGGCATTCATGTTGCCAAGTTTCATTCCTGGATTTTGGTAGTAAAAGGGAACTTAGACCTACTGTTGAACAGCCTTGTTAAATGACAAGAGCAGGACACCTGCAGAAATGCTTCCACATTTAGAAGCCATCACACTTCCAGCAGTGCTTAATTTGGACAGTACATCTAAAGGGCCACACACACAACTGACTGTGAGAAACTACAGCCATAGTTACACTGAGCTCACCTGCAAGGGTAAGCGACAGGTGCTAGGAAACAGCGCTGGCGTGGTGCTACCTGTAGATACACAAGTAAAAACGCATTTACCACAATGCATATGGTTTTCATCTGCATGAACTCCATGTTTTTCAGTGGACCTCTGTTCTTATAACAAGCTATATAGAAGAAATCCAACATTATGCTGTATGAATGCTGTAGCACTTCACTAAAGAACTAAGAGTGGCATTTCACACCTCGTTTCAGTTAAACTTGCAGGGACGTTAAGTCAATCTGTAGCTCTCCTTGCCCCCGGTCTCCCTGTGCTCGCCCACACCTTCCCAGCACAGAACGGGCACAGGCAGGACGGGGCCCTCCCAGCCCTTCCCTCTCGCGAGCCCGCAGGACGGGGCTCCAAAGCAGAAAGCCTCGCGTTCCTCCACAGCTCTCCCTGGAAAAGGAGAAAGACGGGCGCACGTCAGGCAGCCGCTCCTCGCGCTGCCCCGCCAGGCTCAGCCCAAACAAACCCGCTCCCACACCGCCCTTTGTCCGTAAGCGCCGCGAATAGAGCACTGCGCGAACACGAAGGAAAAGCTGCAGCAGGATGCGCTACAACGGAACGACCCACAGACAGCCCAACAGGGCCGCAAGAACACCTGCAGGCTCCGCTCCCCGAGCCGGGCCACAGCCCGCCCCCGGAGGCGCCTACCACGGCGTGGCGATGCCGGGGGCCGCGCCCGCCTTGCCGCGCTGCTGCAGCCCGGCGCGTACCAAGCCGGCGCCGCGCGGGGGGGCCGTGGCGAGGCCGGGCCTGATGGCCGGCACGCACCACCTGCCTCAAGGCGGAGGGGAGGCTGCCGCGTCCTCCCATTCCGCCGAGGCGGGAGAGGCGGAAGGCGCGCTGTGTCGCACCCCTATTTGTGCGGCGCTCTTGGTGCCGCCCGCCCGCAGCCCACGTGAGCGCTTTCCCAGCGCTCCCTGCGCTCGGCCCCCGCCGCAGCTTCCCCCCGCGCCAGCTCTGCGGCCCGGTCCCGCGCTCGCTCCCGCCTCCGCTCTCCGCCGCCGGCCGCCGTTTTCTCTACTCGGCTCCTCCGCAGGGCCTCCTTTTCTCTCTCTATCCACCCGCTCCTCGCCGTCCTCGGCCGGCGAACGCCAGGGCAGGCGGGAAGGGGCTCCCGGCGGCGGACCCGGCGGCCAGGATGTCTGGAGGGGACTCGGCGGCGGCGGCGGCGGCCACGGCCTCCCCGCAGCCGCTGCCGTTCTCCCTGCCGAAGCCCCCTCCCCTCATGCAGCTGACGCCGGGGGACGCCGTCCGTCCCGTCGCCTCGGCCGCCGACCAATCACCGAAGGGCACCCGGCTGGCGGGCCGCCCCGATTGGCCGGCCGGCAAGCCAGTCAGCTTGCTGGCCCCGCTGCTCCCGCCCCGCGGGGAGCCCGAGCCGCTGATGCCCTTCGGCCCCTCGTCGCGGCAGCCACTCAGAGGGCGCCTTCTTGGCAGGTGCGGCGGGGGCAGCCTGCTCAGCCCCTCCATGCGGCCCGGCGCTGTGGACCGCAGCTCTCTTATGGTGAGTGCGGGCCGCGCGGGGGAGGGCACGGCCCGGTTCCGCCCCAGGAGGCGGCGCGGCCCTGCCGGGCCCGGGGCGCTGCGGAGCGGGAAGCGGCGCTCTGCTCGTCCTGGGGTCTGTCTGAGCCTTGGAGGGCGAGAGCCCTGGTACTGCTGCCACGGGGAGGGGGCACGGCGCTGCCCTGGGGGTGGTTTGAGGCCTGCTGGGGCTGGCTGCTGGCATCCCCAACTCCCAGCATCAGGGAGTGCTGGTGTTCGTGTTGGTGAGGTGATGGCACAGCTGCCCGTGGAGTGGGGATCACCGTCGCTGGGGGTGTCTCAGAGCCGTGGATGTGGCACTGAGGGACGTGGGCAGTGGGCATGGTGGGGTGGGTGGGGGATCCTGGAAGTCTTGGGTGTCTTTTCCAGCCTTAATGATTCTATGACACTTTCTTTTTCCTATAAAGAGCCGTTCTGAAATGGTCTTTTGTTTAGGGATTGTTTTCTTGTTAGCAAGCTGAGGGCATTTATACACATACAGAAAGATAAAGCTAAGCTGTATGATATTCAAAGTAAAATCCCTTTCGGCATCTGTCCCAGGTTATTACTAGAACTGATGCCTCTGGCTCGAATAGAGTCATAGAAGATCCTGGTTTAGAAAGATCATCGAGTCCAGCTCCTGGCTCCGTGCAGGGCCACCCAAATAGAAGGCTTTTGCTGTATTTATATATATATATATCAAACATTTCCTCATTGCTATACCAGGTACTGGAACAGCAGCAGGCCCCATGTTTTAAAGAAAATAAGACAGTGATGGTCATATTTGATGTAATTTGGTGTATTTTGGTCTCAATCACAGGGAGCAAGAGAGATTTTGCTCGTCCCACAGGGTTACTTGCATTGATCAGAGCTGTATGGAAGCAAGTGCAGCAGTCCTAGGTTCAGTGTGTTGTTCTGTGACAAGCCATAAGATAAACGATGATCAGTTTTTTGTCCTGTTTGCATGTTGATTTTGAAATTTGAAATGCCCTTGTTAGTTCTCAAACTGTGACAAGGGGATGTAGGAGGCTGAATGCTTGTCGTTACCTTGCTTGCTGCTAGGCAGTATTGAGCTAAAAGCCAAAATGAAGTCAATAACTTTCAGCTCAGCGTTGAGCATCTCTTTGTTATCGGTGCCTTTTGAGGGATGTGGGGGTTGTTGGCTTCAAGCTCACTTTGTGTTGGTTGCTGTCTTTCAGATGGGACACCCGGGGATGCCGCATTACCCGCCCATGGGAATGCACCCCATGGGTCAGAGGCCACCAAACATGCCCCCAGTTCCACATGGCATGATGCCTCAGATGATGCCCCCAATGGGAGGACCACCAATGGGGCAGGTGAGCCATTTTCATGATTTATTTTTCTTTCTTCCCATGCTGATGTCAGGTATCCCAGCATGTAGGTAGGCTGCATACAGTAGCTTGCAAATGAGGTTAATAATTGAGGTTGCTCTGTGCCACTGTTCCTATCCATGCAGAAGATGCTGGAACTCTTCTCATTGTAACAGGTAACTGATGCACTTTGTTATAGCTCTAGTTGTAAACAGATGTAGGTATAATCTTTTGAAATTATTTTTAATAAAAAGCTTATTGCTAGATTGTTGTTTTTACATTTGGAAGAAGTAAAAATGTCATCTTAATACATACTGGAAGCAGAAAGCTGTGCTTCTTCTCAGATGCTGAAATAAGAGAGCTTCTTGTTTCTTTAATTCTTGGCTGTTATGTCCATGCGGATGAAGACTGCAGGGAGATGCAGGGAGGAATTAATTGAGACTTGAGTTTTTGCAGAATTCCCTCTTGAGTCCTAGAGAGTGAATTGTAGCTGTGCAATGGACTGTTGTTGCTAATAATGTGCAGTTTGAAGAAGAAACTTGGCCGTCAACACCAGTGAAACTAAGCTGACAGGTAGAGTAGCCAGAATCAGGGCTGTGCTTTTTGCACATTTAGAGCTTCATTCTAAATAATGAAAAAGCCTCTGTGCCTTCTGATTAATTGTTGAACTCCTGAAGGAAGCAGTTCCCTTTCTGGTTATTAGAAATGCTGCAGTAGTACTGCTGTCATAGCAGCTTGCCTTAGGAGAAACCAAGGGTTATCAACTAGATGATAGGAAGGATTAGGGTAGTGAGAGGGTGATATGAGTGCTTAATGCTTTGAGAAGAGTCCTCAGGGTCATGCAGGCAACTCCTTGTTCTCCTTTGCAGTACCTTGGACGGAGCCTATGGGGCTTTTTGTGTGGCTCCCATGTAAAAGCATGAGAGGAATCTTCAGCATGGCTTTGCAGCCTGTTAGAGTGGCAAAAAGGATGCAGTAGTAGAATAGGAGAGCTTGACCATTAGTGTGACAGTTAATAGTGTGAACTTTTGTGTGTATTTGTTAAACTCAAACAGCAGTTCTGTTTTATTCCTCTGCTGAAGAGGTATGTTTGTTTTAACTTCTGTTCCACTGTTCTTATTCATTCTATGAGTATTTCAGTCTACAGTATTTTAGTGAGCAATACAGATGGAGAACTCAAGAATTTTTGGTAGCTGTAGAGTAAAAAGCTGCAGGTAGATGGCATGGCAGGGAGGGGGCTCAGTTCTGTGGCTGTGAGGGAGGGACAGGACAGTGACACACACACACACCAAAAGTGTGGAAGTGTCAGCGTGTGTTGGCTTGTTTCCTTGGATGGTAACCTCTTTCTTCCAGCATCTGTCAGAGGTTTATTTGTAAAACTTGGCAGGATGGAACATTCCTGTGGCTTGTTCTTTCTGAACCACTGCAGGGCAAGTGGCTGTTTGCACAGGCAGTAGCAGCAGTAGCATGGCCTCCTGTCATCATCGTGCAGAGGAAGGCCTGTTTGTTTTCTTTCCTTTGTTGGGCTGGCATCACACAGAACCCAAGCAGTGTTCAGGTTTCTGGAGGACCTGGGCTAGGGCTTTTAAGGAGCTTCAAAAGTCTCAGAGCCCTCTTGGATGGAAGTAGCAGTGGGGCAAGAGTGCTTTCTTCTCCTGCTTCTACAGGATGGCGAGGAATCACAGAATGATAGAATGGGCTGGGTTGAGAAGGACCACAAAGCTCATCTCATACCAACCCCCTGCTATGTGCAGGGTCACCAGCCACCAGACCAGGCTGCCCAGAGCCACATCCAGCCCGGCCTCGAATGCCTCCAGGGATGGGGCATCCACAGCCTCCCTGGGCAGTGTCACAGAGTGTACTGAAATGCTGTTTAATTGCAGATGCCTGGAATGATGCAGTCAGTCATGCCTGGAATGATGATGTCCCACATGTCCCAGGCTGCTATGCAGCCTACGGTTCCGGTGAGTTTAATTTCACTTTCCCTTTGTTAACACGTCTGTATGTCTGTTGTTGTGGATTAGCATGGGTATGACTTTGTTTTTCTTCAACTAGATAAGAGAAAGTATTGCTAATTGCAGCAATAGAGAGCACACTGCTCACGTGGAGGTGTGCTGGGTGATGTTGATGCTAGGGAAAGGATGTTGACTGTCTGAAGTGCTGGGCCTTCATCAAGCACCTGCCTCTTAGTTACAAGCCTGCTTCTTGCTGCTGCTGTTTGTTGTTTGATG
Source organism: Pavo muticus (assembly GCA_016647715.1). Classification (NCBI taxonomy): domain Eukaryota; kingdom Metazoa; phylum Chordata; class Aves; order Galliformes; family Phasianidae; genus Pavo; species Pavo muticus. Next base: position 1,209,126 of record JACDJE010000148.1, read on the forward strand.
AGTTGTGTGTTACACTCCTAGTGTAATTCGAGTAAAGTGTAATAACTCCTGAGGTTAATTCATGGCAGCAGGGCTTCGTTGTGCTCATGTAACTACTTACTGATGTGCTGAGTGTTCTAAAGCCACCAGGCAGGGAGGATGTTGGTGATGCTCCTCTGTCCCCCCGAAGTTGTTCCAGATTTCTTATAACTGATGCTTATGGAAAGGATTTCAGATATTCAGAGATGAATCTGAAAATGCTGGAGCCAAAAGAAATTGGAAAGGGAGGGAGGGAATCAGTGCTAAGCTTGGTCTAATTTATTCTGTTTATGTTCTGGTTTTTTGTTGTTGCTGTTTTTACATATTGTGGCATGAAGGCAGATCGCTTCTCTGCAACTGAATAAGGCCTGGATTTGTATTAAGTAGGTGCACACATGACGTTCATGAGGCAAAGCAGCATTATGGAGGGCTCCAGCTTTTAATTTCACATGTAATCCTCTTGGCAGAGGTAGCAGGAGCTCACTGACACCCTTATGCACGTGTGTGAGACAGCGTGTGCCTGTTACAGCAGCACCCCGGTACCTCTGCACAGCAGCAAGCACACCACAGCCTGCAGAGCATTTTAAAGCAAAATTAAGGTTTGACTGTTTCTTAGCTTAAAAAAAGCTGTAGGTGACCAAAAAATGGTGACTTTCTTGTAACTCTGATGACTTGCCTGGTAAGCCACCAACTTACTGAGTGTTGGCTGCCTCTTGGGTACCGCCATCTCCAAGTCCCGGATGTAATCTGAGGATCATGGAGGCCAACTGGGTTGTTATATTCGTGTCTTTGTTCCATAGGAGAGTGAAGGTCCTTCACCCACTGCTGTGCAGGCTGGCTCTGTTTTGTCATCTGTGTGAGCAGCCATTTCCAGGCAGCTGACTGGAAGCAGTGTGATTTGCTTTGCACTTGCTGGGATAAGTACTGTATGTACTGCTGAAGTTACAGCTGCAGTCAGGACTTAAATGTCTGTCCTTTGTTTCCACAGCCAGGGGTGAACAGCATGGATGCACAAGTAGGTAAGTGGAAGTTCTCTGTTGCTCTTCCAAAGCATTTCACCAAGGCTAGCTCAAGTCTTGAAAAAATACATACATTTCTGTGTAAAACACCATTTATCTTCATTGTTTCCTATAGAAACATGTAATGTTTTCATGTAAGTCTTTTTGCATTCGTATAAGGAAAAGCAAAGCAACCAAACTTTTCTCTGTGTTGTCTCAATTAGGTGTGACACCTCCTGGAACTCAGGTGAGCGAGCGCCAGAATCCTGCACGCCTCTCAGCGTGGTGTTGTGCAGACACTGCTGTACGATGTGAAACAAAGCCTCGTCTTCCTTGTTCTGCTTTACACAAAGCTTGCTGCTCTGTGGCTTGAGATTTCATTAATTATCAATCTGAAATTGATGCTGGAACTCATAGCTGCTGGTGCTTTTCTTCTGCTCTGTCAGGTCCCTCTGGTTGTCAGGACTGTTGTTGTGACCTTAGCATCTTCATCTGAAGGGACTGAGCTGGAGCTAAAGCAGGAGCTGTTTGCTGCTGTATTTACATCCCTTTTTTAACTGAAATTACTGGTTTTCCAATGGATGTGGCAGTTCCTTAGGATGTTTTTAAGGCATTTTTTACCTACCTGACAGCATGTGAATTACAACCTGGGTAGCTCCACTGCTTTAAAGCCGTCTCTTTTCAGATTAAAGTCTTTGCAAGGAACTGAATGAGAGTGAAAGTTGTTCCTTGTTTTAATCCTCAAATCCCCTCTGTATCACCGAGCAGTTTATAAGCAGCTGTTTACCTTTCTTGTGTTGGGGTAACCTCTTACATCTTCGTACTGATGAGCGTTTTGCTTTGGCAGTTGCAGTGCACGTGGCAGAAATCTGCCTGCAGTTGTGATGCTGTTCCTTAACACAGGTGTGCTTTGCAGATGATGTTTGCTGAAGGCAGTGCTGACTCAGATTTGTTTAGATCTTGTTTTGCTGCCTTTCCTTCGCTATGATTGAGTACGGTTAATATGCAGATAGAACTGAAGAACAAATAGTAACCAGCATGTCTTTTCAGAGCTCTGTTTTGTTTCACCCTCAGACAACACACCCCGTGGTTTGTGCAGCTCAGCAAACGGCCACGACCAACAGTTCAGGCAGCGAGGAGCACTCCAAACAGGTTTATCTGCTTTCCATTTGTACTGAGTTTCTTCTAGCGGCTTTCAGCAGCATCTTGGTCAGCATTTATGGTTCATCGTTAACGTTCTGTTTAATTTCCTAGAAATCAACGTGGACAGAACACAAATCACCTGATGGAAGAACCTATTACTACAACACCGAGACGAAGCAATCCACGTGGGAGAAGCCAGATGATCTTAAAACACCTGCTGAGGTAACAGCTCAGACAGACTGCTGTGTGACTGTGAGGGCATGGTTTACTGCCACGGCTGCCCATGGCAGAGCTGTGCCAGCAGATTTCTGTCAGTGGGACCAAATGCCTATCGACATTTTTGCAGCTTCTCTCATTTTACCACCTTCCTTACATTGGTGCAGCTTGAAGCTGCAAACCAAACAAAGCTCTAAGGTAAATGTCCTTTACTGAAAGGATGGCACTCATCTAAGAGATGTGTTTGTGTCACTGGAGAGTATCAGGTGTCAATGAACACAGTGAACACCATCCCTTGTTCATTGATCCTTACATTATCACTTGGCTTGTATTATTACAGGCTCACATCTAGCAACCTGTCTGTTTTAAAATACTACTGTAAGTCTGATTTCATGTCTCTGGTTTGTTGTCCATTAGCAATTGCTGTCCAAGTGCCCCTGGAAAGAGTACAAATCTGATTCTGGAAAGCCATACTACTATAATTCCCAAACTAAGGAATCACGCTGGGCAAAACCCAAAGAGCTCGAAGATCTGGAAGGTAATGTCTGTAAGAAGGATGGCAGAGGGTTGCAAGCTGTGTTCAACTTTGTTATCAAAGCATAGGAGTTACAGATCTGTTAGGCATTAGCCATGCACAGTAGAATGTAGCCTGTGATGTCTACGGAGCACTCGTGTCTGTGCTTTCTACCTCACCAGCCCTTTTTCCTTAATGCCCTTCATTTTTCCCTGCTTATGTGGCAGCAGCAGCAGCTCCCCCTCGTGTCCCTACACGGGAACTGAAGTAGTTTGTACGTGCTGGGGCTTATTCAGGGCTGGGAGAATACTCTGTTATTACATCAGGCACAGCTTCAACTCTTTATTTCAGACCCATTTCCCCTTACTTAGCAGTCAGTCCTTTGGAAACCTACAGAAGCTTTTAGCAGGACTTATGCTCAGCTTGGTGAGGGAAGGCAAGAATTAAAGGGCCACTACAACAACCCACATTCACTTGGGAAAACAGGATGAAGGGTGCTGGATTTCTGTAACACTATGTAGCTCATAAATGAGTAAGAATTGCTTACGCTTTGTTGTGGTTTCTTGGAAGGGTTTGAGAAACAGTGATGTGCTTTATAATGAGAACAGAGTTTGTCTTCTGCAAGGCAGAACTGTGAGGCTTTGCTTAGGTGTTGTTTCCTTATGTTTTTTGAACTTTGGTAAGCTTGTATTGCTCTTTGTTGTAAAGAAAATGGCCCTTTTCTCTGGCCTTCCAAGCAAAATGAGCTCTTGTTCTTCACTTCTAGCACAGTTTGTTTGGTGTTGTGAGGGAAATAAGATCTTGACAGAAGAGAACTGCAGAATCAGCTGAGTATGAAAGGAGTACATAAAGGTCTGCATAGAATAAGCATTGGTGACTGTTAGAGTGAAAAAGAAAGATCTGTTCCACTGAGCCGGGCTTCATCTGTTCGTTACCTGTTCTTTAAACTAGGCTGCTGAAGTTGAAATAATCATTTGAAATGGAGAAATGTGCCCTTAATCTTAATGGCATTTCTGCAGTTTGTTTTAGATGGGATTTTTTCCAGTTTTTAAAGGGCAATAGGAACAAAAATATTTAAAGCTGAATTGTGCTTACAGCGACTTCTTACAGTGCATGAAGCATCTTTTTCTGAAGCTGCATTTTAATTGTTGTTTGTTTTTTCCCTTCTAGCATTGATCAAAGCTGAAGAAAACAGGTGTGTTTTCACTGTGACACTTCTGCTGTGTTTTATATTAGGCTGTCTGTTGCTTTTTTAAGAGTGGAATCTTGTCCTTGAATCCTAAAACGTGGCCCTTGCAGGTTTTCATTCCAAATAGTGCCTTAATATATAGAAATTCTTAATTACCATAGAATGGCCGGGGTTGAAAAGGCCCACAGTGCTCATCCAGTTTCAACCCCTGCTATGTGCAGGGTCGCCAACCACCAGCCCAGGCTGCCCAGAGCCACATCCAGCCTGGCCTTGAATGCCTACAGGGATGGGGCATCCACAGCCTCCTTGGGCAACCTGTTCCAGTGCGTCACCACCCTCTGGGTGAAAAACTTCCTCCTAATATCCAACCTCAACCTCCCCTGTCTCAGTTTAAAACCATTCCCCCTTGTCCTATCACCATCCACCCTCATAAACAGCCATTCCCCCTCCTGTTTAGACACTCCCTTCAAGCACTGGAAGGCTGCAGTGAGGTCTCCCTGGAGCCTTCTTTTCTCCAAGCTAAACAAGCCCAGTTCCCTCAGCCTTTTCTCCCAGGAGAGGTGCTCCAGCCCTCTGACCTTCTTAGTGAATTATATGTTCTAGCTTTCTTTTGAACTGAAATGACTGGTCTACATAGATAAACAGGTTCAGTAGAGCATTTCCTATTTCAGAGCTAAGATTGTGTCCCTCTGATGTACACCGTTTGTAGCAGCTCCTAAACATCACTAACTTCCTTAAGCTACAACCTTCCCTAAGCTGTTACATCCTGCTGGGCTTGAATGTGATTGTTCCCATTTTTCATACCTGCAGCACCAAGACTGAAGAATCTGCTTCAACAACTTCTGCTGCAGCAGATGCAGCCAGCACAGCCAGCACAGCCACGGCTGCTGCTGAGGCTGCCACAGCTGGTGCTGCCAGCTCTGCTGCAGCCTCCGAAGCAGAAAGCACTGCCGCCTCTGCTGTGGTAGAAAACGAGAGCGCTGCTGCAGCCACAGCTGAGGACCAGGGACAGCAAGCAACTTCAGCACCTGCGGCACAGGAGCAGGGTGCAGAAAGTGCTGCCAACGCAGCCGATGACTCCAAGCAGGACGGCTCAGCAGAGTAAGTCCTGTTGTGTGGGATCCAGCTCTTCTGCAGTTTGTTTCTTTGCAGATTTGGTTCGCCCTCCATTCTAGCTGGCTGGGCCGCTCTGACAACCGGTTAGTGAAACATAAGCATCAATCTCAATGGCAGCAGACAAGGATGAATAAGAGGAAGGAGTATTAAACCTAATTGTAGAAAAATTAATGCCTTCCTCTAAGCAGCCTTCACCTAAAGCTCCTAGAGAACGGTCTGTGCTTCAGACACATCATAAACTCCCCACAGTGCTCTGGGGTAACATGATGTGTTTACCCTGAATGGCTCTTTGGTGGTTGTAACTTAGGAAAAAATGCTGAAATGCTAAAAAGATTCATTTTTATTGATAGTGCTTCAAAGAAGGAGGGCGATGATGCACAGCCAGTTAAAAAAACCTACACCTGGAATACAAAAGAAGAAGCAAAACAGGCATTTAAAGAACTCCTGAAAGAAAAGGTATTTCAGTCAGCTTTCTTTTTGCTTTATAGCTGCCAAAGCTGCATTTACCAGGAATGGCTGGAGATCTGTTGTTGTTAAGAGTTGTTCACACTGAGGGAAGAGGACTTACATGCTAGACAAGCAACGTGAGAAAAGAAAAATAGTGTGAAGCCAGCATAGGTGGCTGAAGCCTTTATCAGGAACCTTTTGAATGAGGAACAAGGTGTCTGGTTTTCATCAGAGCTCTCAGTTGTTTTTCTTTTCCTCCTTTTACGTGACACTCCCATTGTAATGTAAACTTACCACTGTAACTTATAAGCACTGTAATGTATAAGCACTGCAATGTAACCATGTGGTGTTTCTCCAGAATTCAGTCTGGAGCAGTGAGGAATTTGATGGGCACCTTCAGGTGCTTCAGGGACAGGTTAGGGATCCATTCTGAAGGATGACAAACTGCAGTTTGGGATGCAGCATTCCCATAATGGTCTGTTTTAGAGATAAGTCAATTTTAAAACAAAGAATGTATTCCTAGCCCCAAAAGCGCAGAGCTTTTCTCTGTCATTGTTGGATGTTGATGCTAAATGTGATCAGTAACGATGGAATGTCTTGACAGCGAGTACCATCCAATGCTTCTTGGGAGCAAGCCATGAAAATGATCATCAATGATCCTAGATACAGGTACTGCTTGATTCTTCACTCACAGTATATCTCTGTAAATGAGGGACTGGACCGGACTGGTGTCACTCGTGTGAAGTGCACGTCCTAGCATTCATTCCTGATTTGGGAAGGACGTGGCAGCTGTCAGTGGCATTCTGTACAGTTGAGATGGTTTGCTTAGGAACAAAGACACACTTTTGATTATGATGGAGATAAATACCTTCTTAGTTTGAAATGGGTGCCTGCCATAAACATTCACAGAAAAGGGGCTAATGTCCACAGTAAAAGTAGCACTGCAATGTGAAGTGGGTGAATACAACCTGATAGTAGCCCTGAGGGAGGGGCAGGACTGTGACTGGTCGTTCAGATCGTACTTGATTTTGTCTCAAAGATTTGGGCTGTTCAACTCTGTTTCATGCTTTGGGTCTTGGCTTTGATTTTTAAATGTAATTACCTTGCCTGTAATTCATGTTTTCTTTTTGATACGAAGCGCTTTGGCAAAGCTGAGTGAAAAAAAGCAAGCCTTTAATGCTTACAAAGTTCAGACAGAGAAAGAAGAGAAAGAAGAAGCGAGATCAAAATACAAAGAAGCTAAAGAGTCCTTCCAGCGCTTCCTGGAGAACCACGAGAAGATGACGTCCACAACGCGATACAAGTAAGGGCACTCTGCAGTCAAGTTCTGGCCTTTGGGAACTCGACAGCTTTGTCCTTAATCCTTTCCAGCTTGCTCCTGGCGATGCTTGCCTTGCTACGTGCTCAGCCTTGTAAAGCTGTAGCTAAAATATTTATAGGAAGGCAGGTATTCTCAGTCTGAAGGAATGTGTGTAAAGTCAGGTTGGCTTTTTGTTTGGGTATCAAAGAGAGGAAGCTGTCACCCAGGCTGTCCGTGACAGAAATGAGGGAGATGATGCACAGAAGAATTACTGCTTATGGAGCAGTTGATTAACTTGAGTGCAAGCCAGTGGGGCATTTAAAATCAGTCATCACCAGTAAATTCTTGTGTGCTTTTTCTTTGTTTTGTACAGAAAAGCTGAACAAATGTTTGGGGAGATGGAAGTCTGGAATGCAATATCTGAGCGTGATCGCCTGGAGATCTACGAAGATGTCTTGTTTTTTCTCTCTAAGAAAGAGAAGGTAACTTTCTTTCAGACTTGCAAGTAAATTGGTCAATACCACTGAGTACAGAAGTCTTGCAAGCAGTGCAGTTCTGTGCACAGCTCAGGGACAGTTAAAATGCAGGCAGAAGGGGAGGAACCTGTAGGATAGGCATTTGAGAAGCAGGTGAGAGCATTGCTGCATTACTTCTCCTCAGGAACAAGCCAAGCAGTTACGGAAGAGGAACTGGGAAGCTCTGAAGAACATCCTGGATAACATGGCTAACGTCACTTACTGCACCACCTGGTCAGAGGCTCAGCAGTACCTGATGGACAACCCTACGTTTGCAGAAGATGAGGAACTTCAGAGTATGTAGAAAGTCCATACGTTTATTGTGAATGAGGGAATGGGTTTGTTTTAGCAGTGAGGGTTCCTGGCTAAGGTTTGCTCTTCCTCAGTCAGGAGCGGCTGTGACAGGCAGTGAGCAGCAGGAATAGAGACCTGGTGTCCTTTCTGGGGGGAGCTGTGTCAGTTTCTGATGTACTCTCAGTGATGAAACAAGGGGTTCCTACGTTGGTATTTGTTACCCCCTGAAATTGGAAGAGTTATTTGGCAGCATAACCAGTGTGGCAGATAGTCAGGCTACCTTCTGCTAGACTGAGGTCCTGCAGTGTTTGTTTGCTTAGAAGTAAGCATTATTCTAGAATGAGAAAGTAGGCTTTTTCGTTCTGAGTTGATTTTCTCATAAATGGGTCGATCCTGTACTTTAAGAGCAGCATATGCTTTTGTACAGCCACTGAAGTGTTTGATGGAGGCCCTGTGTTCTGACTGCTGCCTCATGTTTGTCAGATACCCGGGGTAGCAGAGGGGGATTCTGTGCTCCGTCCTGACAGTGAGAATCCGGGCAGGCTGGAGGGGAAGCGGGTGGGTTTTGTTGTTGTTCTTGCTGTTTGGTGTTGTGGTTGGGTTATTTGCTGCGCAGGCCTGTCATACATTTCAGTGGTCAGTGAATCTTCCCTCACTCCATCAGCAGTAAATTTGGCAGCAGTTAGTTATCTCTTAAGGAACGTTCTGGAGTTAGCGAGTATCGCTGCTTAACACTTACTGCCCTGTTGTTACCTGTTAGATATGGATAAGGAGGATGCACTGATCTGCTTTGAGGAACACATCAGGGCACTGGAAAAGGAGGAGGAGGAAGAAAAACAGAAAAGTTTACTGAGAGAAAGAAGGCGGCAGCGGAAGAACAGAGAGTCTTTTCAGGTTGGTGGACCTGCTGCTGGTCTGAGACGCGTCAGATGATCGCAGTCTGTGCTTCCTATTCCTTGGGGATAAGCTAATGAGTAGTTCATGTATTTTATAGATATTTTTAGATGAGCTGCACGAGCACGGACAGTTACATTCCATGTCCTCTTGGATGGAGTTGTACCCAACCATAAGCTCTGACATCAGATTCACCAATATGCTTGGTCAGCCCGGTAAGAATCCTTCCAACCCTGTAAGAAGTAGACATAAAGCTCTCAGACGTGGGCAGTGTGAAGCAGGGTTGTTTGTATGTTGTTTTAAAATGAAAAACAATTGTAAAAAGGCAGCTCTTTTATTAGAGCTAGCTTTTGACTTATCTAGTTTCTTCATCAGGATCAACAGCACTTGATCTCTTCAAGTTCTATGTTGAAGAATTAAAAGCACGCTACCATGATGAGAAGAAGATCATAAAAGATATCCTAAAGGTGAGAGGGGAAATGGCCCCGCTTTGCTGTTTTTCTTCTATTGACAAATTTCCCTTTCCTTTGGAAGATGTGCCGTGAACACAGTGGGAAGTCCCATGCAGCACTATTAATGTGACAGTCCCTGGCTCACCCCACTGCCAGGAAAGTAAGTTTGTTGTTTGTTTATTTCCAGGACAAAGGGTTTGTGGTTGAAGTGAACACTTCTTTTGAAGACTTTGTTACAGTCATCAGCTCAACTAAGAGAGCCACCACTTTAGATGCAGGAAATATCAAGCTGGCTTTCAACAGTGTAAGTATTGATACATAGGAATACAATATGAAATCCCTCTCAACCAAAAACAGCTCTTGAGTTCCCTGCTCTGTTACAACTATTTCTATTTGAGGAATGCTGCTGTGTGCTTTGAAGCAGTGGGCAGTGATGAATGGAACATTCCAAAGATGAACTGTTGTTGGGCTTTCCAAAAATGGCATGAAACTGAACTATTACTCTTCTGTTTTGATGTTCTTCAAATGATCCCACAACTTCCATGTGATGCAGCTGCTGGAAAAGGCAGAAGCCCGTGAAAGAGAAAGGGAGAAAGAAGAAGCTCGCAAAATGAAGCGGAAGGAGTCAGCCTTCAAGAGCATGCTGAAACAGGCTACTCCTCCCATCGAGCTGGAAGCTGTCTGGGAAGATGTACGTATTGCTGCTTTATTATGGAAGTCATTCCAAATATATCCAGCAGGTGGATGCATGCTGATAACTAAGCCTGCGTTCTCTATCTCGTGGTTTCTGTCAGTACAACACAGACCCATAGGAACGAGTGACCTCTTCAGCACACATCAGAATTGGAGTTTTTAACTATCAGTACCTCCGTTTGGTTTATTTTAAGTGAATGGTTTAAGAGGAGATTAAAGCACTCTGCTTAGTTAGAAGTCTGCTTTGTTCTGGTAGGATTAAAGCCTTTTCTGTCAACGTGTACTTCATGGCAGACAGCGGGCTTTTACCCAGCCAGTTCTGCATGCACGGGTATCCATCTGTGCAGTGGTGTTCAAGACCCTGCTGGTAATAAAGCTGGCAAAAAACAGTCTGAGCCCTTACCAGCACCATGCCTTTCCCAGCTGGTGGAGTAACGTCATCTTTAAACTTCAGAATGTCTGCTTTCCGTGTCAGTGTTTCACTGCTATTCCTCTGACAGATCAGAGACAGATTTGTGAAGGAGCCGGCATTTGAGGACATCACTCTGGAGTCGGAGAGGAAAAGAATATTTAAAGACTTCATGCATGTACTCGAGGTAATTCTTATTTTTTCCTGATCAGAGGATATACGGTGTTCAGTAATTAGTTGATTGGTTCTTAAATATACAGAAAGGGACGTTCTGCTTTACCAGAAAGCGTGGATATTAGAACCTCATCCTGAAAGTGAGGCAGTGAAGGAACGTGTCAGAGCGATTTGATCCATGGTGGTGGCTCTGATCTGCACTGCGAGGATCTCCAGAAGCTAACATCAGAGTTCCCTGATGTATTTTAGAGTTGTGGGGAGTTTGTTTGCTTTGTGACTGTGAACAGTTTATTGGTGGTGTGTGGGAGGGTTGTAATGTAGCTTCACCCTTAACTTCGGATCAGCCACAATAGGAGCTGATCTGCAGAAATCTTGGCAAGTCAGCCTTGTTCAGAACGGTGTTACCTTTTCATAGGCAATGAGATACAATGTTTGTTTGTTCCACTCACTGCAGTCTGTAGATGTTACAATGGTTTAACTTCAGAATTTCAAATGTTGCAAAGCAAGGTTTGCACTCCATTCTTGGCCCACCTGAGCAATCACTGAGATAGCAAGCACTGAAGCAAGGATATGGGTGACAGAAGCTGTGCGCATCCAAGCCTGAAGCTGTCTGTTCCCTTGCTACTAAAAGCTTGTTATGACTTTCATGTGGCACTACTAATGGTAATACTGTTTGTAATCACTGCTAGCTATAGGTGCCTCGTGGATGCTGAGAGATGTCACTGGTTTCATGGTGTGCCCTGCAGACTAACGTTTGTCCTTTCCTGTTGTACTCCAGCACGAGTGCCAGCATCATCATTCAAAGAACAAGAAGCATTCTAAGAAATCCAAGAAGCACCACAGGAAGAGGTCCCGCTCTCGCTCGGTGAGGGGCTTCACCATGTCTTCACATCTGCTGCTGCCACTGCTGGGGCACTGCTGTCCTCTTGCTAACCATGTTTTGTATCTCAAGGGCTCGGAGTCTGAGGATGATGACAGCCATTCTAAGAAGAAAAGGCAACGTTCAGAATCTCGATCGGCCTCTGAGCGTTCTTCCAGTGCAGAATCTGGTATGAGACCTTGGTTTCTTTGCTTTAACATGGCTGTTACTGGTTTATTGCTGGGTAATTGTCATAGAGTTATACAATGGCTTGGGTTGGAAGAGACCTCAAGGATCACCAAGCTCCAACCCCCCTGCTGCAGGCAGGGCCGCCAGCCTCCACACTTAACACTAGATGAGTATTAAATTATAATTAAATCAGAATTTTATTGATTTCCCTCCCTCTGTTTGTTTGCAGAGAGAAGTTACAAGAAGTCAAAAAAACACAAGAAGAAGAGCAAGAAAAGAAGACATAAGTCTGTAAGTACAGCTCACTTCTTTTGAGTTGGCTTAAGGCTCAGCTTGACACCTCGTGGTCAGCCACAGTAATCCTGTGTGTTACATGCTGGCAGTTACCAGCTGGCTTTATAGCAAGCACTTCTCTAGATCAGACGTTGTTATCATACCTTAACATTAAACCATTTAGAACAGTAACATGGGGGGGTTAAACTGCAACTACAGAAGCAAATATGAAGGACTGCAGTATCCTGCTGTTGGCTGCTTGTCATCGCAGCATGTCTTGGATTTGACTTCTGTTGTGGAGTGCTGGATAGAATCCCAGCATCTTTTCCTTTCACCTCATGCTGAGCATCAGTCCTTTCGTCTGCCTGAGTAGCAGGGTTGAGTTAGCAGCTCTGACATCAGATGAGCCACAGCATCAGTAGAACCTAAAGAGTAGAACGAGAGCTTTCATCCTCTGTACGTTGCTTGAGGCCGAAGTGTATTTTTGGTGTCAGGTAAAGGAGGAAATTGGTGTCTCTGAACTCAGGTTGCTGCAGAACTTCTGAAAACAGTGATGTTCTGTTGTTTCTGTGATTCCTGAGCAGTTGGCTGTGCCCTTCAGTGCACAGCATTCACAAAGAGGAGATGGGAACCAGTGTTAGGCACAGAGTGACATATCGGTGCCAAAGGACTGCGACACAGACAGGGTCGCATCAGCTTAGCTGGGATGAAGTGCAGAATGAAAACAGTCACAGCACCTGAGCCCTCAGTGCAGCAGAAGTCCAGGAGCATGAGAGCATTCAGAAATGGCAAAGCAGCCACGTTAACAGATGAGCAATTAGCAGACTTCGCCCTTTGCAGAGCTGCTAGGGAATGAGTGGCACTTGTGTACAGAAGGGATGTATTGCGTGGACCCAGCAAGCCCTGTCTTTGCATGCACCAAAAATGGTGAACGTTTTTTAGGACTCTCCTTTTGAAATAACTTCAGTAATGTTTCTGCATTACTTGTTTCTGCCCTGGTTACTAGCATGTGTTAAACTAGCAGCCACTTCCAGCAGTTTCTTTCTAATGTGGCCTATATTAAAATGAAATCAGACATTGAGCTGTGAGTATTTTATAAACCATAATACCTAACACCTTTAATAATAATATTTAATATTTTCCCTTTATTACAAAGGATTCACCAGAATCTGATATTGAACGAGAAAAAGACAAAAAAGAAAGAGAGAGAGAAAGTGAGAAGGATAGAGCTAGACAAAGATCTGAGTCCAAACATAAATCTCCGACTAAAAAACGACCTGGAAAAGATTCTGTAAGCTTTCTTATTTCCTTCTTATGTGATGCCTTTGGGCTTTATGTATCAGTGGGATTCTATAATATGCAAGCTTTATAGCTTCGTAAAGAGTTTACTTCAAGTAAGGTGTTAAAGCTTTATTAATGTTCCAATGCCATATATCACAAAGAACCAGATGTTCAAGCAGAGCCGAATCATGCAGATTCTATGCCCTCACTTAGTCTTTGTTACTCATGGATTTATTGTTTGGCCAAATTCTACTTGTTGCTGATTGAGGTAAGGTGTGAATGAGGCTGTCTGTTTTATAGATGTACTGAAGCACAGCCCATAGTGTGGCAGAGTACTATCTATGATCAAACTGCTTTTCTTTTTTCCATCCAATTTGCCAGATTGGTCTGAAAGGAGGTGGGCAGGACAGCTGGCTGAACACTGAGGTGGTCGTGCAGCTCTTCCATTCTGTAATTTGAGTGCTCTCGTCACTGCTGTAGTAGTGCTGGGCTGCTGCTAGTCTGATACTGCAAGAAAATCTTAATTCTTGCACTTCTTGAGCTGGAAAGTCACTAGAAGTGTAGCTGTGCCCACGGTCCCGCTCTTTGCCATGATGGTTCTGTGCACTGTTCGTTTTGGAAGGGTTAGAGCAGTGTTTCAAAGTGTTTGAATGGAAAAAGATGAGTGGCACAGTATTGTCCCTGGGTTCCACGAGGGGCAGCGCTCTGCCTCGCTCAGCTCAGCCGCACTGTGCTGATGGGGCTGTCCTTCCCTGTGCGGTTCACCTTGGAGAGGTGGGAGGCAGACGGCTGCTTTTTGTTGTGCCTTCTGAAAGTAACCTGCTTTGGCCAGCCCGGTGCTGTGCTGAATGCAGACGTGTGCCAGGAGCAGGAGCTCAGCTGTGGTTGTGAGCACAGGCACAGGAGGAGCTCAGCCCTTCCCCTTGCAGTGCCCTGCTCTGTGAGGTGACATCAGAAACACCGGGCTTGAATGTATTGCGTTAAAAATACCTGTAGAAAAATCCCGCTGGAAAACAGCGCTCATCTGGGTCTTCCTGCAGGCAGCACTGCAGGGAGGCGTGCACTGCACAGAGCTGGTGTGGGGGCACAGGCAGGGCTGCAGCTGGGAGCTGGGCAGCCTGGGTGAGGCTCTCACCGCCCCTTCTCTCCCTGCAGGGCAACTGGGACACGTCGGGCAGCGAGCTGAGCGAAGGGGAGCTGGAAAAGCAGAGGCGGACTCTTTTGGAACAACTGGATGAAGATCAATGAGAACGTTATTTATACCAAATATGTTTACATTGTGGCATAATAAAAGAAACCAATGTCTGATTCAGGATGTGGGTTCTGATATCCCGAGTTCCATTGTTGAAATTACGGTGGGTTTTAATTTTACCACATAAATACATCCAAGTACTCTTACGGGCCCGGCACCAATGAATGAAATTCTGAGCTCAAGCCGAACGTTGCTGGGCAGCACGGTGCTCTGCTCCCCTGGAGGGAGTCCTGGAAGGGAACAGCAATGGAAGACGCCTCGGGTCTCGCTGGACCTCACCTGCAGGCTGAGCAGAGCCTCGGCACCCTTCTAGCAAAGCATCTCTGCGGTGCACTCCTTCCTGCAAAGGCAGTAACTGTTCTTCCCGGCCGCGCAGGCAGGCAGAGCTTCGTTTTTAGAAAGATTCTTAATATAGTTTCTTGTGGCTTAATTTGTTTTATGAATTTGTTGTTATTTTTGAAAGGGGGAAGGCAATGGGTGTAATGAATCCATTTCTTGATCTGTACTGCAAAGCTGTCAGCTATTGGAATTGCTCCCTCACGATCTGCGTTCCTACCCAACCCGTTCCAAGCACTTATGTGAGACAGAAGACTGCTGAGAGATTCCTGTCCAACAGTCACTCCCAAGTGAGTTTGTACAGTAATTAACAGCAGACGTGGCTGGTGGGACTGCGCTCAGCCCTCCCCCGTGGCAGCAGCAGAGGGTGCTGCCGCTCACAGCCGCCTTCTGTACTCACATAGAGCCGCTGTGGAGCACTGCGGATGTTCTCTGTGTGCTTATCTTCACTGTCAGAATTCAGAATCAAACTGTACATTGAGACGTTGCCTTACAGCCTGCTGACGAATGTGCCGCGAGCAGCAGCTGCAGTATCCGTGCAGGACGTCGGTGTGGCCCTGCCCGCCTGCAGCGCCGTGCTGCTGCGGTACACCTGCAGCCTTTGATGGGAATATTTTTGTACATTTCTATCGATTATTAAACCTTGTCTTCTGCTGTCTACTGGTATTTATTTCTGCTCCGATGCTGTGTACGGCTCTGATAGATCTGTCCTGTCAACGGTTTCTGAATTGAAGCCACCTCTGCTTACAGGAAAATACTCCAAGTCCATCTTGAGCTTTTGGTTTCGGTGCATTCTGCATTGCTGAGCAAATGCTCCTTGGAAAGGCTTACCTTTATTTTCACATGGAATAAAAAGCAAAGTGCTGCTGGGGGTTTCTGCTGTTCAGGTTGTGGGGCTTCTTGTGGGGTTTTTTTTCACCTTATAATCAGCTCTGGTACAAAAAACGGCACCTTCAAATGAGGCAACTCCAATTTAATTGAAAGGCAGTAACAAAGCGTTTGGGGGGTTTGCTTTGGTTGTTGTCTGTCTCTCTGTCCTTCTGTCTGCCTGTCCTGTCCTTCATCCATCCATCCCTGTTTATCTCTTCTTCACCTGTCCATCCCTCTGTCCTTTTTGTCTTTGACTGGATTTCTGCCTGTCCCTCTGTCTTTCTGTAGATCTGTCTGTCCTTCCTCTGTCTTTCCACCATCCAGTGGATGGAAAGATGGAAGACAGACAGATGGACAGACAGAAAGACAAAGAGATGGACAGAAATGTGGAGGGACAGGTGGCTGGATGGATGTTAAATAAAACAACAAAGAGGAACAGAAAGGGTGTGGGCAGATGGATGGGTGGACAAAGGGATGAAAGGATGGACAGAAACACAGAAGAACGGGGACAGAAAGACTGATGGAAAGACAGACTCATGGACGGCCAGAAGGAGAGACAGACAGAGGGAAGGACAAACAAAAGGATGGACGGGTGGAAAGACTGACTGGAAAATGCACAGACAGACAGACAGCTGCAGGTGACAACCCCGGTTCTGCTGTATTTTTTTAACCCTCCTGCCAATTACCTCTGAACTGCAGCTCAGTTACAGCGCTGGTCTCTTTCACTTCAGGACTTCAATACTCCGCTGTTGGATTTCTGCACATTTAGGGGGAAATACTCACCACTGCTCATCTCTGCACGGAGCACTGACTGCAGAACTGCTGGGGGCACAGCGGCGTTCCTGCCCTGGGTGAGCAGCACTGCAGGGCTGCTGCAGGGCTGGAGCCTCTCTCTGTCCATAGCAGTGCTGAGCATTGGGGCACGGCCCCATCAGAGGGGAAGAAAAAACACTGTAAAAGTCACTTACTTAAAAAAGAAGGAAAGGGTGGATTACAGTGTAGTAGTGTAAATAGTTTATTTGCTCTTATGCCAGGAACAGACCAGGAAAGTAACATGAACTGCTTTTATAAAACACTTCTAATATTGCTAAGCAGCAGATCTATGACTAGAAAAATAAGACAGAGAACATGCCGGCGTTCCAGTCCAGTCGAATGACCATTTCTGTCTTCAACTTAAAAGAAGAAATACCTTTGAGCACAGGAAGGAGGCAGTGGAGCTCTGAGCCCTCTGACCGCCGCTGTACCGAACTCGGCCCGGCGGGACGCCCTCCCCGTGCAGGCAGGCAGCGGCAAAGTTCCCTTCAGCACGTGGGCAGGCGGTGCTGTGAGTGCGGGGTGGCTGCTGAAGGAAACGCTCTGTAAATGGTGAGCAGAGGTCAGTGCGGTAGCTGAGCCCCCAGCCGTCCGTTTAGTTAAATATAAAAACAAAAACTATAAGTTAAAATAACATTCGGATTGTATAGCACAGGCTGATGCTTTTTTTTGTTGTTTTTAAACAATATTTACAATATTACCCAGAGGCTGAAGTGGGAGCGAATAAAGTGTAAAAACCATAAAAAACGGCACCGATTTTGTAGCAAAATATCTGTACATTTAAAAACAGATTATCATATAACTACACATTATCCGAGAAAAACGGGACCTTCACCAGTGGTTCACATAAGCACAACATAAAAGAAAAGAAATTCAGTGGTTAAATACTATACAATAAACTTTACAATTAACGTATCGACGCGGCGATGCCGGGAGGGGAAGCTGTGAGCACAGCGAGCTCGGGAAGCACAAACGGAGCTGCAGTCCCACTCCTCCTCTGGGCCGGGCAGCCGCCGGCCCCGGCAGCGCTGCAGGCTCTGTGGGGGCGGAGGGCGCTGCTCCGGCCCTTTGGGAGCTTTCGGGATGTGACACCAAACCTTGCAGGGCAGCCGATGAACACGTGAGCCCTGGGGCTTAACTGGAGCTCGATTGTCAGAGGGAGCTGTGGGGTCGCAGCGCAGCTGGAACCGCGGCTGGAACGGGGAACTAACGCGACACGGCAATCTCTGTGCTAGTACTGAGCTGTAATGGTCCTCGGAACCCTAATACTGATTACTGAGATGTTAATACCTTAGTGCTAATTAATAAATACACCGTTAGATGAAAGTTGCCTCTAGCTGAAGAGCAGGCGGTGCGCTCTCTGCCGTCCCCACGCAGTGCAGTTGCAGTGCACCGCTCCCCCCGTACCCCTCGTGCCTCAGCCCCGCACTGCACGCCACCAAACCCAGAACCTTACAGCAAACAAAGGGTTCACTGCCCACAGGTCCTCTCACCACAGAGCTGTGTTACCACGTCCGGCTACGGCGCATGGAGTCTGTATGGCGGAATAAGGTACGGAGCTCTTCTTGTCGCTATTTCCCTACTAGATACAGAAAGCCCTTAAATGTTCTGTTTCTTTTTAAAAACAAAAGCCAGTAAGTGCAGTTGAAGCCAAGGTCAGCCCTCGGCCAAGGACAGGAATGCATGTAGAAGCCCAGCAGCAGAGCACATCCAGAGTTACCTCTTTCCAACCAGTCGGGATCCAGGTCCGGCCAACAGAAGACCGATCGCTAAGGTTTCATATAATCAAACCCAACTAAACACCCAAAAACAACACATACTTTACTTTTTGGTTAAAAATACTGAATAACGTATTGGTGTCAAAAGATACCCAATCAAATCAAGTCCTATTGCTTTGATTAATTTGAGCAGGTACTTCCATTTTAGGCACTTGTTAGCTACGGCTGAGTGGAGAGCCCATCGCTGACGTTCCTATGCATTTCTAGGTGTCTGAGCCCTTTAGGGGGTAACCGTACTGTTCCCAAGGCGGTCAGGGAGGGGCACCGCGGGCAGCCCGGCTCCGCAGAGGCCTCAGCTCACATGGTGATCTCAGTGCCGTTGGCGGAGCGCAGGGTTTGGTCGTCGAAGCGCCGCCGCACGCTCCTCCTCAGCGCGTCGGCCCGGCGGTACGGCTGGTTTCGAAGATCTGCGGGAGGAAAGCGGCGCTGGTCAGCGTGCACGGCTCAACAGCGCCACGCGCAGCACTGCAGGCATCGGGCCTGCTGGAAGCCAGTCAAAGCAGCTTGGGTAGCAACGGGAGGAGGGAGTGGGCCCCAGCAGAACAGCGAGCAGGGGCTGACGGGCCCTAAGGCAACGCACCGAGCAGCAGGTAGTGCTGGTGTGTGCTCCGAGTGCCGGGGGCGCTGACGGAGCCGTGCCGCTGGGCTGGGTGTCTGCCCACCCATGGGCAGCTCGTATTCACTAACACTGTTCGTGTAGCCTCTAAAGCTCTAAGGTGGGAGACACAGAACCAGGGAATGGGGTCGGAAGGGACCTTACAGATCACCCAATTCCACCCCATGGCCTCGGGCACCCCCAGGGACGGGGCACCCATACGGCTCTGGGCAGCAGTGCCAGGGCCTCGCCCTGCGCTGAACATCCTCTGATGCAGGATGGAACTCAGTGAATGTGAAACACAGGACACAATGGGATAAGTGCTCACCAAAACAGGCATGCGTCTACGTGGCCCATCCACCCATTTGACTACCAGAAGGTGCCCTGAGAAAAAGCAGGCATTCCCCTGCGCCCAGCCTGCAAGCCTGCAGCCACGGCTGCCACCCGAGGGGTGCAGGGCTGGGCTGCTGCTGGGGCTGGGAGGGGGGAGGAGGGCGGTGCTGAGCATGCGATGGAGCCAACGATGGAGAAAGCCGGCGGTGGGAGTTTAACAAAGCCCGTGTTAAGAGCATGGTGAGGACAGGTGACTGCTTGGCTTCTTGTGCTATGGAGATGAGCTACACAGCATGCTTGGTGCACCTTAAACCTAATTTAGGTAGAACTTTTTTTCTGGGAAAAAAAAATGGGTGCTTCACTGGGGAAACCCTCCCGTGCACTCCCTGGCTGACTTACAGCTTGCTCTAAGCCCCGCTCCCCAACTCCTCAGCTCTCAGCACAGCAGAAGCCACCCGTGCTGCCCTGTGCTCCCAGCCTCCACTGCCCATGGCTGGTGCCCCTCCCACGGCCGCAGCACCGCACACCCGCAGAGCACCGGGCAGCAGGAGCTGGGTGCTACAGCCAGGGACACAGCCAGGGATCTACGGGCTGAAACAACCTGGGGCAAGGCTGCCTACCTCGGGCTCAGCTTGGAAGAGAAAGGGCCAAAATCGAGAGAGCAGGAAGGTGGTGACCAGCCAGCAGCTCAGCAACCCCCTGCCACACTGAGGCGGGAACCAACGGGCTGAACGTCCGCTGCCTTCAGGCCCTCACCAGCACTGCACTTAGCCACAGCTACTGCCAGGCTTCGGGCATACAGAGAGAGGAGGAAGCTAAGTAAAAAGTGATGCTTGCCAGCTCTGTGTATCCTCCACCACCGGTGTGCTAGAAGAAATCCTTACCCTCGAGTGAACATTTGGAAATTTAGTGATATTATTCTTCTTTAGGGCTAAACAGAAAAAAAAAAAAAAAAATGATGGTTAAGTAAAAAATGGGATGGAAAATGGAGAGCAAGTCAACTCAGCATTCAAAAAAGGCAGGCGTGTTAGCCAGCAGAGCGAGAGGAGGGGGAGGGCGAGGCCATGAGAGGTTAGAGGAGGAGAGGAAAGGACACGAGGGCCACCCTTCCCTCTCGCTAACCAAATTCCAAGCTGCTTTGAAGATTGGCTCCAGGAAGATAATACAGCAATTAACTTGAAAGAGCAAATAACCGTTGAGCTGATTATGGTTTGCAATTTTATTAGAAGCATTCATAAAAATACATATTGCCAAGTGAACACTGTTGTCTTCTTAAGCCATCCGTCCTTAAGTCAAGACAACAGTGTTAAGAGACATGCGGGGTTAAGCACACCCTCCTGACACTGCACACCACAGGATGTACGGTGCTCAGTTCCATGCCAAGCTCTGCCCCATGCCCATCGCTGTGGGCTGCTGCCTCCCCCCCACCCAAGCTCTCACCCACGGCACCGCGCCGGCCTCCATGAGAATTGGTTAATGCTCAGTTAACATTACCAATTTCATTTTGATAAAAGTTGGCATGGAACTGAAAACATTTGTTAAATGGGAACAAATGAGAGAAGATGTACTCCATTCTGTGGCTGACATGCAAGCATGCAGGCAAGGGTTAGAAAGGCCGAAAAGATGCTCCTCACAGAGGGGACACGTTACCACAGGTAACCCTTCCAGACCAGAAAGCAAAGCCCAAGGAGGTCCCACCGAAGCCATGCAGACAGTTCCCTCTGGCTCACAGCTCAGTTATTACATGCAGACTACTCAGGTACATTCGCATACAGAGAAAGATCTGCAGCCAGCAGAGATGACATAGAAAAGCCAAGTGAACTGTCACGGTACGACTGCGTTTGGCCTAGGCCTTGTCCAGCCTATGGAGCCAGCACCGAATCTACTGTGACTTCCACCACTTGCTGTTCTATGGCACTTGCCACGAGGGTTAGCAATGACTTTGAAACGCGAGCACGGCCAAAAGCATCCAACACAGATTCGATGGGATGAAATAAAACGTTACTGAAACACAGTGCATGCAATGAAGGTGACATCGATACGACTTCAGGCGGACGCCGGACATTGCTACACACTCAACATTCACACGATCCTGGCTGAGGTCCATACAAATGGAGAAGTGTCAAAAAATCTACAGCAACCTTTTTTTGTCTAAGAGCATCAGATGTGAAAGAGGAATAGTTTAGTAATGGAATTCCTCAGTGAGAACAGGTTCGCAGAAAAACCGAGAGCCCCGCTTGGCGGTTCGAGCTGTAAAGGGCACAGTCTTCAGCACTGCATGGGAATAACAGCCAAACAAACAGAGCAGTGAGGAGCACAGATCCATGGCATTAGTACACGGTTAGCGCGTGGTTAAGGACGACCGGGAACAGCTGCGCACGTTCCACCAACCCACAACACTGCAGAGCAGGAGATTTGGTAAGGAGGCAGTTCTAAGCCACCACGTGTCTGTTCCTGGTTTGGAAAGACTGTTGCTAAAGGCAAAGCTATGACTCTGGAAGAGCGTGGCTTCAGACAGCACCCCATCCTGTCCCAGCCAGCAGGGCTCCCTGTACACCTGACGAGGCACTAGCCAGTGTCAAGTGACACCTCTGATCATTTCCATGCCACTGCACGAGCTGTCACAGGCTGCATCCAAGTGACCTCAGTTCAACCTGACATTCTGTGCCTCACGTGTCACTGCATGGCCTGAGGCCCCAGGGCACCCCATAGATGGAAGGGCTGGGCACCGCAGGGGATGGTCAGGTTGGCTGAGCCTGGCACGCTGGCACAGGGCTGCACCATTTGCACCATCTGTTTCTCCCACAGAGCAGGGGAGCCACTTCACCAACTACACCGGCTTCCAGGAGCCCAAAGGAGATGCAGAAGCAGAAGTGACTAGGTATTACAGTAAGTCTGCCTCTTACATGGAGAATATTATCTTAGGAATCTCTTAATCAAGTTAGAAAGAGCTGTGAAAGCTTCACCAAGAGCATTCCAACCCTCTCAGGTAGCTGGGCAAAAATTCCTCACTGAGAGGTAAAGCAGCTCTTCTCCTCCTCCCAGAGGGAAGAAACAAATGACAAACGTTTGGGAGAAGCAGCCAAGGCCACCCTGCCCAAAGATTGTTTTGCTGACTTTCTGTGCAACAGAACTCAATTATTGTAAGGCTGTCAAAGTGTTAAAGTCTTGCTCCTTCCACACCACAGGTGAAGAAGTGCACTAAAATCCAAGCAGTGGCACAGACCAAAAGGAGCTGACCGCTGAGCACAGCACGACCCAGAAGAAGCTCTAGCAGCACACAGCGTCCCTGCTTCCCCAGCACTGACAGTGGGTTCTGCACCCCTCCCTGCAGCCCTACGGTGCTGATCAGGGCAGACCTCTGCCAAACTGAAAAGCAGTAAAACCAGAAGCTGCTCGGGGCCATCCATCATCCAGGTTCGACTAAATGATTTCCTGTAAGCGTGCAATAATGTGGTGCAATTACTGCTAGTACATTTTAATGAAAATGCAGGCTCTTAATAATGTTAAACATCTGTCATTCATTCCAGTTATGGGAAAGTAAAGATTTCTGGGAAAGATCTGCACGGCATGCACATCCCCACCAAATATCAGCTGAGATCTGAGCTGCCTACTCTAGAGATCAGAGACCAAGAGTGTCCCAACATGCTGAAAGAGAAGAGGTCAGAAACAGCACGTGCCCAAGGCCTGTGCTTGCCACAAACACGGGCAGCACCGACAGCGAGCACGCAACAGGAGGTTACTGGGCTTTGTTCCCTTAGCAAAACCTTCCATAATTGATTCACATCATGTAAACAATCTCCTAAGCTGTGCTCCAGCAGCTCTACAAGAATCACATAACACACAAACAAAGGCTATTAGGCAGATACACATTTTTAACATTAGAGAAAGGGCCTCTGAGATTACGGAACAAAAGGGCTTTACCTGTTATAATATCTTCAATAGCACCATCCTTCCCTTCGTACACATGCCTGTTATCCTTGACCTGCCGCCTCCTGAGCTCTGCAATTAGCTCCTGCTGCTGCCTCTTTGTTTTATGAGAAGGAGACTGAAAGCAAAGAAGAGAGGATCTGTAAGGATTTGTAAGGACTCCGTCTGAAAGACCAGGTGACCCCACCTGCAGCAATCAACACCAGCAACTGCACAGCTCTGCAAGGAAAGCACGCTGAGCTCAGGTCCTGGGGGCAATGGCCAGAGCTACAAGCTAACCTGGCTGCCAAGCTGTTTCTCTTTCTTAGGTTTGCAATTCAGTCCTAGGCCTTCTCCTAGCTTGGAACCGAGACTCCAAGCCTTCTCCTCCAAGCAGCGTTAAGTGAAGGAGGAGAACAGGCTTTCCACCCGATGTAAAATGCCTGGCTGGGGTTAAGGGCACCTGTTAAGCATGGGAGCTGCACGAAGCAGCTTCGGCCAACACAAGGGCCAGTGGAGCTGTGGAAAAGCTCCAGCACATCTAAAGCATTCGCTCAGGGAAAAAGAGAAAAACAAAGAAAAGGTCAGAAAATTCCTATCAAGTGGTAACACAGGGCAGACTCCTGCTGGCATGCCAGGCAGGGAAAGATCTGGAGATCCCTGCAAGCAACGGGGGGCTCTGCACAATGAACACAGATGGGATTTTAGACAGGTAAAAAGCCAAAGCAGGAAAAAAGTGTGGCCAACAGCAACACGGCCTAGGTGACTTTTTGTCTGCTTAGCTTTCTGGATTCTGCAGCCTTTGAAGTTGAATTACTGTGTGCTTGGGTTCCTTCAGTCCATTTCAGCTTTCCCCACAACAGGAGAAAACTTCCAGAGACCACATTTCTGCGCAGCTCCAAGTCTGGGCAGCTCAAGCTCCACACAGAGCTGCAGGTTCCGAGCTGTGAGGAAAGACAGATGAACACATCCCACCTGCCAGACCTGTCTGCTCCGTACCTTTTGGTCCTGCTGCTCCATCATCGCTTCCTGTTCCATAAGCTTTTCCATTAAGGCCTGTTCCTGCTTTTTTCTCAGCTCGTTCTCTTCTTCTGCTTGCTATTTATCACACACACACACAAAAAGACCCAACAAGTTACAGCTTCAAATCACTACAAGGAACCTGAATGTTACAAATGAACTAGACTAGCGTATGCTACCACAGGACTTTCCAAGGAGGCAAACTGAGGGCATAGCAGTTCAGCTAAACAAAGTCTGAAACGAGTGGGCTGGGAGAGACCTCCCAGGTCACACAAAGCCCCCCACCCTGATCCCAAAGGACACAGTCAGGGTTGAAGGTGAGAACTTTAACCTCACAGACATTCTGTTTCTGAGGACCCCTCTGGTGTTTCAGAGAGCCGTGCTGCCTTGCAGCCCTGAAAATAATCCCAAACCAAGTATTTGTGCAGCCCTGGGCTGGTGCTGCTGTGCTCACGCTGCATCGAAGCTAGGGGGAGCTACAAGCTGTGCTGTTGGGCACCCTGAGACAACAGATGGCAAACCATGCTGAGAAGGACAGAAGAGAAGGGAGGATCTCCTGCTCACCTTGTAGGCCTTCACAAATCGGACAAACACTGGGAAGAAAACTGAGGGGGGTGTTGTCTTCGGATTCTCCCCAAAGTACTTCACAGCATCATCAAAGGCATCCTACAAGAAGCACATACTTCAAGATATGCTCACCAGCCATTACTGCAGAACTCGGTGTAAAGGGTCGATGTTTCCTCTAAGTGGGAACCCCTGGCTGGCACCAGCACACCTACACCTAGCATGGGGACAGGAGCAAACAGAACTGCACCTCCTTCTCCCTGCAGTGTATATAAAAGCAAGCACTTGCCAGGACATGTCACTATTCACTCGTGGGCTAAAGCCTGCCTCAAAAGTGAGCAGGAGAGCTTGAACCAGAGTTTGTCAAGAAGAACATGTGTAGGGCTGTCACCAAGCTCGTGGAGGTAAGACATATCTGCAGCTAGAAGAACTGCTAGGAAAACACCAGCACAAGCAAATGACCTAAGGTTGGCCTCACCATGAAGGAGAAAAAACGAATGGTAAGAATGCGTGAGGGTAACATCATGGGAAAAATGTATACACCACAACAGACTAATAATTCCTCATTTCACAAGTAATGCACATTTTATACATTCACATCAGAACAGAGGAGAACCATGAAGACTCTGTGCCTCTTCACTCAGACCCCACTGCAGAGTAACTCAGTGTCAGCAGAAAACACCCCATGCATGCACAGAGCGTGCTCTGCTTCTCTGAGTCATTCAGACCCCAGGAGTTAAGAAATACCTGGGCAATTTTGGCATCATCCTGCAGTTTCTTCAGCTTTCCTTCATTGTTCTGAATGAACTCCTTCAGCATGGTGTTGTGGTCATGCATGGTGTACTCACGCTTCGTCAGATCCAGGCCTCTCTGGAGCTCCTTCACATCCAAGAGGACGTTTTCTAGAGACACTAGGAAATCAAACAGAACTGCTGAATCGCTCCTGCTGTGCAAGCACCCAACCCACAGCATGACCAGCTCCCCACTACAAAGTGCCCCCAGCCACAGCAGTGGCTGCCACCACCCCTCACCAGACACAGGAGGTCACTGCTGTGATGCTGACAGCAACAACCCCTGGTGTGCATGCCAGGCCAGGCAACCTGCTGGCACCAAGGGTCCTTCCCTAAATTGGCTCTGCTACCACATTGCTGAATAACACTGAAACCACCTGGTTTTATTCCTAGGACGGTCCAAGTGGGAAAGCACTGAGAGCCCAGTAGGCACAGTAAGGACATGGCTGTAGTTACAGTACCTGCAGCAGCCTTCTCCACGTAGTGAAGTTCGTTGTAAAAGAGGGATACGTGCTGGTACTTCTCCTTGACAACATTAGAAATATAGTGCAACAGGGTTTGTTTTCGGTCTGTTGACTTTGTTTCTAAGAGCTGGGGAGACAAAAGCAAGGAGACTGCTGGGTTAAGGTGCAGCGGACGCCAAACAAAGTGACTGAAGGGGTGTTTGTTTTTCCTGAATGTTTCTCCATCGGACAGAGAAGGCTGTAAAAGCCCACAGAAGTGTTCACAGCGCCCTGAGGATTTGTGGCCTTCTCCTGAGGGGCCACCAAAATGCTGGTAAGGGTCATCTCATGCAGAGCGCAGGGAAGCACCTTCCCTGACCGTGCCACACGCTGCTGCCTCTGCCTCTACTGGCTGGGAAGCACTGACGAGCCCCGAGCAGCCACTCTCCATTTACAAGAAATGCACTTCAGCTCATGTCCCCTCGTTGCCTCTGGTTTACTCACCAGGTCGAGACTCTGTAGCTTAAACCCATACACTGCTCCTCGCTTACTGCTGTTCATGTAGTTACCAAGAGCCAAGATTATCTGCCAGAGCAAAACAGAGCAGAGAGTGAATTTTCAGGGCACATGCACAATGGTTCAGAAACCTCTGAGAGTCTGCATGCAAGCATCCACGTGCACATTCAGCACACACAAGGGGATGCACTGGTGAGTGGCTGAGCACAACCAAAATCAGACGTACCTCCAGTATTTTCTTAAGCTTTTGAGACGACTTTATTGAGACGGAAGCAGCTATAATGGCGTGGAGTTGCTGCAAGCAAACACAAGGAGAGTTTTGGTTAATGCACAACGAACCCAAAAGTAAAACCAAATTCAAAACACTTCCATTCTTAAAAAAAACAACAAAAAAACCGACTTGTTTTCAATCCGTGCAGTGCGGCCCAGCATGAATGCTGTCCTGCCCTGGCATGTCAGGATTTCAAGAAATTAATTTGCACTGCAGATTTCTTACACTCAGATGTGGTTGAGGAAAACTGTACTTATATTTCAGTCCTTATGACTGTGAAAGATGCATGGGACGTACTTCAAAGAGCCCTCAGACCAGCACTGAAAGTAATTTTCCCTGATGGTACAAACAAATAGATTTTCATTTAAGCTGGTTTTAAACTTCTACAGGGTAAAGAAATAGGACGATGTGGAGCAGCCCGGGGTACAAGCTGCCATAGCAGCAGTGCCTGGGATCTCTGAGTCGCTGTTATATGAAAATACATCTAGAAAAGCACTTTTTCATTCATGCAATTGTTTCTCATTCTGCCTCTGCGAGAACTCAGAATGACTCCACGACACTCAAACCATTGCTGTCTTAGGAAAATTAAGATCTCTACAACCCCACCCCAGCACCTGGCTGCACTGTGCCCTGCAAGCCTGACTTGCACCACAGAGAGCAGCTCCCACAGGAGGGCTGAACACCCGGCCACCATCTCCCCATGGCTAACGCACCTCCAGGGGCTGTCTCCCACTCACCGGGGTCAGCATCTGGATGCTTTCAGCAAAGTTGCCTATGAATGCCATAATGGTCATCTTCTGCATCAGCCTCTCGATCTTGCTGAACTGCATCATGAACCGGTCTTCATCAGACAGGTTCTCAATGGGTTTCCTCTCCCGCTCGTAGAGCCGCAGCACCTTCACCTCGTTCTCGGTGGGCAGGAACCTCATGAGGCACTCAACAAAATCCACAGGCAGCGTTTTCAGATCAAACCTATGTGATAGGATGAGAGGTGATGGCCTCATGTTGTGTCAGGGGAGGCTCAGGCTGGATATTAGGAATGATTCCTTCTCCAAAGAGCAGTCAGGCACTGGCACAGCTGCCCAGGGAGTGGGGAGTCACCATCCCTAGGGGTGTCCCAGAGCCGTGGGCACAATCCTGCCCATGAAGCTGTCTGCATGTAAAGATGTTAACATGCTTACTGTGCAGAGACAGCACAGACACAAGTGCTGACGTGAATGCTGCTGGGCACCTTGATTCTGTTTCCAAAGAAGGAGCAGGCACAGCTGGAGGGCTGGAGCTGGGAGGCTGGGTGCGTACCCCGCAGGATGGGGCACTGCAGGATCCCATGCTGCAGTTATGCTCGGACACACCTGTATCACATTTGGGTTTGGCACTGCATGGGGCGATTACATAAACCTCACTGCATGCAAAATGCTTCCAGTGCACTTGGACTCAACTTGTGCTTTGTGGAGCATGCTGCAGGGGCTGCCTCATCCCAATACTCTGCCTTTGGAGTGTTCATCAGAACAAAAAAAGCCACGTACATGAAATGAGAAATTCGGTATGCAGTGGCATACTGTGGATGAGCATGAATTAGCTTCTTTAATAAAAAAAGTGTTAATTTGTTAAGCCCATATAGTGATAGAGCAACACAAAACTGCAAGTTAACATACTGCAGTACAAGGGAATCCGATTTGTGGGAATTCAGATTGGTTCCATCCTCACTGATGGATTTTTTCCAGATGCAAAAACATTTACATCAACTGCCAATCCAAAGTCATTCCACTTACCAAAAACCACAGTAAGTCTTGAATATGATTTCTTTGCTGACAAGTGTTTTACTTACACGTGAATAGCTTTGCAGATTTCATCCGCTGTCTTTCCAGCCTTCCTCAAAGTGATGGCAAGATTTTTGGCCCTGTTTGCATCCAGTAACGTGACTTTGTTCGACCCTTTCTGAGTTATTTTTTGCTTGCTTGATGTAAGATCAATAGCTGGACCTTGGGCTTTTGTTTTGAATATTTCTTCAAATTCATCCACATTTAAATCCTAAAAAGGAAAGAAAGTGATTTATCCCTCCCACGGCAAGCATTAAATCCCACACTGCCCAGCATCGTACCAGAACTGCAGTAAGACCCTGTGGCTGCTGTGGCCACAGCAGAGAACTTCAGGCAGGGGTTGCACAGTGCAGTAAACACGAGCTCCTGAGCCAGTAATCAGGCAGTTTGGCCTCCAGCCCCAACAGCCCCAAGCACGTTCAGAAGTTCAGGCAAATATTCATGTTAGCACTCAGACTTTATCCAGCCACGTGCATCCACATCATGGCACAGGGACTACGCAGCACCTGAGCGCTCAGCCCTGCTCAGCCCTGCTTCAGGCCTCTTTCCCTGGCACGCTGCCACACAGCAGCCCAAGCCCTAGCTGCTGGCCAGAGCATCTCTCTGCAAAGGCCGATACTGATTCGTGGACAGCCAGGGGGGGCGGAAGGCAGCAAGCTCTGCTCGTACCTCCAGGATCCTTTCGTCGTCTATTTCGTTGAAGACCGTCCCGTTGATCTGGTTGGGTTTGAGGGCGACCCAGTTGAACACCGGCATGCGGAACTTGGTCTTGATCGGCTTCTTGATTTTCACAGCTAAAGACACCAGAGGAAAGGAAACGATCAACTCCCCAGCAGCTGAAAAACACCCCACGTGCCCAGACCGCGGCCTCTAGAGTTGGCATTCCAGCAGTGGAGGAAGAACTGGCCATAGCTAAATGATCACCCCGAGAAGCCTGAAAAGATCCTGCTGCCTTGACAGGCAGGCAGTGCAGGGAGGCTTTTATCCAACCCTCTGGCCGCTTCAGGGCCAGCGTCTGCAGAATGGGACTGAACGCCAGAGGCTGTGAAAACTACACAAAAGGAAATGTGTTATTACTTTTATTGCCCCATGTTGTCTGGGCTGCTTTAAAAGCCCGTGCTATTTTTAAACACTAAAGAGAATGGATGGAGCAGCCAAATTTAACCCTGTCCTGCTGGCAGCAGAGCCCACCTCAGCATGAGCTGGTGCCTGGCTACGCACAGTGTAGGGCTGCTTGAGCACGTGCAGCCCAAACCCAGCTGCTAACAGCAGCACAGCAAGCAGCACCATCCACATCAGTGAAGGCACGGTGGGCTCAGCCTTTAGCAACAGCTAGAGCTGCCAGCTGAGGACACATCTCCATCACTGATGCGGAGGAAGGACGTGTCGCTGGCAGTGGATGCATCACAAAATTCAGCCCAGAATAGGTGACAGGAAGGAAAAAAGCTCCTTTCCTGAGGATTCACTGCTGCAATGGGGCAGAGCTCTTTCAGAGGGGTCAGGGCTGTCTTTCAAAGCCAAAAAAGGGGGTTGCAGCACACATGAGCTTTCACACGGTTTAAATAATGGGTTTCATCATCATGCAGAATTAGTGTTTTAGTAAACCACATAGGGAAGCTACAGAAACTACTCTCATTCATCAGTGAAAAGAGTACAAGAAGTAACATCAGAGCAAAGAAAACGACTTTATTCCTATTCCTAACAGATCTGAGGGCACACAAACATTTTTGATAATTCAGTGCTCAGTTCTTTGTATGCTGATGAAAACACAGGGCTGTTAGGTGCTGCAGATCCAGGACCTTCATTACAGTGGTCGATCACTGTGTCGCTCCAGAATTATAGTAAAGAAACCATTTCTTTCCAAACTGCAAGCAGGAAACAGAAGCCCCGGTCCTGCATCTCCAGTGCTGGAGAAAAGAGCCCCATCCCTGCAGGTAGGGCCAGGCAGGGTGAGCAGCACCGTGCCCCATGTCCCACCCAGCTCTGGGCTCACCGCACCCCACAGCAGGTTCACATCTCCCCAGGGTGGGGACGGCTTGTGTTTGACTCAGTTCAGTCCAGTGCTTGCTCCAAGAAAGTCCTGACTGCTGCCTATCCTGCATCCATAGCAGGGGCATCCTGCTAACCATTTGATGCTAGACAGAGATGCTAGATTATTTTCTCCTTGATTTCAGAAGACGCTTTCCCAGCTTGCAAAGCACTTGAGCAAACAACTATTTTACTTTCCCCTACCGATGCTGCATGTTTTTGCCATGACAGACCACCAGTTTCAGGCATGCCTCCTGTTGTGCACCAGAACCAGGCGAATGCTGAAAACGCCTCTCTTGCTTTGTCCTACCACTTCTAAAGCAGCAGTCGAGCTGTGTGTCCACGTACATTCCAAGTCATGCTCCTTTTGCAAGGATGCTGCAAAGAATAAATTCCCAGCAAGAGAATTTGCTCAAAACAAATGCCTGTGAGTAACAGGGAACGTACACAACATTCAGCTTGAGAAATACATTTATCCAACTGGAAGACATGAACACACATCAACTGCTGCTCACCTAAACCAAATGGTTTTACTCTTTGTGCAATGAGTGTGTTTAATCCCAAATAATTTCTAAAATAAAAGACTTACTTTCCAAGCTAAAACACCCATGAAAAACACATCTTCATCTCATGCATACATTAGAATAGATTAGTAACTGCTCCTGGGTTATTTCAGGACAGGAAAGGAAGCTAAATGCCTCATGGGCCAGCTCCCACTGCAGCTGAACAAAATGCCTTCAAAATCCCTTCCTTCAAGATCTTCTCCCTTACCAAGACATGCTGTCAGCTGGCAAGGTGGTGTCCTCAAGAACTGCAGTGCCCAGGGCAGCGCAGTGGGGACGCGGTCATGGCTGGAGGGCAGCCCAAAAGAAGCCACATCTTAATTACGTGCTGAAGTGCTTTGCTGGATCAGGGCCTAGGAAGGCCAAATCCTGCTGGCTGGCAGCAAACCCAAAGCTAACACATGCCTCGTGTCCAGCAACCCCTCTGCACCCGCCTCGGCCCTCCCACCACCTCCTGGACTGACACACACAGCCACGGGCACACATAGAGCACAGCAAAGCAGGACACAGGGAAGGGAAGAAGGTAGTTAAATACTTAGCAGAAAGCAACCTACAGAAGAGCTTGATCGGCCCGTCTTACCAGGAAGCAGAAAGAACGGAGAAAAACATGTTAGCAGTGGTCAGAACAGCAGGATTCATCACTGCACCCATTTCCCCCCAGCCCAGAAGGGTCCTGCCCTGAGAAACATTACTTGCTATGTAACTGGTTTATCAAGAAAAGGCGCTTTCATTTTCCCTTTCAGTTCTAATCTACTACAAAATGCCCACCCTGCCTGCCCGTGGACATGTCCCACCTCTACCACAGCCACATCAAACACCCCCTGCCATCGGCCTCTGCATGCATAACTGGGGAACCTTCTGGGTACTCAGTTGGGTTTTAAAGGTCCTGCAGTCTGCCATACCGCCCCCAGCATCTCAGTCCAGGCGCAAAGCTGGCAGCAGAAACCAGAGGGGCATTTCAAACTGCTCTGATAAAACCTCTCCCCGCAGCAGATGGTAAAAGATATGACAAAATTCAAGCCAGCAGCTTCAGGTTGAAAAAGCAGCAAGGCAGAACACAGCTCCGACCACATATGGCAATGCCATCCCCTCCATGGATCCCTCCCAGCCCATCAGCACAGCAAACTGCAGCACAGCCCGGCAGAAGGGCACACCTGCCTGCCAGCTTTCTGCTTTGCTGCCCCAGCCATGGTGCCAATGAGCTCTGCGTGCTGCAGAACCACTGTGCTGCTCTGCAAAACCCATCGGGGAGAGTAAAAGCTCCTCAGTCTCTCTTTCTGAAATCATAATGTGCTCTCGAGATTTCCTGGAGATTAAGGAGTGTGATACCAATTAACAGCCATTTGCTGCACGGGATGCTTGGCGTAGGATAGAGGGTACATAAAAACATGATTAAGGACGGCTAGGAAATTTTCCTTCCTTCCAAAACATTTCAAAAAGTTTACTATTCTTTTGCAGAGATTTTTCTTCATCGTGCTCTGGGAAGAAATCAAAACCATGAAGCCCTGCACTTTTGCTCACTTAAAGCCAAAAATGATCACGTTAGAAAAATATTTCTGGCAGCAGCTTCAGTTTCACTGAAGAAGCTCTCTCCTACAGATCAAGCCAACTCTGTTTAATTGATAAATCATCTTTCCTTTCACAAACCCCTCTAAGTATAACACCAGATAGAGATGAAGAGCATGACCTAGGGGACTAAGAGAAAACAAGTCCCACCTCTGCATCCCGCCCCCCCAGCCAACACTCCACGAGCCACACAGGCACACAGGTGCTTTACCTGCAAGCCCTGAGTTGAAAACCACGGTGGGAGAGGCGGTGCCGGGCAGGGGGGGCGCTGACGGCGGGGGCGGCG
>JACDJE010000148.1:1241869-1334844 GCA_016647715.1 Pavo muticus
GGCGGCAGGAGCCGTGTCCAAGGCAGGGCCCGGCAGCGGCGGCGCTGGGGGCGGCGGCGGAGGCGGCGGCGGCGGTGGAGGTGGCACTGGGACTGGCACGGGGCCGTTTTGCACTGTGGAAAGGAGAGAAGGGGTGCTGAAGTGAACGGGAACCAACATGGCACAAGCAGACACAGAACAACTCCCAGCGGGGCCCACCACCCTCCCTGTCCCCCACTGCACCTCTCTATACCCAAGCACTATACCAGCCCAAGCGTTTGTCAGACCCTTCACCAAATTACTTCAGCATACAAACACGGGAGGAAACCACCCTCACAAGGGAAGTTAGTACTTTCCAATGCCTAATTAAGAGCTCAGAAATGGATCAGACAAACATGGTCTGCAACCCCGTAACAACAACTGGTGGTGTTTTTTCAGCGTAAGGCCACTGCGACTGACCCCAGAATAACACACCACCTCCAGATCACAGCCAGCTTGTGCCTGGGGGACACGGCGCTCCTTACCTGCCTCAGATGCTGCTGCTAAGGCTGGTAATGGTGGTGGAGGTGGTGGCAGTGGTACAGAAGATGCAGCTCCAGCAGCCGGTGTGACACACGTGCCAGCTGCAGCCTCTGCCCCCGCCGGCACCATCCCAGAGGCCAGAGCAACAGGAAGGATAGAGATGTCACCATCGCCTTTCTTCTGGATCTTAATGGTCCCCTGCTTCTCCAGTTCATGAATCTTTTTCTCCAGTGTTGACTGTCGCTGGATGGCCTCCTCTTTCTCCTTCACCATTTTCCTCAAGGTGTGAACCTGGCTATTTGCATCCTTGTAGATTTCCTGCAAATGCCACAGAAACGAGTGATTTGCATTTGTATTCACAAAACAGAATACCAGCACCAGAAACAGAAGGCAGCCTGACATCAGACTGTGCACTGCGCCAGGCATTATCTAACAAGGCATTTTCATGCAAACCATACATCTTCATGGGTAAGGAAGAACTTGTTTTACGTTTTTCCCACGCCAGCATTAAGGCTGCGTGCAGCACTGAGCCCTGTGAGAAACCTCACCAGGTACCAACACCGAGGACACAGAACTCCTGATTGCTATTTGTTTTCTTTCTATAATGTCTCCATTTCTTATGTTAACCTTAAATACACAGAACTAGTTTGCTACCTCGATCTTTCCTCTAACACAGAGTATCGGATGCCTTGCTGGTTGCTCTGCATATGAGCAGACGTTGACCCATAAAGGGAAGTAGGAACAGAGCTCCTGATCCGAAGGGGAGACTGAATCTGCAAGTAGCCAAGGCAGACATTCAGAAGAAAGCCCTGATACCAGTCATGCTTTGGGTCAACATTTAGGCTGAGGTTAGTTAATATTATGTTGGTAATCTTTGTTATTAAAACAGGATAGCAAGAAATAATGTCTGGATTGTACACAGAAAGCAGGTTGTGCCAGATGCTTTGCAACCTAAGTCTGGAAGATTCCAGTTCCACCCTGAACTCCTCTCCAAAGCCAACCACATGTGCAGAACTCAACCAGAAACACTACAGACCTGAGCAGTACGATGCACTCATCTGGTTCACTGCTTTGCTGGCATATTCAGAGAGTAAACTGCCCATCTCTGAGAGCACAGACAAGACATTCTACTTGAAATCTGCGCTACGTTCAAAATTAGAAAGCTAGCAGAAATTGCTCAGCCCATTAAAGCAGCCGCTACCTCCCAGACACAAAATGCACACCAGATCCCTCCCCTGAAGCGTGGCATCCAGCCAGAGTTTTCCCATCACGCTTACCCGAATCACATCCAGTTCTTTGTTCCTCTGCATAAGCTGTTTTTCCAGTTCCACAATCTTTGCCATGGCTTCATTTTCCGTATCTTGGAGTTTTTCAGATAACTATCATAGAATAGAGAAACAGATTATATAAGTAACGTCTTTCTCAAACAAAACGTCATCAACGCCTGTTGGGGCAGCAGTGTGTGGTGATCTATTGACAGCCCACCAAATCCTGAAGTCTTTCTCTGGAAAGAGAAAGGGCTCCTGTGTGTGTGGAGGCAGGTGGCACTCAGTGCCCAGCTGCAGGTTCCTGTGGCGATGAGCATTACCCTGCAGCTATGACCAGCAGGCAACCTGGCTGGACTGCACTCGTGACCCTGTCCAGCCAAGAGAGCCTACCCTGTAATAAAGAACTTCAAATGCAATTATCTGGAAAAGCACTGAAGTTTGATCCAAAACACAGAACATTACCACGGCACTATTGCAAAGCCAATAGGTGCTGAAGTGGTAACACCTATAAATACATCTTCTCACAACAGAGCTAATTTAATAAGCAATGAATGAAAGAGGATTTGCACGTTGTTATTTTTGTTCCTGTGGTCTTTTAATTTATTTGTATCTTTTGCAGGCTCCCAAAGCCCCTGGGGTGTGAGAGCCACGATGCTCCTGCGCTGCACAGCCCAGAGCAAACTGTCCCTTGATGTACGCACAGACTGCATGGTGAGCCCCACATTAATAAGGCCATTCTAGTCCTTTGCAGCAACCTGGGGACTGAGTGAAATAGGAAAGTAATTAAAAGGCAGATAAAGCCATTTTCTCATCAGGTCAATAAATACCTTATGAACAAATCTTTGAAGCAAGCAGTGCACCCATTAACACAAATATGCACCACATGAGGTTCAAAATACAGCAAGGAAATACCCTGGAAGTTTACCTGCACGAGACTGCCTTCATTTGCCAAATATCTGATCACCCCCATAAAGAAAGCACAGCAGGCCACAGGCTTCCCTGAACACTCCTCACCCCAGAGATTCTATCTAGCACGTCCACCTCCCAGAAGAGAAGGGCAATACCACAGCACACACGCAGAGCAGGCTGTGCATCACTCCACAGGGAAAGGTGACTTCAGTTTTGTACTAACGTGGGAAATGTTTTCTTCCAGTTCTTCAACTCTTTCCAAGGCTGCATTCTTGGTTTCAGCATCCTCCAGCAACGCTCCCACGTCAAAAACATTATCCAGATACGCCTGAATTTGCACCTGCAGTTTGTCACTCTCTGTGTGTTTCAGTTTCTGTACAGCCAAAAACAAAAAGGTGTCACTGGGCACCGGCAGCAGCCTGAAGCACCAGAACTGCCCACAGTGCAACGGGGAGGGAGAGCAGAGGGGGTCTGGCCACCTCCATCATTCAGGAGCACACTCCGCATTTCAGCATTAGCTGAGGTCATACATGAAAAACAGCCATTTCCAAAGACCACGAGTGAGAACCTGGTCATACTCACGTCCAGATACTCGTCCAGGCCCAGCTTTGTAAATTCGTACTGCAGGTGGACCCGGAAGTTCATGTCCTCCACCGAGTGCACAACGATGTTGATGAACTGCATGCAAGCCACCTGCAAGAGGAGCCACCACACATCAGCATGTCACAGCCCTGAGTCATACAGTTATAGGACGGCTTGGGCTGGAAGGGATCTCGAGGATCATCAAGATCCAGCCCCCTGCTCAAGCACTAGGTCAGACTGCCCAGGGCCCCATCCAACCTGGCCTTAAACACCACCAGGGACGGGGCACCCCCACCTCTCAGGGCAGCCCGTGCCAGCACCTCACCGTGTTCTCAGTAAAGAACATCCCCCTGATATCCAACCTAAATCTCCCTTTTTTAGTTTAAAACCATTCTCCCTTGTCCTATCACTATCTACCTGTGTAAAAGGTTGATTTCTCTCACATTTATAAACTCCCTTTAAATACTGAAAGGCTACAATGAGGTTTCCCCACAGCCTTCTCTTTTCCAGGCCAAATAAGTCCAGCTCCTTCAGCCTGTCTTCATAGGAGAGGAGCTCCAGCCCTCTGATCACCTTTGTGGCCTCTTCTGGACCTCTCTAAAGGCTCCCAATCCCAATCCAAGCACTGGAGCAGGCCCTCGGAGCCCAGAGGGACGCCAGGCCCCCTGGGTCAGCCAGCACTGCCAGGGACTGCATTTCGCTATGGCTGCTGCCAAGGAAAACTGCCATTTGCTGTTCTGCAGCTTTCTACCCCATCAGCACTGGATTCAGGCTTGCAAAGACTTCATGAAAGGTGCTTTGTTAATTGTAGAAAACGTATTTTTAAAACTGTGGTTTGCATCCCAGCACAGTGCAGGCAAGTCAAGGGCAAAGGGAGCCAGAGCCCCTCGGACAGCAGGGCAAGGTACCTGCAGAAGGGCAGGAATCGTGCCTGAAGCCCCACAAAGGTTTGCCCCGCTGGGGAACGTAAGGCACAGCCAAATCCCTCTCTGCACAGCCCCAGCACTCCTGCACCTCTCTGGTCACCACCTCCATTCTGCAAGAAGAAGTCTGCCTCATCCTTGGTGTGTCCGAGCAGGGCAGAACCCAACCACTGCAGATGCAGAGACAGAAGTAACGCCAACTTCTCAACAGTTACTGAGACACTTCTTCCCAGAGAATAAAGTGGGGAGGTGTCTGCTGCCCAGCAGCCTTTGATGGCAGGTTTGGCTGGGATGCCCACAGTGCTCCTCCCAGCCTGGGCTAGCTTGGGTTCATCAGGGACCGCGTGGACACAACAAGCTCTGTGATGCCTTACTCCTGAGCCTCAGCACGTACCTGCTTCCTACACAAACCACGCTGCTCATGCCATTAGCTTTGGAGTCTGTGCACAGCAGAAGACTCTTTCCAGTTCCCCTGGAGAGCTCTGGTTCCTCCTGGTGCTGGAGCTGGCCTTGGCCAGCTGAACGCTGCTGTCCTGTCAAATCACCCACTGCCAAGTTCCAGTACTTCAAAAGTGCTCTTGTTATACTTGCTTTGGCTCTTGCAGCACTGGGGCCAAACTCTCATTTCCTTTCTCAGATCCTTACATACACAGCTAAGGAATTTATCAAGTCAAAGAAAATTAATCTAAGAAAGTTGCTTTTAAAATGAAGTATGTCAATGTCAACAACAGGAACCTTCCCTAAAATACTTCTGCCTTTTTGTTTCTCTTTCCTCCCATCAGATCAATGCAATTAACTGCAACCCCTTTCAGCTCCAACTTCACAGACAGCTCTCGTCTTCTCCATCTAGGGCAGCCTGAAAGCCAGCTCCTGCAGGAATAGCTCTGTTTGTGTTCAGCCCTTGCAACTACTTGAATTACTCGAGCTTTCACATTACATCCTGGAGACTTGGCTCCGGGACCTGTTTGATTCCATCCTGCAGAAAGGAAGGATTGCTGCCTTAGTACACCCTTGGCAAG
This sequence comes from Pavo muticus, assembly GCA_016647715.1. Lineage (NCBI taxonomy): Eukaryota > Metazoa > Chordata > Aves > Galliformes > Phasianidae > Pavo > Pavo muticus. The sequence goes on from JACDJE010000148.1 coordinate 1,247,072, forward strand.
CGGTGCAGCCCCGCAGCGCAGCACGGTGGGGGGGGGGGCAGGAGCCCCAGTATGGCTCCTTACAGCCCCACAGCCCCTTCTCACCCCCTAGGAGCACTCCTCGGGTGCTGCCCACAGCAGCATGTGGAGTGCATCAGGACCAGATGGCGACAGGAATGAGCAGGCCTGCCAAATCGTTTCTCATGAGCTCTCTTCGAGCTTCAGGCTCGTCAGACATTCAAGCCCTGGGTTGGTATAAGCAACACAAAGATGCAGACCTTGTAAGCATCTGGGCAAGTTTCAAAAAAATGTATTTATCCTTTTCTGAGCAATTCAGCACTACTTCAACCTACAGCCTGAGAGGACCAGGCAGTTTTCCTGAAGATGAAACAGAACGCCCAGATGGATGCTGAACATTCACGGCTCACTGGGCTCATGCTCACACTCCTTACTCCACCCTTAACACTACACCACTGCTCATCTTAACTAAAAGTGAGGAATGCTGAGGGACATTCTTAGTAACAGTGGGCAAGGCAGCAAGCTGCAGGCTGCTGCCACTGTCTTGCTTCTGGCCTGCACTAAGCTGCACTGCTCTCCTGCTCCCAGACACTCCCCTGTCAGCATGGGAGAGATGACTGAGTCGGGCACTGGGGACAGACAAACCCTGCTGCTAAATTGCAGGCTAACTGAGCGTACATCTGAGAACACTTAACCAACACTGTGACTAGCAACGTGTCCTTACTGGGACGGCAATAAGAAGGAACAAACCCAGTGTAACACATCACAGAGTTACTGAGAGCAGCTTGCTAACTTTAGCAAAATTGCAGGCATCTCTGTAACTTTTTTTTGGACTACGAGTGAAAAAGTTCATCCTATCTTGCTCTTCTCATTTTGCCATCCTCCCACGGGTGCAAGCCTGGCCCTGCCCATGGGGCTGCAAGTCACTGGCACCCACATCTTCACGGCCCATAGGAGGCACCACCCCAGCTGGTTTTACACCTAGCTGCTGGCAGAAAGATGTCTTTACCAAAAAGCCTGCACCTGAGCAGTATGAAGCGTCATGCACACTTAACAGAGACAACACAACAGTGAATGTCACCAGGCGGGGAACCCTCCTGCTATTCCCTCACCTCCAAATGGGATCATGTCATAGTAACGGGCAGCGCAAGGGAGACTGCACTGACCATACCTGAACTGCACCTGTTCTGTAATTAAAAATGGCAGTTCTAATCAGCATGACCACTCACTTGCCACAGACTTACAGAAACAGACACAGAAGTACTGCTGGTCCCAAATCCGTAACCAGCCAGCTCGTCCCCACCGTCCCAACCCTCTGTCTCCACATGTTCACAACGTGCAAGTTGGCGCTGCCATCTGGGGGTGCCAGCAACATCTTCCTCTCTTGCTGTTTTCTGCCGTGCTCCAGGGAAGTGGGTTTGGTGAATAACCATGCACATGCACAATGAGGAACCAAAGTGGTGGAAACTACTGCTATATTTACCCCCAGATAAGGACAGACAGCTGCAGTGAGTCTCTCCCACACTTCCCTGTCTGTGATTTTGAGGATGTTGGCACACGTACAGAATATGCTTCTTGATACTGCAGATGCTGCTATTCTGCCACACAGAAACAGTAGGCGCAGCCAAAAGCTTCCTTCCCATTAACCTCGCTATGGCACTTGGCATTTCTTGGAGATAATTAAACTGAAGCTAAAGCACGAGAGTTACATTACGCAGTTCGGAACGTTAAAAAACAGTACTGCAATAATTTCAGGCCAAGGGTCAGAAGCCACATACATGTGAACGCTGCACGTGACAGCAGGAGCACACAGAGCCAGCACCAAAGCCAAAGTCCACAGACAGGAGTGCTCACCATGAAGTCAATGTTGTTGTCCTCGTTTCGGAAGTGCTCCATCAGCTTCTCAAAGCGCTGCTTCTCTCCGCACACCTACAAAAGAACCCCATCTGTTGGTTAAACCACAGCTTGCAAGAGAGAGCATTGAGAACATTGAAGAGCAGCCCCTGTGCTTGCTCAGTACCTCTCTGGGCAGGTTTTCTCTGTTAAAAATATTCTTCTTTGTGACCAATCCAGCTGAGGTTCCACAGGCCAACACCTGTGCTGCAATTATACCCTGACTGCCCACCCTTCTTTCCCCTGGAAACGTAATGGCACCACTGCTGGCACAAACACACACGGCAGCTCCAGCAGGCTATGCCACAGGAAGCCTCGGCCTCCTTACGGCTCAGAACTGGTTCTCCACTGTAATGTAATGTAATTAGGAAGAAGACCAGATTACAGAGAGGAAAAAAGGAAAGTTATCACAGGCTAAATGAGGAGCAAAGCATTTCAGTGTAAGGATCAGCTGGTCAGAATTACAGAGCTGTAATACAGGCCTGGTGGCAGGAAACACATCCAACCTGAGGGAGAAATCAGATCTAAGATAAAGCAGGTCTCTGCATATTGCTTAAATCTTGCTACTTCCCCAGAGCCTCTCTGGTTCGGCCCTAGTTTTCTCAGCAGATGAATGACCTGCAGTCATTCACAACACCACAAAGCACCAAATAAGCTGAAAAGCCAAAGGGAGGGTGAGAGGCACTGCTGCCCTCCTTCCGTGTGAAGAGCAAACTCCTCGGACCTCCTTTCCTACCCAGATATCAGCCAAACATCTGGGCAGTGCTGGGTGCTCCCACCAGGCAAACATAAACCCCATCACCACGACTGTGGCACGAGGAAGCCAGCCACTTCAAACAGCAGCAGGAGCTCCAGCCAGCTATTGCCACAGCTCCGCGCCTCCCAGCTGAGAGCACCAGCTGCTGCTTCCCTGAGGAGCAGCTCATCGGGCAGCATTCCTGTGAAAGGACCCAATGAAAGGTGAGGAAGGACTGGTGGCAGCCACAGAAGCTGAACTCCCTGGAGCAAGGATTTCCACAGCACCTCCCACAACACAACCAAATCCCCGATGCAGGTTTCTACTCATTCCCCGAAAGCAAACTGTTTACAAAATAAGCATTATTATTTCCATCTCTCCATTAGATTTCTCTTTCCAACACCATCTGCCTAGCAGTGTGCAGCTCCACAGAGACAAAGGCCCCGAGCCAGGGGGGGTTCTTGCACGGATTTCACTGGAAGCTGAAGGGAGCTGATCATTACACCTGCAAAGCACGTCGTGCATGGGCTGCTGGGTGATCTCCCTCTACGTGCTCTGCTGTCTCTTATGGCTGTATGAAATATATTTCCGGTGTATATCACACATCTTCTGTCATTCCTATGCAGAATTTTCCTAGCTGGGTTATTATTTAGCTATATGAGGTCAGTACCTGACATCAGTGGGAATTCTGCCAGGGGATCTCCAGCAGAGGTGGGTGACTGCAGTTACGATGAACCGCTTGGTTACACACCATCAATATTCATAGCCTCATCCCACAGCCTGCCTCTGTGCGCCCTGTGCAGGCCCAGCAACCCACAGGCACCTGCGTGCAGGGTGCTCAGGGTGCACTCAGACACTCACAAACACGGTGTCTAGAAGTGCAGCGTGCTTTCAGCTAAACCCTAAAAACTCAGAAGGCAGAATAAGCACCCTGCACAAAGCATGCACCTTGTGAAAAACCGCCCGTGTTGGCCAAGTGCTGAGCTCAGGCTGCAAGGAGGCTTCCACCAGGAAAAGCTGAAGAGAAAGCCAGGAGCTGGCAGAGCCTGGGGAACCCACACGCTCTGCAAGCATCAAAGGCAGCAGCTCCCATAGTGTAGTTTGACTGTGGAGGTGTACCCTGGGCCTGATCCAGCCCCTGCTCCAACTGAGCCCACAGAACCCTCTCCCTGAGTTGCCCCATAGGCTGCTCAGCTGCACTCAGCCCTGCATTAGTGCCCAAGCCATTTACTTCCTGATACAGCACACGGGATGGTATTTCAGTCCAACCAACTGCAAGGCCTTCCTATGCTCCCTGTACCCTCCCATCCCCACAAAGCAGTCAGAGCTGGTACAAGAGAAGAACAAAAAGGTTCATCTCAAGCTTGAGCTCAAAACAACCGTGCCTCTCTTGCACCCAACTCAGAAAAAGTGGAACTGACATAAAAAAAGGCCTTCCTGTACGATGGAAGGAACCTAACAACGGCACACGTGATCACCCAACGGTAAGAGCCAGAAGGACTGATTTCTGGGAAATCTAATGTGAGCAGTCACATGTGGGTGAGAAGAGCTGACACAAACAGCTCTGAGCCAGTCAGGGCTGAGGAATGCAATGGTGGAGCAAGTGGCAGCCCCAAGCCCAGCAGCCCGCTGCCAGCCCAGGGCTCCAGCAGCCCTGCCTGGGGGCAGCTGACAGCAAGAGGAGGAGCAGCAACCTGCAGCTTTCGGTGGCTGCTGGCAGCTATCTCACACCACCAGCAGATGAGTCAGAGCTGGGAACATGTGCGCTTCAGGAGACAGCGAGCTGACTTTCATGAAATGATATAATTTATCCTGGAAGATTAAAGGGAGTGAAACTGTAGATGAAGCCTCCAGCCTGAAGATTGGCCCAAATCCAAGGCGAACGCTGAAATCAAATCCCACCGCATGAAACCATATGTTGCCATTTCTATTTGAATACACTTCCAAGGTCTGTCATTTGCATTGAAAGCATGGCTGGGACTGAGAAAGACCGATCTTTCTTTTATTAGCATTATTCTATGTAAGAAGAAAGATTAAACAGGCTACCACAGCTATAAAAAAACCTCTGTCTCCACTTAAGTTGCAAAAAAATCCTTTTAGGTTGCATCAAGCCCACGTCGTTCTGGAAGAACAATGTGGCTTTATGGGAAACCACCCACGAAGGGTCCTGTCCTGGGAAGGGCTCTGAGCACTGCCGAGGTACGCCCCGCTCAGATCCATTACAGAGGTACAATGCGATCCTATGAGGAAGCAAACAGGACCAGTTATGAAAAATGCAGTGGCAATTATACCCATACCCACCGGGCAATGCTATCAGGTCGCACGGTTCACCCCAAGACCACCCAAGAGCAAAGTTCAACCCCGCAGCCCTCGCAGTGCTCCCGCTCATACGGCCCCACTGCTAAAAAGCTGCAGAAAGGCAGCCGGGCTGTGCTGAAAGCAGGGCACTGCTTTCTGCGTGGGGTCTGAAAGCGAAAGCCCAGGCTGATGGGAGCACCTCACCCTCCTGTCCCTGACTGCTACCTACCAGCACAAAGCACCACTGCCCTGCTGGAGGGCATAGCAGAGAACCTCAGAGCTGTGGGGGTTGGAAGAGACCTCTGGAGCTCCCCCAGCCCTACCCCACAGCAGTTCCCTGCAGCAGCTGCACCCAAAGTGTCCAGGTGGGTACAATTATCTCCAGAGAAGGAGACTCCTCACCAATCTGAGCAGCTGTGCCAGGGCTCTGCAACCCTCGCAGTGAAAAGTTTATCCTCATGTTTGTATGGAACTTCCCATGTTCCAGTCAGCACGCAGCCGGCTCACAGTCAGCCTGCTGGCCACCAGGACATCCAGCTCCTTCTCTGCAGAGCTCCTTTCCAGCAGCTCAGCCCGGTGTCCATACTGATGTGCGTGGCCATTCCTCCTCAGGTGCAGGACCTGCCCTAGCTCTTGCTGAACCTCATCAGGTTCCTCTCCACCCGTCCAGGTCTCGCTGAATGGCAGCACGGCCCTCTGGTGTGCCAGCCACTCCTCCCAGCACCACACCATCACCAAGCCTGCTGAGGAAGGACTCTATCCCTTCACCCAGCTGGCGGCCTCAAGTCCATACAGAAAATGAAATCATTCTGTCTGCACTTACACCTGAGGTGAGTACGGTGGGACACAGCAAAGGACCTCAAGGCAGGGAGAACAATCCTCCAAGGGACTGCATTTAAAACAAATAACCTTTAGCAGGGGCTTACTGGTACAAGACATTTTCTGTCACAGAACTGGCCACCTACCCACGTGCTGCCCAGGCTCACTTCAAGCTGCTCCCTCCTCCTTCCCCAGCTTCTGAGAGCAGCCCCATCCCACTGCAAACACATACAGCACAGCACACAGCCCATGCTGGACACGGTGTTACGAACAGCCTGATGGATATGCAGCCCCAAAATTCCCAGAGCCTTTGTAAACCTTTCCTCCTGCCTGCACTGCTTTGTCCCAGCAGCACAATGCTGGCTTTCTCTGCCCCACAACAGCCCTCTGTGGGCAGCAGCCCCTCCGCAGGCAGGCAGTGCTCGCAGGGCACTTTGTTTTGACGGATGCTGCTGGTATTTCTGCAGCGTGCTGAAGAACAACAAAGCAATTTTCTCATAAGTTACTGGCTAAGTAAACAGTTGTTCATGCTTACTAGGTTAGAATACCTTGTACTCCTCTACCAGCAGTGTTAAGGCACTCTCAAAACACTGCTGTGGGGGAAAAGACAACAAACATATTTACATTTTCCAGCACTTGCAAACTGTTTCTTCTCACGCTGAGCTATTACAATGGTCAGCAAGGATAATTCAGAACTGCTGCTTTCACTGCTGTCAGTCATCATTCTAATAGGGAAATGTGACTCTGAATTAGGTATTGTGAGAAGTTAGGGCTGAACAACGTGGTCTCACTTGGCCAGAGTGACTACAGAGGAGGCAAACGACGCACTCCTGTGCCGTGCCTCAGCTCACTGCGCAGCCACTCACACCCACCTGCCATGGTAGGCACGCAGTCAGAGCCAGAAGCAGACAGAGTGAGTCCTTCTCACCTGTCAGGTACTGCACAGGGCAATCAAGGTGATGTTCAATGAGAGGGCATCCCGGGCCCGCTCCTTTCTGACCCCAGCTCCCCAGGGAACGGCGCCGACTCTTCTCAGCAGAGCACACTGCAGAGTCCCGATATTGGATAACCACCAAAGGATGGGCTGCCCTAAAGCCTTCTGGATTATCTGAATTCCAAGTGTCTTTTTGGCATTTCCTCTTGTCTTGCAGCAAACTGAGGGGTCTCGTGAGAAATACGATCCATCTCAGGAAAAGAACCTCTGTTCTATTTGGACGCACTAGAATTATTTCCCATAGAGAAGCACACAAGCATACCCTCACCTTCCCAAATGCAATTATTTTGGTCAATGCTTACATAATAATCAATGTAGCTGCTTTGCTGGATTCGAGCCAAAGCAGGCAGTGCTTGTGCAGGGAGCCTGGGCTGCTCAGGCTGCCCCTTCTGTCTCACAGCACATCGCAGACCGCTCTTCTGCCTCCTCAGGTTGGATCCATTCTAAAACTACCATTATGCCCTCTGCAAAGGGAGAAATCAAAGAGCAATAGAGATCTCGGGTCCTTTCTCAGAAGCGCTTGCTTGTTATTAAAGCACATCCTGTATTTAAAATGGAGATTAATGAAAAGCCAAGTAAGGATTGAAGACTTTGCTTCACAAAATGCAATTCAGAGCGCTGTGCAAAAAGTGTCACTCCCAGATCCTCACAAAAATGGAATTTATCTGCAAACAAAAAACCCCACAATTTCTTTGTAACCCTTTCCATTATGCAGCCACATCAGAGCTGCTGGATTGGGGTTCTTCTCATCTGTAAATGTACTGCAGTCATCCATTTATTGGGTACTGCGCCCTTAGTAAAAGAGTTATAAAGCATATAAACAAGACAGCTAATTAGAAATGCTGAAAAAGGATTTGGAAGGAAGGCCACAAAAGGTAGGAAAACAGCTTTTAAGGCTCACTGAGCCTGAGAATGTAAGCTCATGTAATGAGAATTTTTTGTTAGTTTTCTTTCTGGATGCTCTTATCAGTTTTCATACCCAGACTCCTCTGTAAGCACAAGTCCTTAAAGCTAACACAGCAGCCAGAGGTGTGCATATATATCCACTGACATACACGTGGGTATATGTAGATCATAGCATCACAGAGTCAGAAAGGCTGGAGAAGCCCTCCCGGACCCCTGCACGAAGTGCCACACATTCCCACACTCGCTTCACGCCCCCTGGATGGAGGCCTGGCAGGACGCAGGCTGCCCCAGCCACAGCCCTGCGTGGAAGCGCTGTCTGAATGGGAGCTGGCGCCTGCACCTCCCTGCAGAACCGAGACGTGGGAACTGCGGGTTGGATACTCCCCACTTCTTCCCAGGGACATGGCTGAGTGGGCATGGTGGAGACGGGGTGACCTGGACTTGGAGATCTTAGAGGTCTTTTCCAGCCTTAATGACCCTGTGGTCCTGTGATTCCCAGTTCACTGAAACCTTCATCTTCCAGCAAGAACCAACTGCAGCCAGGTGTTTCCTGTCAATCTATTCTCTGCATAGAGGTGCTTCAGCAGAATCTGCTCCATGGCACTGAAGATTAAATGACATTCCCAAGTTGTACAATACCATCAACAAGACAGCATCCTTCCTCGAGAAGGCACAGAATCACAGAATGGCCTGGGCTGGAAGGGACCTCGAGGATCATGAAGCTCCAACCCCCCTGCCAGGCAGAGCCACCAACCTCCACATTTCATACCAGACCAGGCTGCCCAGGGCCCCAAACAACCTGGCCTTGAACACCTCCAGGGATGGACGGGGCATCCACAGACTCTCTGGGCAGCTGTTCCAGCACCTCACCACTCTCACAGTAAAGAACTTCCCCCTGACATCCAACCTCAATCTTCCCTCCCTCAACATCAAACCGTTTCCCCTTGTCCTGCTGTTATCTCCCCTTTCCAAGAGTTGACTCCCCTCCTGTTTGTAGGCTCCCTTTAGAGTCCTGGAAGGCTGCAATGAGGTCACCCGCAGCCTTCTCTTCTCCAGGCTGAACAAGCCCAGCTCCCTCAGCCTGTCTTTGTAGGGGAGGTGCTGCAGCCTCCTGATCATCTTTGTGGCCTCCTCTGGGCCCCCTCCAACAGCTCCCTGTCTTTCTTGTAGTGGGGGCTCCAGACCTGGACACAGTACTCCAGATGGGGCCTCACAAGGGCAGAATAGAGAGGAACAATCACCTCCCTGTCCCTGCTGGCCACCCCTCTGCTGATGGAGGCAGCAATGGAAAGAAAAGCATTTTGATGATGGCAAAACGTCAGGGAAATAACACACAGCTGGATCAGCTTTGGGATGATGCCTTCTCTGCATCCCAGATCAGACATGCGGTGCACGATTCAGTGCCTGTGTGCAGCAAGCAGAGGTGATGAGGGGCTGCACACGAGCACCATGAGGCTCCCACAGCTCCTGATGGCCACTGCAGGCTCATGGGGACAACGCAGCACCCAGTGCCCACAGCCATGCGGCCCCGCACCATCCTGGCAGGGCAGCAAGTAATGATATAACAGCAAAGCAAAGCCAGCAGTAAGAGACAGCAGCTGTATTCTCTGCATGACCACACGTGCACTCACACTATTAGAATGAGTTAACTCCTCTGAATAAGCACTAGGAAAATATATCTTGTTTTCCAACAGTGCACTCAGCCCACTTCAATTTATGGGGCTCAGGCTCCCGGCATCTTTGTGACCCACAGCTCCTGCAGAGCCGTGCTGGGGCTAACTCTCCTCGTTTCCCCCAGGCATTCTGCTGAAGCGCATTTGCTCATCCTCTGACACAAATCCCAGGCAACTCAGATAAAACGGTGTAGCCAGTTCTCACAGATCCATGGAAACAAGCACAAAGGACCCGGGAATATTGCTAAGGAAGCCCAGTTGCAAGTGGGTAAATGCAGGGGTAGTGGCAGGGCTGAATAGCTCGGGCAGCCCAAGCTGCCACAGCCACGCAGACACAGTCATGCCTCAGCGCTGGGAGGAGGGGCTGCAGGCAGCACGGGGGGAGAAATCAGGAGCTCACAGACACAGCAGGGCACAGGACTGGCCCTGGCCCTCAATGTGGGTTATGTGCGACACAGAACTCCTCACCACTCCCAGAAAAGCAGCAGCACTCAGCCAAGCATCACCCAGCTCCCACCTCTTGCTCTGCCCCAAACTACTCTCGCCCATCCAGATCCCCGTTTCCCATTACTTACAACAGTTCTGCATTTTTCCCCATTGAGATCTTCTGTACCAAACACCCCCTCGAGCTCCTAGGCTGTCACGCACTCCTGGTGGCTCCAAGAAATCCACGTGCTTCCATTTCCAGAAGGGACCCTTCCAACATTACCCCAGTTACTGGAAGGAGCTGAGTCCCTGCGAGGGCACACAGCCTGCACACCAGAACTGAGGATCTCAGTTCAAGTAGGTGAATACCTTTCAAGAGACACCCGAAGTAAAACCACCCATGTGAACATCCTGACCCCAGACAGAAAAAACATGGCCCATCAAATCATTTTCAAAGGAAAAGCCATTTTCAAAACGAGTCCTCAACAAGACTCAGATCAGCTGCGGTTTCCCAGCTCAGTCAAACCCTGAGAACCAAATTCTGTTCTCATTTACATCACCACAAAGCTCAAAGCCTAATGAAATATTTGATGTTCACCCTGATGCAAATGAGAGTTGAATTTGGTCTGAAGTATCCTGTTTTCCTCTTGACTTTATTGCAGGGTGAGCATGAGACAGGAGTTTGGCTGCCTTTGAAGCTATTTCATGGCGAGGAGATAGGGTGGCAGAGATCCTGCCTGACAATGCCAGTGGCTGGGATGAAGGAAGCAAGGCACACTGCAACACAGGCTTATGGGAACCAGCAAACACAGCCTCCAGCTTGGGCTGCTCGGAGCTCCTTACATCCCAGCTACAGAATCATGAAGGCTGGAAAAGAGCTCTAGGATCACCAGGTCCAACTGCCATCCCACACCACTGTGCCCACTGACCACGTCCCACAGTGCCACGGGAATGAATTAAAGACGTGCTTCAAACCATTACTGAAAGTTGCCCAGGAGGAAATTGGAGAACAACGGCACACAGTGAGAATAAGCTGAACAGTGGGTAAACAGCAGAAGAGCTGAAGGAGGAAAGTGGGAAGGCGGAATTCCCCTCCTCGCACAGCTGCTCCTCCTGCTCCATCCAGCAGCTCCACAACAGACAGCCCGACCAGCAGCAACAGAACAGAGCGATGCTGGAGGAAAAGCTGATGGGGCTACATAAGAATTTCTGCCCAAGACTGCCACTGAATAAACCAAAGGAGGAACAAGCTAAGACTCCAAGCTCCAGCCCTGCAGACCTTATCCCACTGGAAACTGAAGGCCTTATTTTCACCCTCCCTGCTGGGCAGGTCCCACCAAGCTGAGGCTGCACCCCAGCACACCCTGGCGACGACCCTCTGCTCCAGCTCCACGTGCTGCCAATCCCCCCAGCACCACAGCTGCAGTGGGGCCGTGTGCTGGGCAAACACAGTGGATGTAAATCAGAGATTGCTATCTCTCCACCAGAAACAATTCCCAAAACATGAAAAGAAGGAAAAAAAAGAAACAACTTGCCTTGTAGATCATCTGCACCAACCACCTATGGCAGCAGTGGCATAAGGAAATACCTGCTGCATGTTCATACACAGTCCAGCCTGGACTCATCAACTTCAACCATTTTTGAGCTGGTAAGACTAGATTCATTTTCCCTTTGATAATAAATCCACACCTCTACCCAATATCCACAACAACTGGGACCGCAGCTTGCTTGGGCTCCATCCCACACCGGTAATTCTGAACACAACCTTCTCAAGTCCCATTAACCACTGCATGCAAACACTTGGATGTGTGCAGACACAAAGGACAGTTTTGCACCAGCTGAACAAACCAGAATGCTTGTGTTAATTCCAGCAGTCAGGGCTCCAGAAACCTGATTTTTGAATTTCCTTACAAGTAAGAATTATTACTGATAACAAAACCAGGAATTTTGCATCTCAAAGGCTTGTGTAAGCAGCCCCGAAAGCGGTGAATCCACACAGCAATTCCAGTTATTTCACCTAAGTACATACAAACACACCCAGAGTTGGACCTGCAGTAAAGCTCTCCAAATCTCCATTGCTTTTCCCCTGCAGGGACGCAGCTCAACTGGCCAAAGGCAAAGGGAGCAGTCTGCAGACAGGATTCACCCTGCTGGGACGACAGCTCTACTACACAGCAGTGCAGATGATGGCACAGACACCGCTGCTGTCTCTGCATGCAAAACCTGCAGCTTATGGAAAACCCTCAGTCTAAGAAATGGAGCTGGATGTGAAAGCTGTAGCCAAGAGCCAGGAGAACCACAGACACGCACATGAGATTCTGACAGAGCAGAGCACGTACCTCCTTGAAGTTATCAAACGCAGACAAAATGATTTCATGCCCTCCTCTGACGAGACAAACAGCAGCCAGGAGCTCTAGGACAAGGGCCTTTGTCCTGCAGAGAAAGCAAGCCACAGCAGTGAGTGACAAGCGGGTGAGGAATACCTTCTACCTGTTTGCAAAGTGCTGTGCAGGCACCGGGAGAAGTACTTTGCATCCAGTGGTTCAGCCTCTTGAGACAAGCAAACCTGCAGGACACAGAATGCTGAGCAGCGTCTGATCCAGGGCAGTTTGAGCCTCCCGGGATCGTGCAACTCTCCCCCATTTTAATGCTTCCCAAAAGATGCACAAATCTACATCACAAATGGCACTTGAGGAAATCCAAGCAAACCAGTGGTGTCTGCATCAGCCTGGCAGCTGGCACTGCGGGAGCTCTCCTGCACAAACCCAGGGGCAGGCACACGGGGCAACGCATCGCTGCTAGGAGCAGCCCACGCCTCAGCCCCCTGTGGCCAGGGCTTTTAGCTCTACCTGCGCTGCCCTGACGCACATCTCAGTTACTCTCTGTGACAAGTTGTGTTATTCACAGCCACAAAAAACGCAAGATGTGGTTCGCTGAAGTGAACGCAGGGTGCCTTAGCACACCTCCCCCTCCAGCACCTGACATCTGGGCACCGACTGACAGCTCACACAGCATATCAGGGAGGGGAGGATACAACCGACTGCTGAAAGAAGAGCATGCAACACTAGGTGTAGCTCTGACATAAATAATCCCCAGTTCTCTCTTACACAGTTCACATAAGGCAAAAGCACCAATGGGATCTTACAGCCAGATGAGCTGGGAGCAGATACTGAAACCATGCAGACACACATGAAATTAGTCTCATGCTTGAGCATTAAACCAGATGTTGCAGAAAAAGAAATACCTTTTGGCTTTCAAAGTGTCAAGGTTATCTTTGGAAACCAGATAAAATGTTCACTTCCCCAGGAAATTTTACACGGATCACTTTCAATGCTTACTCATCCATTTTTTTGTCCTGCCACAAGAAGAAAACCCAACCTCTTTCAGACGGGCTCGAGGAGCTCTCCCTGCGGCCCACTGGCAACATCCTCTGCAGGGCAGCGAGCTACGGAGATGCCAGGAGGATGCCCAGGTCTCAGCCTCAGGTGCAGCACCCAACCCCCCTGCTGCATCTCCGATGGGGCAGGGATGGGACAGGACACCGCTGTGCTGGCATCACTCATCTCTGAATCACCTGATTTCCAGGCACAGGACACCACAAATGATCACAACAAACTTCCTGCATCCTTCCCATTCATGCTTGCTGACTTAAGCCTAAATAGAAGAGAGGAAGGAAGGACCCACTTCCATCAGGCCAAGGTTTCAAGCAGTACACTGCATGGCAAGCAGGCAGCCTAGGCAAGGGAGCTCTCTCTATATGGTGCAGTTTAGTTTTGTCTCATCCCCGCTTCTCCCTTCCCTGGCAAACACCAGTGCTCAGCTCTGGCACCACCAGGTGTGTGGGATGCCTGCAGATCCAGGTCCGGCTGGATGTAGGTACCAGCTCCCAAATGTGTGTAAAGGGGAGAGGGGACATAACCTTGTAGCAATCAGTTCCTCAGTGTGATTACAGGACTGCTGCTGTGGTTGAAGGAACACCTGACACTTAGTCAGGCACTGTACAGGGGCAGAACGAGTACAGAATGTGCTCCTAGAGGAACTCAAACCTGAAGATGGCTTCAACAAAATTTACTGCAGAAAATTTAGGGCCTTCAGGAAAATCCCATGCAAAGCTGCTCCTGATCAGCGGGCTCTCCTCTGCACTGCAGCAGCAGTTCAACTTGAGCAGTAAAGGCAGAGCTGCAGAGTCAGCAGCTTCTGAGACCAACGGAACCAAACGGCAATCGCCCATCTAACTGCACTGTAACACAAACTGAATCTGAGTCAGAGCAAAGGCTGATTTTCGCTACAGCATTGTACATAAACCCACGACAATCCCTCTACTCTTCACTTATCTACATCTTAAACTCTCTACCAGCAAGCACAGCCTACCTGGGGTTCTTGTTGTTCAGGCTTAGTGCAATTTCGTTAACGGCATGCGGGTGCGACATGACCATATTGAATCCATACTGAAAAGAGAAGAGGAAAATACCGTTTCTGCTCTGAAACTGAAATGATTAGTTTTAAGTCCCAACAGATTACACGTGTCTGACCGGACCTGGCTGTTGAGATCACCAAGACACACTCAGCACATTCCCATCTCACACCAGGCCCATCAGCTCCCCTGTCACCACCATACCCAAAGCGCTCGGCCTGGCCATGCTGGCCACCCAAAAGGGCCCCGGGCTGATCCCACCCCACTGCCAGCCCCTCTGCCCGTCCTTCCCCAGCACTGTTAACACCGACAGCCAAGTGTGCCATTTCCTCTCTAACAGGGAATGTGCAGCTCAGCTGCCAAAATCACTTCTACAACACGCATGCTGCCACAGAGCAACTGCTGCATGCAGCTACTGCCTGAGTGCTGCTGGCTCTGCTTCCAAAACCAAAGAAAGGAACTGCTTTGGAAGACACAGCATGGGTTGTTACCACAGCTGGACTTTGCCTGCCACCTTCCCATCAGAGGTAGGAGCTCTGTCAGAGCTCCCACGCAGCAGTGCCAGAAGCCCCCTGTAAGACCACACAACTCATGCCAGGCTTTCCTTGAAGCACATAACTGTTAGTAGTTACTGGTTTAACAAGAAATCCAGCATCTCAGAAGCTACCTGGGCATGCCATGCGACCACAGCACGCCTCCAAGTAGAGAAGAAACACATGGAAACACCTCTAGTTTGGTGCAGTTTCTTCTTTGACTTGCAGTTATCACAGCAGCCTCGCAATCAACATACAGCAAAGTGAAATCTCCTTCCCATCAGTGTCTAAGAAGAACACTCCAAAAATCCTCCCATTTCCTCCAGGTTAATGCTGAATTCTGCCAGCAGTTACCGTGCAGGTGCATGTCCAGTGAGTTAGTGCCACAGGGCCCAGCACTGCCAGCAGGAGCACGCGTGTGCTCTGATCTGTGTCCTCTCGCGCGCCAGCCGTGCGGGTGCACGAGGGCTGCCAGGCAGCTCCCAGCTATGCTGTCTGCCAATAAGAATTCCACCCTTCACATCAGTTTCACCTGTATCGGGTGCAGCTAACCTTTCCCCCAACAACAACAGTGCTGTGGGCCAGGAGAATGAGAAGGGCAGTACCTGGTAGTTCATGATGGCACGTAAACACATGATGCAGACGTGAACGTCGTCCTTCTTACTCACTAGTCTGGAATTCTTTAGAGTTCTCCGGCTTGGCAAAGTGTTGTACCTGCAAACAGACACAGCCTCCATCAGTCACAGGGCTATTCTTGGGTGGGAGGAAGAAAGGAAGAGGAATATTCCTCCTCCACTGGGTTAAATGCACACATTTCTCAGTCCTGTGGGAAATCCAAGCAGCAGACAGCAGGGAAGGGCAGAGCACCCCAACACAGACGGGCTCTGTGCTTCCAGCTGTGCTCTGCTGGTGCACGTTTACCCATATGAGCAACTGCACAGGCTTTTAATGAAGCTGAACGTTTGTAGGCATCAGCACATGTATTAATTTCTGGGGCATTTTGCTGAAGAATTGTGCCTCTATTCTGTCCTGCAGCTGAGCTTCCTGAAAGCTCTCCAAACTGAGCAAACCCAGCCGTTAGGAACTGTCCCCACACAGAGGCATTAAGTATCCTAACTGTAACCCCTAGCTGGTAAATCAACCTCGAGTCCAATTCAGTGAGTACACGGAATAAACACAAAGGGAAACCTTTCAACCTGCTGCTTCCAGGGCACAGCAAATGGAACCCACATTTCAGCCCTTCCCAAGATGCTGCTTATTTTCTTCAAGGAAAACCATGCTCTGTGAGCTGAGCAAAGGAACTGGAGACAAGGAGACAGGCTGCCATATGAAATACGTGCATGCTCTTACAGCCATGCACAGCCTTGAATAAGCAGCAGATTTTTAATCCTAACTTACTCCTATGTAAGAGAGAGGTGAGAGCAAAGTGACAGAGCCTGAGGCTGGGCCTGCGCATCCCCAGCTGCAGCCCAGCAGAGGGGCAAGGCAGCGACACCGCAAACTGTCACACTCCGGACTGAAAGCCGAGGAAGCAAGCATAGAATTCTGCTGAAAGGCAGGCAGAAAGGAAAGCAGCACGCTGCACGTGCAGCTGAGAGCCCTGCCAATCCTGGCGTTTGTTATGCAAAAGGAATTTGCAGATGAAACTTGACTGGTGTAGTAAAAACCGGTAAAGCCAAGGTTACTTCAGACAACTGCAGCTTCACCCCACCAGTGCCACTCTGCAGCCTGGGCAACATCCACGGCAATCTTAGAACTATTAAGGCTGGAAAAGCCCTCTAGGATCCCCACGGCCAAACCCAACTCCCCCCCACGCCCACTGCCCACGTCCCTCAGTGCCACGTCCCCACGGCTCTGGCAGCTGTACCACTGCCTGACTGCTCTTTGGAGAAGGAATTGTTTCCTATTACCAAACCTGACCATCCTCTAGCACAACTTGAGGCCATCACCTCTGCCCTCTCAAAGAGGAAGGCTTCTCTTGTGTTGGAGATGGGAAAAAACTGAAGGATTTCAGTATCCCTAGCTATGACCACATCCCCGACCTCAGTGTAAATGAAGCAATGTTGGTACCCAGCAGTGACCCAGAGCACAGCTGCAAACATGTTCCAAAGCAGAGCAAGGTGAGCTCTGACTTGGATTTCTCTGCCTGGGAAGAGGCAGCAAGAGCTGCTGCATTCATGCAAGTGTGGGCAACGTGCAGGCAGTGCATGGGGAAGGAGCAGTCCTTATGACTTGCAACGTGGGAACCAAACGGCATCAGATGCCATTCCCAGGTGATGGGATGAAAGCAAACCTGCTCGCTGTACGGCTCCACAGGGCACTACCAAAGCACTTGGGCTGGTTCACAAAGGGAAAAGCCATTGGGAGCTTTGAACACAGGATGGGCTGACAGATAATCATCCTTAGGTTGGGAGAATTAAATCTGACCTGCCCGAGATGCAAGAATGTACCAGGAGAGAAGCAAACCCCTTATTGCCAATGCTGCTGTGCACTTACTTGCTTCATTCATGCTACTCATTTTGCTTAGAAGTGTAGCTTTAAAATCAATGATTAACGTCATTATTATTAATAATAGCCAAGGTTAATAATAGATACAGGAACGAGCAGCAGCAGGGCAGGACAGGGAGCTCCAGCACGGTGCAGAACCAGCCTGGCCTGCACAGAGCTGTGCCCGCGCTTTGCCTTCATTCCCCAGCAGCGCTGACATGAAAGAAACCCCAAAATTCAAAGCAGAATTCAGTCAAACAGCTTTTTTTCCTTCCCATAGATATGAATGAATAAATCAGCTCAGGGCACTCCGGAACGATCTGGGTTTGTGGGAAATTCGACCCAGTTTTGCCTGAGCCCCAGTGAGCGCTCAGCACAATGCCAGCAAGTCCCAGGGAGCCCGGCACAGGCACAGGGGAGGCAGTGAGCTGGGAACGGGGGATGGATGCAGGGAAGATCTGGGTACCTTGGGATTTGGTGAACAAAACCCCATAGGCGCTGGCTTTACCCTGCTGCTCGCTCCCTTCTGTGTCAGGGAAGGCTCTATGGGGCCAGCAGCCTTGCACCAAGCTGCCCGCAGCGTGTCCCCTAATAGAATCATTAAGGTTGGAGAAGCCCTTTTGGATCCCCACACCTAACCCTACCTACCACCCCATGCCCACTGCCCACATCCCTCAGTGCCACATCCCCACGGCTCTGGGACACCCCCAGGGATGGTGACCCCCACTCCATGGGCAGCTGTGCCACTGCCTGGCTGCTCTTTGGAGAAGGAATGGTTCATCATACCCACCTGACTCTCCTGGTGCAACTTGAGGCCATTACCTCTCGTCCTATCTCATCCCAATCATTGGGGTGCTTGGATGCTTTGTGCTGCTGCTCCCTGTGTGATCAGGGACGGCCAAGGAGCCCCAGCTGCATGCTGCAGGAGCGGGCACACAGGGTGCTGCTATGGGCCCTTCCCTCCAGCTGTCCCCAGAACCACAATGCATCCCCAGAACTGACACAGAAAAACCTCAAGCATCAATTCATCAAATCACAAATCACAGGGGTTGGGAGGGACCCACAGATCCTCCAGTGCAATTCCCTGCAGATGGATGGCATTTTCCCTTTAACCCACAGCGCGAGGAGCAGAGCTAAGGGAGGTTTACCTACACCTGTACTTGGGGAACACTGCTCAGATGACAGTCTGCTGACTTGCCTGTAGCTGCTGGGTGTCAACACACAGCTGCACAGCGTGTGAGCACAACACATCACAGGCAGCTCACTAAATATAAAAAGTGCCTTGATAAAAAGATGGAAAGCCTTTTCCAGTCACGCAGAGCTCTTCGCTATAATGGCTCATCTCAGGTTGGAACTGCTAAAGGCTGCATAAATTACTTTCTTTTAAATTTTAATAAGCAGAGCAATGAGATCTATATCAAGGAAAGGAGCCTCCTCCGTGTCTGCTCCATCTCCCCCCATTTCAGAGGGCCTTCACACACCTTCCAAGTGGGAGCCGGGCTCCCTCAGCCAAGAGAACCAAGCACGAAGCTGGAGCTTCGTGGAGGCATTTCCAGCCCCGTGCCCACCAAAGCTGCCCTCCTGCTCTGGGGTGGGGAACAGGCAGCACTCCCTGCGCCCATCCACGCTGCTGTGCGGCCGGGCTGAGAAACCCACGTGCAGTCTGCAACTGAGAGCTGCAGCACAGAGAAAACATCCCCAGCACAGACAGGATTCTGCCCTACATTTAGATAGGTTTCCTTGAACAGATGCAAATTTCTTCTCGCCGGCACGAGTGCCAAGAACCGATGGGCTTTTTCTGTGCAGAAAAATGAAGATGGGATCAGGGAGCATGATGATTCCTGTTGCTGACTGCAACTCCCTGGGCCTGTTCACTCCCTGGGCAGGACAGGCCAGCAGCAGTCCCCACCACCTCCCGTCACACAGTGTGGACGATCTCCTGCCTTTATTTCACTTCTTGCTAGCAAACATCAAGCATCTGGGCGAGCTGCTGCTTCTGATTTCCTGCCTGCTGCAGGTCAGAGATGCGTCACCAAGAGCGTGTTTACTCTGCTAACTCAATTCAGATGGCTCCGCTTTTGTTTTCTCCGCTCCCCCTTTAAGGGAGAGCTATAAAACCCTACTTCTGAACACAGCAGCAGCAGAAACACAGCCGCATGTGGCTGTGCCACACCTCGCAGTGCCAGGCTGCGGGACAGGGCCGGGCTGTGCTGGCACCCAGTGCTCCCCGGAGGGACGCTGCAGCCACGTGGGAGCAGCAGTGCCAGGAGAGGCTCGAGGCAGGCTGAAACGCAGTGCCAGGTCCTCCTCCTCACCCTGAGCTGCTCTGGAAGAACTAGTTCATCAGTTGTACTGAAATGCAACGCGTGAGAGTGCAGAACAGCTCACGTGGACACTGAAGGCCCACGTACAACTCATTAAAACACCTACACAAATGGGATGCTCCAAGTAAAGCCCTTCCCAGCATGGTAAGTGTGCACACAGCTCAAACCAAGCTGCTGCCACCTCCGGCAGCTCCGAGGGGACCTCCACGCAGGGGACGAGGACATGCACCCAACCCATGGCACAGAGCTCCGCCGCACAGCGTTCACAGCGAACAAAACTGCAGCAGCTCTCTGCCAGCACCGCAACCTTACTCCCTGCTGCCCAGCACCATGCCCCCCTGCCCCCCTGCCACCCTGCCCCCCTGCCCAGCAGAGCGGACCTGCATGCACTGGGGCTCCTGGTTCCATTGGGATTCTGGAGGTGTTTGCAATAGGAACGTGGTTCTGATGGCAGACGGGCTCAGAAAGGGGGAGGCCCTGCTGTTTGCTGCACACTTGGGATCTCTCCTCTTGCAGAGGGGTCTGCTGGGTGTGGGGATCCTGAGCTTGCTCCCAGTGCAGGGTGTGCAGGGCCTCCAGGGGCCCACACAAGCACTGAGCTGCAGTCAGGGCACAAACACACTGGGTGACGCAGAGCAGGTGGCCACGGTGCCCAAACCTTTCCCTCCTGTCATTCCAAGCCAAGGCAACAAGAGCTACAAATGTGAAGAGAATGAATGACCCTGGGCCTCCAATTTTTGTCTTATCTGATGGAATCTGGGCAAGTCATCCATCCAGAAAGCTGCAGAGAACTTTGCTGCTTCCAAAAAGCCAGAAAAGCAATAGAGACAGCCTGCTTTGGTCTCCCCCTCCCTCCCCAGCCACAGCAGCAGCACAGGGCCAGCAGCAGAGCACAGAGCCTGACACAGGGATGCAGCTGCACAGCGTTAATGGCAGTGTTCAAATGCAAACATGCAGCATAAGAAGCGGTGCCAAAGGGGAGTCCAATTTGTCAGTACGCTCAAAACCTATTTCTGGATTAAAAAAAATTGAGTTTCTGAATTGAATCCACATAAAAACTGAACCATCTGACTCAGAAGAAAGGGAATTTCTAATGGGCTGGGACATGGCTAAGTCTGTATGAATATTTATCCAAAAGGAAAGTCTGACTCTCATGTCAAAGTACGGCTCTTTTCCCTCCCAAAAAGCAGCAACAAAATCCCCTAAGATTCATCCCCGTTTTTATCCTTCTGCCCTCATTTTGGTGTTTGCCTCCCAAATCCCTGTGCCTCCTCTTAAAAAAAAATCCCAGTTGCCAAGGAAACACGGAGCAGGGAGTTGGCAAGGGCTGACACTGCTGACGAGAGCTCCGGGAAGTCAAGAGAAGTTACAGATTGAAAATGGAGAGCCAGCCCTGCAAAGGGACGGATGGAAAGGCTCCAGGAGGGCTGTGGTGCGGGGCACCTGGCCCTCTGCAGCAGGGCACTGGCACAAGGCACTTTGCACTTGGCAGCAGGCACCTTGCACAGGGCACCCCACATTTTGCAGCGGAGCACCGTGGCACGGCTACTTGCAAGGGAACCACTTGCTGCAACAGAGCTGCGTCGCCTGCAAGCATGCGAGGGTGCAGCCCTGCCCAGCACTCCAAGAGTGATTCTGCGCTCATCCCCTGCCACCACCCCTCCATGAGCACACGTCCCAAGGGCTGCAGCGACTGCAGCTGCAGGCAGGCAGAGAGCAGCGCTGTGACACTGCAGACAGGCACCAACATGAGAGAAGCACATGCTAAAGGCAGCACAAAACGTGTCTGTTCAAACCAAACGTCAGCATTCCGTTTAGGATGCATGTGGCACACAGCATCTATAAATTCATCACAAAATTATTAAAAAATAACTCCTCAAAACGTCCCGTGCTTCTACTTTTCCTATCACACACTGTCCCCACCCACAGAAAACCCACCCCCTGCAGAACACAGGCCTTCGTGCTACGAAGCAACACACAGAGGTGCTGTCAGAGTCTCACAGTGCCAGGCACTGCTGGGGCCCCAGCCCAGGTCACCCCCCAACCCAGCAGCCCCTGCTCACATCTAAGAGAGAGCCAACACTCCAGCAACAGCTCTATTTAGAACATTAACCAAGGCACACAATGATTACAGCTAGGTGTCTCAGGGATAAAACTCTTTGCAATACAACAAGCAAACTAATATCTTGTTTCAAAGTTAAACGTGCTTTATTTCCTCCTAGCTAAGCCCACTCTAAGAAGCAGACTACAGTGGGAAGCTATAATGCGATAAGCACACAGCGTGCAGGCTGAGGCTCCCCAGCACTGAGGGCTGCTCCCCACGCAGTGTGATTATGGGATTATATGGCATGGGAGCAGCGCAGGGCCCCACACACGGGGCAGCCCCATGCAGTGTCACCTCACCCTGGCACTTACAAGGTTTTCTGGCTCGAGGCCCCATCAGCAGAGCGCCAAGCGAAGCCGCTCCAGAGGCAGCCGGAAGAAAAGCAGCTCTGGTGGTGTTTGAGCTGAAGCTGCTCGGGTAGAGAGACCATGCTGATGGCACATGATGGCAGGAGGGTCAGGGATGCAGAAGGGAGAGGCAGGGAGGGAGGGAGGGAAAAGGAGGATGTGAGGAAGGGGATGTGGAAATGGAAAATAGAAAGGTAGAAGGGGGATGTGAGAAAAGAAAAAAGGGTGGAAGGAAACGAAGAGAAAAAGTGTAAGAGACATGTAATGTATAGCTGACAGGCATTTCTGGCACAACTAACCACTGGCATGCCTCCCAAGGACAGAGCAGCATCAGGCCTCCTCCTGCAAACATAAGGCCCTACCTCCTCTGACGTACATAGAAGTCAAAGCACACCAACAACACAGAAATCACCTTTGCAGCATTAAATAAGAACAACTCCACTGATTCTGCTGCACTCCACAGCCCACATCTTTTTGCCTCCTCCTCCTCTCTGTTTCTCCCCGATGCCTGTGATACCCTCCAGATACCACATCCGCCACCATTCAGCTACGGGTGGCAGTCCTGAACACAAACCACACAGCCCATGTTAGCACTGACAAACCAAAGCTGAGCTTGGGCTGGAAGGCAGCAAAAATCTGCTCACTGCTTCCATCCCTGCAGGACTCCTTTGTGTCACAGCACCATGGAACAAAGCTCTACAAAAGCCAAAAGAGTCAGAACATGCATAAAGACAGTCCCATCCAGCACTCTGAGCTGTGCCCCTAATGAGTGCTGCTATAAATGCTAGTTAGTCTGGATGTAGGAGTGGAGGACTGCAAGAACATGAAGTTCTGTAACGCAGCTGACTGCCGTTCACTCCAGGGAAGCAATCTCGCCTTTCCCACAAGCTGAAAAAAAAAATAACAACAAATATTCAGAAAGGGAGACTTCAAAATAAGGCCTGGGGTGGTGCCTGAGTTACCAGAAGGTCTGAAGGATGGAAAAGGCCTTTAACAAATAAACCTCGTTCAGTGCAGAATGCAATGGATATGCTTTTGGACGAGCCCTTACTAAATGAGGCACCAGGTCAGAGCTCCAGCCTGGCTGGGCCCATGGAAACGCTGACACACTGTTTGGGAGCAGCAAGTGCTTCCTCTGGGCAAGGCACATCGTACCTGACGGAAACGTATCGTGCATCCTTAAACCACTCATCTCACTTCCTCAATTGCTGCAGTGCTGCCCTGCACTACGAGCTTAGCACTTCTTTCCACCTCAAAACCATCACTGCAGCGACACGCTTCCTACATGTGCCAAGCCTGCACTGTGTGAAGAGGGAAGATGGAAGGCAGCCTAACTGGAAAGCCCCACGGGCATGGGGCACTCGCTGCCTGCAGGCCACCTGCACAGCTCGGTGCCTTACCGCAGCGTGGAGTGCCTGCCGGAGCGCGAGGCGCTGCTGCCAACTGGTGAGGGCAAATTGCTGCCCCTGTGCAGGTCCTCGATGGACCGGCTCCAAGGCTTGGACTTGTCCATCGAGTTTTCCACGTTGTTCTCCAAGCTTTCAAAGTCAAACCTAAAGGAAATAGAAATGTTGGAGCTGGGTTAGGCAGCAAAGATGCACAGAGCGCTTTCCTTCCTGTTAAACATCTGTGCATTTTGTGGGTCCCAAAAGATTAGGAAAAGAAAGGAAGAAAGCGATGCAGAATAACTTCCCTTCAGCGGCAGTTCAGAGCGAGCTTCAAATCCACGCTGCAGCAAATTCGGCCCCTGCCAAAAGGGGGAAGCTAAGCACAGCTCCGAAGGATCAAACAGCCATGCGTTATTGCACTTCAGTGTAAAATAAACTTAGCAGACAACAGCCTTGCCTTGAAGGAGAGAGGAGGGCCGCTCCAAGCCGCCTCCATTTTATTCTAACAAATGGATGCGCTGCAGGACTCCAGCTTCCTCCCTCACAAAGCGCTCACACCGGCCCACTGGCCCCCACCAATCGAGCATGTGTGATATATCACCATCATCGTTACACATCCTCCTCCATTTCTGACTCTGCGCCCACCGTGCTGCTATTGCAAGGAAAAACTGCCTGTTCCCCTCACAGCCCTGGAGGTTGTTACTCATGTTTACCGCGCCACGGAGGGAAAAAACCCGGCAGGACGAGATGCACACGTTGGGTCATTTTAGGAACAACGTCCTTCCAGAGCCCATCCTTCTGCTGTGCAGTATTTTCCAGTGTTAGGGACGTTTCTGAACATATCATTTTCCTTCATTAATTTTTCTGCGGCTCCACCAAGAGCCTCATTTCTGTGTGACGGTACAAGTACACCCGATGCACCACTCACAAAGGAACCACCAGCTCTGCTCAAGTCCCCAGCTACAGTGCTACCTTTAACTCACCACTTACCTCCATACCACTTCTATAAAAAACCTATTGCTCCAACATATTGAAAGGAAAACGTGTGGACACACAAAGCCAGATCCTCATCTGAGCATCCATTTCAAACCGTGTGAGCTAATGAGTAACGAAAACAGATTTTCTCCTCATTTGTTCTAGCAGAGTATATTTAATGATCTATTACCTAAATGACTAAACCCAACTCCGAGCTGGCTGCTGTCAGAATGGCAACGTGGGAAGTGGTCAAGGTGGGGATGTGGCTTGGAACGCAGCAGGCAGTGCCTGAATTGGTTTTGCACCCTACCCTAAGGCAGTCTGAGGCTCCAAAGCTAAAATCCATGTCAGTATGGCCTTAAATATAATCACAGAACCATGGAATGGCTTGCGTTGGAAGGGACCTGAAAGATCACAGAACCATAGAATGGTTGGGTGGAAGGGACCTTAAAGATCATGGAACCCTGGAATGGTTGGGTGGAAGGGACCTTAAAGATCACAGAACCACAGAATGGTTGGGTTGGAAGGACCTTAAGGATCACAGAACCATGGGATAGCTTGGTTTGGAAGGGGCCTTAAAGCCCCAGCAGAGGCAAGCCTTACTTACGTGACTGCATACTGTGCAAACGACAAGTACTCCACCAGTACATCCAGGCCTTTGTTTTCTTCATTCAAGAACTCCCTGACCCACCTGTTAGAAAAACCAGGAGACTTCAGAGCATTTCAATGGGTTTGTGCAACTACTGGAATTCTTTTCAGAGAAACTGGAGACACATCCATCACAGGAAAGACACCCAGGCAGGAGCAATGGCAGCCAGGGTCAGATCTTAACACTAATCCTGCCTTCTCTTTTTAAAGAGTTGTGACCTATGGCTGTAAAGTTTAGTCTGCCAACCATACAAATTAATCTGAAATTCAGAAAAAATGAATCTTTTCCAAAGCTTTCAGAAACTTACACATGTCAAGGTAGGTCTGAAATCCCACCCTCAGGCTGTGCAGGAGCTGTGAGCCCCAGCAGCAGGCAGGGAGTGGGGGGGACCTCGCTGCAGCCAGGTTGGCTCCTGCAGCCCAGCACAGCGTGGGTTTGTTACCTCCAGCCTTCAGGCTTCCAATCTTTTGCTGTTTACATGCTAAAATAAACAACTTGGCATCTCTGTAGCACATCTTTTGAAACACATCCTCCAGCCAGGTGGGCAAGGTAAAGAAACGTTGCCCTTGCCCATCCCCTTCATTGAGCTGGTGCACTGCAGGGGCTCCTCCTGCATGCCCATGAGCCATCACAAAGCCTCACAATGTCTCATTTGGGATCTGCACATCTCTGGTGGGGAACCCTTTGTGCTGGAGAAGGAGGGAAGCAATGCAGAAGCCAGCCCAGGAGTGCCACAAATGCCCTCGTTCCTTGCAGTGAGGGCAGCATCCTGTAAAATGGGTGCAAGTTGGCTGGGCACACACTGGGATCACAGCACAGAAATCAGAGAAACCATACAGCCAACACACTGAGGCTTCTGGTGCTGACACCCTGAGCAGACAAATGGAACCAGCCAGCAGAATGTGGCCTCTCCAATAAAGTCTGAAGTCTCTGGGATTCTTTTACTTCTGCTATTTGAGAAGAATTTTCTGCTTTGTGAAAGCAAAATACTGGCAACATTACTTACGGCCAGGCTTCACAAACCATAGTGTGTTAAAGCTATAAACCAGCATGTTTTAATATACATATTTTTATAGCTGCAATGCTGTTACTATTCTAGAGCCAGTCATTCTCACTCCTGCTCTGAGTTACCAAGGGTGAGCAGAAGTTGGTTGCAATCTGTTCATGGCCCAGCACAAAGGGATCAGGGCTGCCCAGCCATCCCTTCCCAGGGCCCTTCAGGCTCCAACCACCAAGCGGTGCTATCACTGCTCAGCATGTGGAGACGTCCCCTGAAGGACATCCACAAGCAGATGTGAATCCAGGGAAAGCAGAGGGCATCAGCAATTCTTACCCGATGTGGTTTGTTCGCAAGGAGATTTCCAGTTCTCGGAGCACCTGGGTAGACTCCTGGACTCGTCTCCTGAATTTCTGCAATGGAGTGAGGAGGCAAAAGTAGCTCTTAGCACTCCCATGATGCTATTAAAAGTATCAGCGTCTCATACGGCACAGACTGAACAAATAAAACACTGGGGTAAGCTGAGAACCCTCTCAGTCCTCAGGAATGCAACAATAGCCAGGCATCAACAAAAACAAATTCAGAAAAGCAGCTTCTGCTCCATGCACGTGTTGGAGCTTCCAGGATTAAGAAAAGGAAAACCCTGTAGATCAACACACGTTTCACTACAGTGCAAGCTTTGTTTCAGTATCAAACTGCCCGCTGAGAACTACAGTGCCTGGACTTCACCCTGTGCTTCAATCTTGTTTTTGCCACTCTGTACCCACACCAAAAGAAATGCTGCAACTTCTGTGTAATTACCAAACCTGTAGGTGCGGGTCGATAACGAAGCACACGTGTGCTCCCATCTGCACACTGCAATAATTCGTGCACCCAAAATAGCATCTGCAAAATCAGAAGCTGGAAAGAGGCCTTCAAATGGCAGCAGTGAAATGCTGGCAGCAACACGGCACAAAGATGTTTGGTGTCACCTCCACGTGGGAGCAGCAATGCAGCAGGAGGCCCAGGCTCAGGGCAGGCAATGGGGAGGCAGAGGTCCTCTAAACACACACAATGAATGCCTCATCCCGAGCCAGGCGGGCTCCTGGATCCCCACAGAGCCTGCAGCAGGGCTGCCCCAGTGCACAGCAGTCCTGCTCTTCTCCCAGCTGGGGATACCTGAGGCTTTCTTCCTGCTTTGTGCTCCCTGTGCTTGGAAGTGAACCAAAGCAGCCCCCAAGATGAGAGGGCCTTACTATGACTTATCCTAACCCATCCATGTATATTATCCCAGAATAGTAGAAGAGAGCAAGAATAGAAGCAGATGGATGATGAGCATCACCTTGGAACTGCAGCATTTACAAACCAACTTGGTCACCATTAGAGCACACACGCATGTGATGTGCTGGGAAAGGTTGGTAGGGTTATGAACCCTCAAGACACAGTGATGCTGCAAGGACCATGCCCTGGATGGTGCTCAGGGGTGGATGGATTGAGGTGGGAAAGGTGAAAGCCCAGGACTCGCCTCGCCTTGATGGCCTATGGAAGGTTACCAGCAGCCCTTTCCACGAGGGCTTTGGCAAAGCCCAGTTAGCACCAGTGGCTTACTGGGCTCAGAAAACCACAGGCGGCCCAAAACGAGTCTCACTGCGAGGCCCTGGTGGACACAGGGCTCTGTTCACTTTCACCTTGAAATAGATGGCTGCCATCAGACCCAAGGTTTCTCTGCATCTCAGGGAATCAGCTCAGAGTACAAAAGCTCAACGCCTCCTCTCATAGGGAGCTGATACAATATAACCACAGGCAGTAAAACCTTACATCCCTGGAAGTAAGGGTGAAACAGTGATGTAGCGGGAGGCATACACAGGAGCCAGGGTGGGAGGGCAGGGCAGAAATAGGCAGCCCAAATCCCATGTGTTCTGCAGCCACGACAGAGCAACAAGTGCCTCAGCGCCTGACTGGCCCCTAGAAGCCTCCAAACTGAAGTTTCTTTTAAAATGTCTGATCTCCACACTTCAAGTTTTCTGTGCCCAACCTCAGCTCAGACAGAAAGTCACTGCGTTCCTGGGGAGTCATCAGGGTCCCAATGACAGCCCCAAGCACACAGATAACAGCAGTGCCAGGAGAGACTTTCTCTTGGCCACGCTGGGAGTTACAGAATCATAGACTCATAGAATGGCCTGGGTTAAAAGGCCCACAATGCTCATCCAGTTCCAACCCCCTGCTATGNTTTGTTCAGCGTCCACACCTTATCACAGAATCACAGAACGGCCTGGGTTGAAAAGGACCACAATGCTCATCCAGTTCCAACCCCCTGCTATGTGCAGGGTCGCCAACCACCAGACCAGGCTGCCCAGAGCCACATCCAGCCTGGCCTTGAATGCCTCCAGGGATGGGGCATCCACAGCCTCCTTGGGCAACCTGTTCCAGTGCGTCACCACCTCTGGGGGAAAAACTCCCCCTAAAAGCTAGAGTGCTGACCCGGCCCCAGTGACAGCAATAATGGGGAACCTCTGCATCTGCCCAGAGGTTCTCTTGGAATCCTTTCCGACTCGAGGCCCCGGCTGAAAAAAGGCTGCTGTTGGTGCAGAATAATGCAACAAAAGGGAGAAACTGAATGCAGTTATTTTTAGGCTCCTTCAGTTTTGTCATTTGTCATGGGACTCTTGGAGCAGCATTAGGATAAGAAAGGCTTCAATGTGTGCTCACCACAGAGCAAAGCCAAACACTAAACGAATTTCAAAAACCCTGCAGGAGAAAAACACAAAGACCCCTGTTCAGATGAAGAAACAAAACCAAACCAAAGCCACATCTCCAGCTACGGGCACATTTCAAGGTTTCCTCCTAAATGGGTTCCTGCTCCCTGCGGCAGCCTCCAACAAGAGGAGCGCTGTCGGAAGGCATCAGCGCAGCCCCCGGGACAGGAGCGAGGAGGTGCGGGCGGCAGGGCAGGGTGCCCACCTCCTGTGCCTGCAGAGCAGGGTGCGCTGCTGCCCATCCAGCCGGCCCTGGCCCCAGCAGTGTGCCAGGATGCACATCTTACCACAGGGCACCCAGCTCGGCTAGCTGCACGGCTACACAAAGCAGCAATTGTCGGGGCAGCACAGAGAGCCAGCCGATGGCAGGAACTGCTTGCCCTGCTGCCTTTTCTTTAGGCTGTTACAACAATCGGCACAGGATACGAGCTGATGTCCAGTGTGAGCGAATACCAAAGGTTCAGTGATGGTCCTCTAAATGGGATATCAATTTATGCTCTCCTGAAATCCCAGAGGCTATTAGTAAGCCTGCAGGAATGGTGCAGAAGTGTCAGAAGCAGCCAGCTCTGGAGATGTATCACACAGAGATACAGATGGGGCTCTCTGATGGCTCTGCCAGCAGCAGGTGACTGCGTGCAGCCATTTCATGGGCATGCCCAGAGAACAAGACATGGAGCTGCAACATCCCCTCCACGGGGTGAGAGAGGAGCCATGGACATGGGGTTTATCTGCCACCAGCACTGCCCACATGAGAAGCCTGACCTGGAGCACAGCTCAGTGACAATGTGTCAGACTGTTTATTGGAGCTAAAGATATTAAAACAATTTGTTTCATGTGTCAGATGGCCCTCTTACTTGCAACATCTGTTCTGCTTTCTAAGCCACAAAAGCCGCAGTGTCTTTCCAGCCTTCCTCTGCCTCTGCATTTTGTTACATCTCCAGGACTTCTCTGAGAGCTCCATGGGGCCTTGCACACAAAGGCAGGAAGGAATCAGGACCCCAGGAGCTCCTCCTGCAGGAACAAAGGACAGCCAGGAGGAAACAGGATGCTCCTCACCTTCCTGGTGACAGCTGGGTCCAGATAGCCCTTCAGCTTCTGGATGTACGTGTGCGGGGGATTCTTCACTTGGAACCTTTCCTGAAAAGGATGTAAGAATAAACATCAACCTCCTTATAACATTTCTGTATTTACTTATGATATGTATGAAGTGCATGCATACACGTACATATTTAAACAGGACGCACTATAAATACATACGTACATACCCTATATTCATCTATAATGTACACATATACCATATGCATGCAAATAAACCATCTTTACATGTATCTTGATTTTCTGAAATTTGATATTTATATTGGATGCATAAAAATAGGGCTTACATATTCAATGACAGCTTTGAATTCCAGTTACAGACACAAACAAACACACCTGGGACTGCAGAGCCTCTGTTCAGCAGGAGCATGGAGGGCAAGAGAAGTGCTGCAGGAGTGAATACGTGCCCATGCTGGATTCAAAGGCACCACTGAACAGAGCCCAGCCCCATCCCCTGCCCCTGCCCTTCAGCTGTGGGTCAGCGCTGCTCAGACCCCTCAGCCTTCTCTCCTTTGGGCGCACAGCCCCAGAGCTCTCACCCTGTCCCCATCAGGAGGTGCTCCAGCCCCCAGCAGCTCTGCAGCCCCCCAGCAGTTCCCAGTCTGCCCCGAACTGGGGAGCCCAGCACAGTGCACAGCGCTCCAGCTGTGCCCCCCAGGGCAGAGCAGAGGGGAGGAGCACCTCCCGCCCTGCTGGCCACGCTCCGTGCAACGCACCCCGGGGTACCGTGGGCCCTTCTTGGCCACCAGGGCACACCACTGGCTCACCGTCACCCTGCTGTCCACCAGGCACCCAGGTCCTTCTCCGCAGGGCTCCTTTCCAGCAGCTCAGCCCCGTACCCATCCTGATGTGTGTGGTTACTCCTCCAGCCTGTTCTCAGTCCACCTCGCTGCCCACTCACCAACCCCACGCTTCCTACCTTACCTACGAGGACGTTATGGGAGATGGCATCAAAGCCTGGACCTCAGCACGGTGCACACCACCCACTGCTCTCCCCTCACCTCCCCAGCTCTACTGAGCTGCAGTGAAACACGAGTTAGTCTGCAAGGAGCATGCTGTGTCCAGACCTGCTAAGAGCATTACCGAAAGTTCTGATACTGTGTGCATCCTGGAAGCATTTTAAGCTATTCTGCCCTTTCTCTTGAGGAAAGGCCTCATAACAATTTCCTCCTGGTGCTACAGCTTTGCATTCTGTAACTGATACTCGAAACCCCCACATCTGAGGTCAGGATGCAATTCTGCCTGCATTATCTGGACGTTATTTCCCACCAAGGAGCATGCTGCTGCCAGCACCACAACACACTGTCTGAGCACCAAACTTGTTCCTGTTATTATCTTGCTACTTGCTGTAAAAAAAGCCATTTATCACGGTCAGAGAGAAAAAATGGACTCACAAATCTACCCTGGGGTCCAGCAGCCCCAAGCCATGGCTCCTTAAGATAGAAAGCAGACATTTCTGCCCTGCATTATAACAGGAGTGCTTCCCATGCACCTCCACAGATGGATGAGCCAAGGTGCAAGCCCTGGAACTCGGCGCTGCCTTTTATCTCCAAAACAGCTCAGGAACCACAGAGCTGTGTGCCCAGGCCCAGCCCCTGCACAGCCTTCAAACCTCGGGGAAATGAACACAGCTTGTGGTGATGGAGGTGAAGAGGGAGCAATTGGATCACCCAGCCCATAAGAGCAGAGAACAAGCCCTCATGTAGCAAGCAGCCACACACAGGACTGGTTTCAAGAAGCCCAATCTAACTGCTGAGAGGCTGCAATCACTGCCACCAGCTAGTTATCTGGCTGGTGCATTGCCAGGGGGCCAAGGAAGCTCGTGTGTTCACAGAACCTCTCTCCTCATTACAATCTTCTATCCGTGTGCCTATACGACTGCTGAGGAAACGTCACAACCGTCGTTAAATTGCTGCTAATTGGAACTGCTGCAGGGTGCTGGGAGAGCCAGGTGAGAGAGGCAGCACAGCATGGCAGGGAGGGCTGCAGATGGGTGTAAGGCTTCAGCACAGCTCCTGCCCTGCACGGAGAGCACCTGCTGCAACCCTGCTCCTTATGGAGAGAGACAACAGAGGCAAGAACCCAAGCATGTTGGTGGGGACTTCAGAATACAGAACATTTAAGCATAGAAAGTAAAACATTTAAAAGTGTAACATGTCAATATTCAAAGGACTTTAACTGCCAGCCCGGTGTAAGGGCTTCTTACACAACAGCTGGGACAGTTTCACATTAAGACATCCAGCTCCTCCAGGACAGTGCCCACCATGGCTTTGCAGTGGGCAGGCACAGAAGTGATTGAGAAGCAATTCCAACCGTTAACTCATTTTAGAACTCCTTTACTCTGGCAGACAGACAGCAGAAGCACTTTGCTGTGAATGAAGACGTGTCCTAAGGAGTCACCAGAACCATCTGAGCTTCAGGACCACCACTGGAGCTTTGTGTGAGCTCTGGAGATACCCCAGCACTCAGCACTGATCCTCCTCTGCAGCTGAACCATGCGGGTAGCAGTGTGCTAGCTGTTCCCAAACACTGCCCTGTGGCTGCAGGAGGGCCGGGCCATCCCCAGAGGCAGCAGTGTGGGGGGTGTGGGCAGCAGAGGGACAGCTGTGGGATTGATCCTCATTCTGGGGAGCTCCTAATGCCACCATGGCTCTGCTGTGCTATACATAATCCTCTAGAGAAGCTATTTGACTCTTTCAGAGTCATTTCTCCCATTCAGGAATGGGGCATCATCTGCTGAGTGGCACGAGCCTTCCCAGCCACAGGGTTAATAACTGAAGTCTTCAGCACAAACCACTTGAAGAGGCTCAGCAAGCAAACCCAGCGGTCTGTGATGCAGATAGCACACACTTTTGTTTGATTGTTTTCTTAAAGCCAGCCATAATTATGTACTTGTGCAATGATCTCTACAGCAAGGTCATTAAATAAATACTGCTCGTTATCGCATAGCGGAGTTATTTGGGCCGAAGGACTGAGGCCACCACCAGGTCCCAAGCAGGGAAATGCTGGGCCCTTTCCTCTGCTTCCTCAGCTCTTCCTTCCCCGAGGAGGCAAACCCACTGCTATCCTCCCCTCACCCACCCTCCTTAATACCAGACACAACGAGCTAACCCTGTGGCTCTCTCCCATCCTCTCCTCCTTTGGCAATACATAACTGCTCACGGGCCAAATCTGTTTTCAAAATGAAAACCTATCAGGCCGTGAGTCTCACACTGTGTGAGGCTGGGGGTCTCCCCACAGACCCCAGTGCTTCCAACCCGAACTCACCTACCCACACTTCACCAAGCAGAGGCAGGCGGCCGCACGGAGCAGAGCCGGGCAGACACAACACTGCCATCAAACCCAACCAAAAGCAATTTGATCCATGATGTGCGACTCGAGGCACTGCTGCTATCTGCAGCCTCGACACCAGAAAGGCACGGACCAGCAATAGCTGCCTTTGTCCAACCACGTGGCATGGAAATTCATTTTGCAGAAATAATGGGCCCTTTCTTATTTACAACCTGCTGGGGAGCCTCGGCCCAAAGGCTGAAATGGAAGAGCACTGCAATGAGCTGCCCCGTGCCTCCCGAGAGCAAGGAATGATGAGAACTCAGGGAGAAGCTGGGGCTGGGGGGCACAGCACTGCTCCTGTGCTGTCCTGCATCAGCACCTTCTCCTGGTGGATACGGTAAGGGAGGCCAGGGTTTCACTTCAGCAACGAGGAGGAACTGCTGGATTCCTGCATTTCCCCTTCCATGCAGCCCTAAGAACTCGATACATCCCTTGTTCACCTCAATCTGGGAAATGTATTTATTCTGAAACCAGGAAATAGTGGCTTCTCCAGAGATATTCTGCTTCCAAAAACATTCAGGATGCTTTCTGTGTTAAGGACATCTGTTATTATTGTTATCCTTGCTGGCTCATTCCGCTCTCAGGGCTCACACAGGCCAGGTAAGCATTCAGTGGGTCTGATTCGGCACTGCTGGGAAAGCAGTGTGCCATCTGCCCTATGGAAGGGTGTAAAAGCACGTCCGGGCTAGGCTGGGCAGCAAGAGCTGATGAGAACCACTCCATCACCACGCAGCTCCTGGCAGGATGGAGGGCTCAGCAATAAACATTTCTCTCCTCCTAAAACACGATCTAACAACTACAGCCAAAGCTCCTCTCAGCTCAGTGTCAATGAAGACAGCCCCAGGGTCACTCTGTAGTCTCAGACGTTCCTCCAGGGGTATTTGGAGCACAGTTCGTTTCTGATGGCGAAACCTCGACACAGCGCATTTCTGGGCTCAGGCTCCCGCACAGCCCGGCCTTCAGCCCGGCTCCCTTGGGCACCACCAGCATTGCTCCTTGGGCACTGCAAGCCCAAGAGAAGCCACCACCATCCCTGTGACACCACACCGGCCACCAGCCTGCCAAACAGCCCCTTCCTTCCTCTGGTGTCCCAGCACTGAAGCGAGAGAGCTCCAACAGCAGCTCAAGGCAGGAAGTTCGGGTGCCACCACACTGCTTCCATCTTGGTGCTCTTCATCAGTTACTCTCCATGCACCTCCAGTACCTCCAAGGGACAGGACACGATCTCCACCCCTGCCACAGCTTGCCATTAGAGGGCAATGAAGAACTTCCTAAGATGCTGACAACCTCTCCTCTCAACATCCGTGTCCCCCCAACACTTCAGTGCACACAGCTGGACCGAAATGCCGGCAGTGCCACCAAACACTCCATGAGAGTGGCCTGGCTCATCAAGCAGGGCACGTTATCTCCTCTCCCTGCCTGGAAGTCGGCTGCTCACATCACATACTCCAGACCTGGTTTCATTCTTCTCCTCCTCCTTCGATGTACTCCTTGTGCACCGACCCAGAGAGGCAGGGAGCAAGCTCATAGGGAAGCTGCAGCAAAGCGTGGATGACTTACAGGGACAAAGGAGCAGAGAGCACCACCCTGGCTGAGTCCCCACAACCAGCCCTGCAGCCCCTGCAGTGGCTCACCAGGAAGCACATCCACCTCATCAGAGCAGATACAAAATGTATTATCATAGAAAACAGCAATCAAAGTTTGCTTCCACTCTAACAGCTTACATTCCATACAGAATCTATTTCTAGAAGTGTTTGCAGCCACGTACCATAATTACACGGACAGATATAAATATTTCACACACCATATGCTGTGCTATGGTGCTGGTACAGACACCTGCTCCACGCTGCTCCAATCCTCAGTGGCTGGCCAGCACCCAGCAGGGACATGGGGCAGCTGGAGCAGACTGCAGATCTGCAGCCCCAAGCACATCCCCTGGGACAGTGGGACCCTGGGAAGGGTGGATTTGGTAATTGGATTTCACCGGAGGCTCTGTGTTGTATTAGGCGACTGTAATGGGTATAAAGAAGCGTCCCACAAACCTATTTATTATGACACTCCCAACCTCGCAGCACGACTGTGCCTTCTGCTGAACTGTCATCCTGGTACCCGTACTGCCCTCCCAAGGAAGCATCGCACTCTTTCAGTCCTGGATCAATCACTTTCATTAGCAATCACTTTGAAGTCTATGGCAGACTCTGCTGCTGGCTCACAGACGCACACCCCACCTTCACATGCTTCACTTTCTCTAAAGAATGCGGTTTCTGCCCACTTGTCACAGCAGACCAACCTGTTAATTGCTACACGCTGCTGCCAAGCCTGCCCCCACAGAGCTGTGCACGAGGGATGCCTCAGCATATGGTGCTGCTTAATCCCAGGCTGCTGCTCAGGCTCTGGAGGTGAAGGGGAGTTCAGGCTGCATCGCCATTTGTCTTTCACTGAAGGTGACAGCTACGGCCATATGGGCAATGGCTCAGGATGGGGAGAGCCATGCGCCCAGCTGCATCCAAATCACTCACTGCCATCACACAGCTTACTGACAAGGTGAGCACCCGTCCACTGCACACAGATCCCATGAGTTTGTCACCAATAATGGAGCACGAGGCCAAAGTAAGGAGTGTCAGAAACCACCCACATGCTCATCTCCTGCAAGGTGCTGTTTTAGGGTCCTGCACTGACAAACCCCGTGTGTGCTCCTAAGGAGGTGTGTGCCATCAGCCCCCCAGCCACCTCACCTGGTCGCAGATGAGCTCCCACTTCTTCTCATTGTCGTACTGCCGCAGCAGCCGGGCTTTGTCAGGAGGCAAGTTCATCGCGTTCTGCAGGGAGAGAGAAAGGAGCATCAGGAGGTGGGCTTGGGTTTGGAGGCAGCAGATGTGGGCGAACCGAGGCAGCAGGGCTGCAGTCACCCTCAATGTTTTATGAGAATTCCTGCTGACAGCATTACTCAGGAACATTCCCTCTCAGCACTGCCTCTGGCCCCAGAAGTGCCAGCAATGCCCCTCGTGCTGCAGGATGCACTGGGATGCAGCGGGAGCCTTCCACCCCTGAGCACACCGACAGGGCAAGCACCCGGTGCTGGGCACTGCACAAGGCTGCTTTTCTCTAGACAAGGTCCTGAAATGCCATTTCATTCTATTTAACAGCAGGATGCTGTTCAGGTTTTCAAACGTCGCCACACGCAGCCCTATTTGGCTAACAGTGGTGCTGGAGTGGGAGCGCAGCTGCCACCACGACGCAGCGCAGGACAGCCCAGCTGGGTGCCTACCCCGGGCAGCTCTCCGAAGCTATCTGCACAGCGCAAGGAGAGCTCTGCAAGCACCACATCTCAAGAGCCTCCTATCAGCAGGGTGCAGCATAGGAAGGCCGCGTGCCAGAGCACGAAGCATCTCTCCAGCTGTAGCTCACACACCTCACTCCGGGACACAGGCACCCGCTCGCCCACCCCAGTCCTTCCCACCAGACCTCACCCACCCCCACCAATGGATGAGCATCACCCGCTCCCAGAGCCTTTCCACCGCTCTGCTGCTGCTCTTCCTGAAGCTTGTTTTCTATCAGATAACAAATGCTCCTCTCTTTGCTCATCTGTGCTGTCATGTCGATAGTATTTACAGGCTGTGATGCTATCTGCCCTTGATTCCCCTCTCAGTCTCTCACCATACACCTTATCAGTTCTGCTTACCATTTTAATGCACTCCTTGGTATTTTTCCTGGGGCTTTGTCAAGTGCCATTCCTTACCTGTGACGATGCAAACATATTTCAGACCTCCACCAGGCCTAAGCTGTAGGGGAAGCATCCCTGTTTACCTGCAACGCGCGCCCTGTCACACCGTGATCCTATTCCCCCTCATCAGCTCACGGACCCAAGCTGGTGCTGGGACCAGAAGCCATCCTGGAGAGCTCTGCAGAGCCCAGTTACTCTCTCCAGCTCCTTGAAAGGAGGTTGGAGTAAAGTGCAGGCCATCTCTGCTCCCTGGTAACAGTGATAGGACAAGAGGCAACAGCCTCATGTTGCACCAGGGGAGGGTCAGGTGGGTATGAGGAAGAATTTGTTCTCCAAAGAGCAGTCAGGCAGTGGCACAGCTGCCAGGCAGCAGGGGTCACCATCCCTGGGGGTGTCCCAGAGCCGTGGGGGTGTGGCACTGAGGGATGTGGGCAGTGGGCATGGTGGGCTGGGGGGGGTTGGGGACCTCAGAGGTGTTCTCCAACCTTAATGATTCTTTAAGCACAGCCCAAAGGAGGAAACAAGGCCCAGGCAGTGATTTGGGTGAATACATTTCAAAACAGATTAATCGTGATTTCATTCCGAAGCGTGAACTCCCCCACTCTGCATCTCTTGCATCAGCAGCGATGGCACAGAAGGCTGCTCCACCGCCTTGGCTAGACCCTTCTGCTTGCACAGCTTTGGCTCCATCACAGCTAACCACACATATTCTCAGTCTGTATTTCTTGCTCCCCGCAGCCCAGTGAAACGACTCCCGGACGTCTCCAAGCCACCGCCAGCTCCTCTGCTGAGGGGCATCGCACACAGCAGCACTTCCCGGTACCTGCAGGCCAGGACTGCCACTTCTCCCCCTTCTCCCACCCCCCCCCCACGCAGCTCGGGCTCGGAAGCCGTTGGCATCCAGCTCAGCAGCCGCAGCTCGATGCTGTCTGCAGGGCCGATTCCTGGCCGTATCCTGGCTCCAAGCACACACGGCTTCTCTTTCTCCCCACAAATTCCAAAGTTATTCATGTCTACTGTCCACGTGCCAAGTCGTATAGGTAAGGTTTCCATTTCGTTTGCTCTGGCCTGGCATTATAAAGCTACAACTTCATTTAATCACAGTAGCAGATGGAAAAGCAGGGGGAAATACTAGCAGGCCCACAAAATATTAAATTGCCTAAGAGTTAAAAATAAAACCAGCAGCGCATGGAGGAAACCTACATATTTAACCCACAGGACAAAGCCCAGCTCCGTCCAACCCAGCAGCCCAGCAGCAGCCCCACGCTGCAGAGCGGCACTGCGCCCCCAGCCCGGCCCCGAACCACCCCAGCCTCTCCAGCCGCCATGCAAGGACAGAACTCAGCTTCTTCTCACTTGTTCTTCATTTTAATGACAATTTACAGGCTTATTGTTTTGGAAAACAAGTGTGGCAGCATCTTGAGTGACTTAAAAGCATAAGCGTTGCTAATTAATGGCATTAAGCTGTTGCTCCTTCTTGCTAATCTTAGGATCTTTAAATCCTTTTTATTTATGAATCATGACATTAACGTGCCAGCATCAAACAGGACAGGCTCCTCCTAATCCATCCGCTCACAGCGAAGGCCCTGCGTGCATTGGTAAGCCAATTAGAGCACGTCCATCCCCAAACACGAGACGTTGCCACCAGCCTCCGAGCACAGAAAACCATTTCCTACCCATGGGAGCTTCCAGGGGAGCCGTGCCCAGGACACGGCCAGCCGTTCCTTTGTGTGGGTCACCGAGAAGAGCCCAGGGGACAGCAGGACAGGGGCAGCAGAGGGAGCGCCCACTGCAGAGACCACTGCCACCCATCAGAGCCCCACACACAGCCAGCAGTGCATCCCCTGCACTGCCAGCAGCAGCCTGGGGCAGGCACAATGCAAGCAGAGGAGAACACAGACCCACGTAGCTTCCCACAGCTGCAGTGGCAGAATTAAACCTCAATGCTGCTAATGAATCCTCAACACCAGGAAACCTCACGTGCAGCTCCAGTGGCTCCGTGGTGCAGGTTAATGCCAGCTCCTCTCTGAGACGTGGCAGAGCAGCTTATATTCCCAAGCCCTAATTCCCAGCTCACTTTCTCCTCCTGCCTTTCCTCTGAGTGGGATTATTTCCGATCTGCACAACCACAAGACAGAGGAAAGCAAGCCTTTGTACATCTTTGGCTTCATGGTAGTACTGATGGAACAACCCGGGGCTTAAACAATATCCTTGGTCTCCTTAGATTCAGGTTAAGCTGAGCCCTGCTCATTTCCTCACCTGCTGACTGCAGGCACCCCTACTCCCTTCTCCCCCCCGGGACGTCCCAGCTCGGGGTCTCCCCAGCTCTCAGCGGCGCCCCCTGCAGGCTTTGCGCACAGCACTCGGTGACTGCCCGGATATCGCCGTCCGCCTCCAGCACTCCCGGCTCTCTCTGCTGCTCCATGATGATGAGCTGCACCCCTCACCTTTCTGAGTTGGCCATGACTGTTCTACGGCACTGCCTGAACTATTTCAAGCTTTCTTAACGCCTAGTGAGTTCTTGCAAAGTAAATCCAAACTTGGTCCATAAGTCAAACCCATTCCTCCCGACCTGTAAAAGTGAGGCAGAGCAGGCGTCCTTCCAGCAGGGAACGTGCAGGTCCGTGAAGCTCTGCTGCTAAGTGCACTGCCTGCCTACTAGGCAGCCCTCCGTACTTCGGTACGGTGTTACAGTTGAACTCCGTGCTCACAGTAAAAGAGCCCTTCATGTTCCTGTGTAATACTACAATTTAGCTTTCTGTAACTCTGCATGGCTTAACTTCTCAGTCCTGCTACGGTGCGGTTATTTAGGAAAGCCAGAGGCCAGTGAGGCAATTCTGGGTGTGCTGACTTTATGAGGAATCCACACAAGGCTAAAATTACATCTACTTATTGTTCTAATCCTCCTTCTCCCCTTTTTTTCCCTTATTAAACCATTCTTTGATCTAAAAGCCCGGCACGCAGCACACAGACGCTCCCAGCAAGGCAGCTGGCCCTGCAGACACCCGTGTGCAGGGCTGGGACTCAGCGCAGGACCCTCAGCACACACCTGTGTGCATCCCAGGACTTCTCACCCACCCCACATATCCGCACCTGACACCCTTCACTGCTCCCTCCGCCGTGGTCCCCACTGAAGCTGCCGTGCTGCTCTGCAGATCACTTCCTTGCTTTATCAGCAGTAACACGTGCATGCTGATTGCACACTATCCTAACCCGAGAGCTCTTCGAGACGTGAATCTCATACTGCTCCACTGAGCCCCCCACCAGCATCAGCACTGCACAAACAAGAGCAGGCTCAGGATGTGTTCCACCATGCACACGTGGGGATCCTATGCAGGCAGCCTGTGCACGTTTTGGGGAGCTCAGCTCTTTCCCAGAGCTCCCAGCAAGCACTGGGAGCTGCAGCTGCAGCCCCGGGGCCGGAGCAGAGGTGTGAGCCAAGCCGGGCCCTGCTGACATGCGCTGCTGAAATTCCATCTGAGAAGCCTCTCGAACGTCTCGGTGGCCAGCGACGGCTGCTCACCACAGGGCTGTTTATACCATTCCGAAATTCAGACCCAGACTGATACTTCTCAGATTTTGGAAAGGCTGAGACCTCATTAATTCGACACTGAGAAACTGTTTCACGCTGCAGAAGCCCCCGGGCCGGCTCACAGCTGACTCACCCATGCGGGCAGATCACCGCCCCGCTGCTGTACTCACCCGGTCAGATGCACTCACCACTGATAAGGCACACCACGTAACCCCAAATTAAAGAGCTTTTAGTGAAACGTCTGGGAAAGTGCACTCCAGCTCGAGCCTATGCTCGCATCTGCCCGGAGCTGGGAGCCGCAGTGCAGCAGCATGCAGCCAGCTGCTGGGCACGGCCTGCTGGGACGTGGTGGGAGACGCACGGAGGAGATGTGCTGGACACCCCATTTCTACCACTGCCATGAAATGCGGAACGTGCTGCCCGGAGCAACCCACCTCCTCCTGTCTGTAGGCTCACACCTTCCTGATCCCCTGCCGGCACGCAGCAGAGCAAAACAGAAGGTGAAGGCTGAGCACTGGGATGATCACAGCCTGCTCCCAACTTGCTGATGGGCTTTTCCTCTTACAATCTGTTAGTTTTTATCAGCTTTATAAGGATTCCACTGAAAAACAGCTTTACTCTAACCAGAGGATTCCGTCCTGCCTGACGTTTTTCTCTACAAAGCCCCAGAGCAAACAGTGCAGACCCAGCTGTGTAACTGAATAGCTGCCTATCAACTGCTCTGCTGAAAAGGAGAAATTAACAGCACGGACAGCAGCACCTATCAGTGACTGTCAAAAGCCATCTGTGCAAGAGGACTGCACAATCTCAGCACAAAAGCAGCTGTAAGGAACAGTCAGCTCAGAGGCCACGCTCCATCCAGAGGTGTAAATCTCAGCTCCCAACACCCCGGTGCTGTGTAACAGACCTCCGGGCTCACAGAGAACCCCGTCCTGCAGCTGAACCACAGTGGGAGGACAGAGGCAGCCCCCCATGCTGGCACCTGCCCACTCCCCGCCCCGTGCACGCTGCCCCAGCCCTGCATCCCCGCCCACATCCCTGCCCCGGCACCGCTCGGTGCAGGGCAGGAGTTAACCACGCTGAGCCAGGCAGCAGCGATGAAGTGAGAGCAGCGCTCCCCACGCACACCTTCAACGCACCGGAGCACTGCTCCGTGGCAGTGCTAAGGACGAGAGGTGGTTCGCAGAGGATGGCTGTCGTGCATCACCTTCAACCTTGCTGCTGACTCTCCTGGCCAACAAAGCTCCTGCCCCGCTCACAGGCAAGCTGCAAGGTCACCTCGCTGGGGAAGAGCTGCAGCTCTCAACACAGTAATAAAAGAGCAGTTAAAGAAATTTCCCCTAACTGGAATTTTAAAAGCAGCTGAAGATCACAACGTGCTCGATAGGGAGAAGTGTTTTCCCAACACAAATGCACAGGGCAAGCAGCAGCAGAGCCCCACTGGGGCCAAGGCTGCTCATGCTGGTCTGCCTGAGCAAAAAGCACCCGTGGTGCTCACCCGTGCACTAGCAGCTTGCCTTTCCTAATGGCCTTTCCCTAACATGGGCCAGAGCCAGGCCAGCCCCAGCAGGGATCCATGTCACTGCTCTGGATTTTCACTTATTTAGACAACAATCCAAGTGAGGACCTAATTATGGTAGATTCACTTCCCACTTCACCATTTGCTTCACACTAAGCCCACCACCAACAAGTATTCTCAGCTGGTATCCTCATTCTGGAGCTGCACTTTCATTGCGTCCATCCCATGCCCATCAACCAGCTAACAAAACAGAGGGTGCTGCAGATGATAGCTCGTAACACCTCATCAGTTAATTAACAGTACTAAAAAGCAGTCTGATCAGTTGCTGCAGTTCAAAGCACGCAAGTGTCTGATCTGGGCCTACCCAGCCTCTTCTGTCAGATGCAGCACCCAGAGGGTGGTGACGCACT
Source organism: Pavo muticus (assembly GCA_016647715.1). Classification (NCBI taxonomy): domain Eukaryota; kingdom Metazoa; phylum Chordata; class Aves; order Galliformes; family Phasianidae; genus Pavo; species Pavo muticus. The sequence goes on from JACDJE010000148.1 coordinate 1,289,380, forward strand.
GGAACAGGTTGCCCAAGGAGGCTGTGGATGCCCCAGCCCTGCAGGCATTCAAGGCCAGGCTGGATGTGGCTCTGGGCAGCCTGGGCTGCTGGTTGGCGACCCTGCACACAGCAGGGGGTTGGAACTGGATGAGCATTGTGGTCCTTTTCAACCCAGGCCATTCTATGTCCTGTGATTCAATGATTCCCAGGGCTCCCTCCCCAGCCCCGTGCCCTGCACCCCATCAGCTGGAGGGGATGCTCACCAGCAGACCACTCTGCATGGCATACCTTGGTGGCATTCTTAAATAACTCCCATCTGCAAAAGATCTCAGGGTCAGAAAGCCAAAGCTCAGGAGGATCAGGAACTCACGAGGCTGTACTTGGTGCTTCAGACTAAGCAAACAAGAAGAAGCTATAAGCAGTGAAACAAGCAGAAGTGATAAGCCCTTCTTAAACACTGCAAACTATTTACCTCCTCTTTTCTGCATTCAAGTACTTGACGAACTGTGAGGGCAATTTATCTGGAAGTTTGTTATACTGAAAAATGCAAACATGACAAAGGCTCCCATCTGCCAGGCTCCAGAGCCACGTGAACTTTTACAGGCGTGCCATAAACTCTGGTTTACACCGGGAATGTTTACAGGTCTGACTGCTGCCGGCACCGCTGCACCCAGCAGAAGGCAAATGGCCAAAGCAAACCAGGGCCGTGTGACTTCCTAGCCATAATGAGAAGCTCCTCATGCACTGAGGCTGCTCCGTCTCCTACCCCACAACATCTGCCCCCCAGGGCTCTCCTGCCTTACACCACGTCTGCCTGTGTTACACAAGTTACTGAAAGCACAGGGCACACAAACACTTATCTACACACCACACGAGTAATTCTCACGCCTAAAGATCACGTGCCTCCAGCCCACCAGGGCAGATATCTGTTTGTCACCAGTCGCGCTTTCACACGGGTCTTTCTGTATTCCTTCCACTGCCCTTCAGTGCTCAAGCGTTAAGCTCCAAGGACTTGGCAGCTTCCCACAGAGCAGTGTGAGGAGCTGCCTGGATGGTCAGCTGAGCAGATCCCTCTGTTTCCAAGGACAAGGCAGAGCTGGAGCAGGTGGGGAAGCCTGAGAGCACCGCGAGAGAACGCAGCCGCCCCAGAGAGTCATTAAACATCGCCTGCAACAAGCAGGTAAAGCAAATAACCCAAAGCAGCAGAGCTCTGTTTATACAATTGGCTGCATACACCATGAGGCAACTGGCTGTACTGGTGAGAACTCAGTGCTCACTTTGAGCACCATCCGCAGCAACCTGCACAGGTCTGAGACATGGCAGGGTCACACTGCACCAGGGCCGCTCCCAGACAAGGCTGCTCAGTGCTGGGCAGCCCCAGCTCCCTCCCAGCACTCCCACCAAGGCCCCAGGATGCCTTTTCACTGATGAGAAGCTCACAGCCATTTTGCTGCAGGCTTTTATGAAGTTGCTGGAGTAATGGGATGGACTCCCTACCAACTGCCGGGGTCTCGCTCCCAAGTGAAGTAAGAACAAGGCTGCTTTAAGGCTGCTTTTCAAAACTAACTAGATTTAAAAATAAAACAAAATTGACAGATTGTGAAAGTCGGGACAAAACTCAGCTCTGCTAAGTGCAGCATGCTTTGAGAGACCACAGCAACTCTTTGGCCTAAGTTAAGGAGCCCAGCACCAACACCTGCCCTCCCAGCCACGACCCCCGTGCATGCAGGACCCCTTCTGCTGCAGCTGCATCAGCACTGCTTCCCTTGGCAGTGATGTCCTGGACAGGAGACCAGTGCTCCTTCCTTCTGTACTGTCATCACAGCTCCCAGGCAGCAGCCTTCATTTTCCCTCAGATTATTTTGGCCTAATTTGGGAAATATAACTGATTGCAAAAGGACAGCACTGTGAACAAAGCCCATTCCCTTCCTGATAGCCACAGGCTGTCCTTGCCCACGTCCACAGCCAGGTAATCCTCACTGAAAAGCTCCAGCTCTCCTTCTCCTCTGCCTCCCAGCTCACTCCATCATGAGTTGGAGATTGTACAGCACTCCCAGTGTCAAACTGAGCACTACATTAGCTTTTACGTAGCACACACACTGCCAGACCCCTGCCATGAAAGATGAACGAGGAGCTGCTGCAGGCAGAGGCGGCCTCGAGTGCTGCGCGGCTCCTTGCAGGGCACTCACACAGCACCGAGCCCACACAACCCAGGGGCAGCCACGTGTACCACATGTGTCTCAAACACGGCTTCTAGCAGCTTTCGGCTTGGATATCAGGAAATACTTCTCCAAAGAGCAGTCAGGCAGTGGCACAGCTGCCAGGGAGTGGGGGGCACCATCCCTGGGGGTGTCCCAGAGCCGTGGGGAGGTGGCGCTGAGGGACGTGGGCAGTGGGCATGGCGGGGTGGATGGGGTTGGACTTGGGATCCCAGAGATCTTTTCCAGCCTTAATGATTCCATGGTTGTACACTTTACTGCTACATGAATAGCTGCCATAGCAAACAGAGCTCACCCAGTGACGAGGCGCTGCACTGTCCCCAGTTTTGGGTTAAGGAAACGGAGTTTCTCCAAGTGCCAGCCCTCCCCACCCACCCCACACGAGCACCACCCCTGCAGCCCCAGGGTGCTCTTCTCAGCACAGGCAGCATTATCAGTCTCCCTGCTGCACACCCCCACGTGCACAGCCACATCCCTTGGCCTAGCAGCGCTCTGTTTGGTTTTCCTCCCAAAATCCAGAAGCAAAGACGTGGAGCCTGGCACCAAAACCCTTGCAGCAACATAGAAACTCTTCTGAGCTTTGAGACGGGGGACAAAACCCCCCTGGGAGACAAGCAGCAACTGGGCGACTGCACAGGTTTGGTTATTCTTTAAACACTTTTACTGCGGCCATCCCAAAACCAATCCTAAAGTTCAATGCTAGACCCATAAAAGCTTCTCCATAAAAGCTCCTCCTAGGTTACTTTTTCCAAATAAAGCCCTAACCACATTTTCTGGGCTTCTGCTTACGATCAGCACGCTGAAGTTTCCAGCGCACACCGCAGCCGCTGAAGCTTCGTGGATTCCATCTTTCCAGAGCCTAAAAAGCTGCACTGCTTCTAATCCACTTCCAGCAAACTTCCCCAGGACGTCACTGCGTCGCTCACGGCGCGCATTACCCAAAGTCACACTCAGACATGAGACATAAAACACCATCCATGCAGAGATGTGCTCATTCGAGGTCTTTGCTCAGATGCTGGAAAACAGTGGGCCGTTCTGGATACTATTTTAACCTCTGTGAGAGGCCAAACACCAAACTTCAGATGTTTAGGTGTTAGGACTAGAGGGAATGGCTTCAAGCTGCCCAGGGAAGGTTCAGGCTGGACGTTAGGAAATCCTACTGCTCTGAAAGGGTGGTCAGGCACTGCAATGGGCTGCCCAGGGAGGTGGTGGAGTCACCGACCCTGGAGGTGTTCAAGGAACGTTTGGATGCTGTGTTGAGGGACATGGATTAGTGAGAACCATTGGTGATGGGTGAATGGTTGGACTGGGTGATCCTGTGGGTCTTTTCCAACCTCAGTGATTCTATGATTCTATGATTCTATGATTCTGTGTCGCACTGGTACCATGCCGACAGACACCCGCTGCCAGAAACACAGCTCTGTTCTTCATACGTGCCACATACAGTAGTTAAGTGTGTTTGGTGTATTCCATGAGGGCCTCTCTCTGCAAAGGCCCCGTGCTGTACGCAGGTCAGGTCATGGCACACCCACTGCAATGGATGTGGCCATGGGACGAGAGGTGACGGCCTGACGTTGCACCAAGGGAGGGGCAGGAGGGGCGCAATGGATACGAGGAACAATTTCTCTCTGGCTCCAGCCAAGCTTCCAGGGTCTTCCTTACTCCTGATTCCTGCAGGTTTTCTCAGCTGATGATAACACACATGCTACAATGGCCTTTGTTTATCCACAAATACGCTTCTCATTTCATCTTCTCATCTCAGAGATCTTTCACCAAGATACCCGCCTCGTGATTCTCACAGCGCAGTACGTGAAGACTGTAAACAGAACCTCGTATTTCATCAAAAATCCCTTTGATGTAAGCTGATAAACTTGAATTAGAGCACCCATAAACGTGAAGGGCACCGCCTGCAGCACTGCACCTCCTGCCTGGAGCAGCCACCTCCCGGAGCGCCGTGGGCAGGGTGTGGGTGTGGGGCAGAGCAGGGCTGGCTGCACCAACCAGGGCACACGGGGCACTTCTGGAGCCGGGCAGGAAGGCGGGTTACCCACAGCGCCTGGAGAGATGCTGGACAGCTTTGTTCAGCGAGTGCACTGCTGGATCCTTCTAGAATCCCCTCCTCGGTGCCAAGGAGACGGAGAAAATCCACAGGTGTTAACAAAACCGAGGTCGTATTTACATCTGATGAATATACAGACGTTTTATTACTGTCCAGCTTACGCTCTGAAAGCTGCCTGCTACCTGACCATAAATCTCTCCTGAGTTAATCATAACACAGTGCATTTACTGGGGACGGAGCTGTGCTGGCTGCACTGTGCTGCTCCCCGCAGCTCCACAAACAAACCCCGGCTCACGTTAACGCCGCTGGGAATTGGTACGACACCATACTCCTATCTTTGTGCCAGCAATCCACCGAGGCATGGGAGCCCCATCCCTTAGCTAGGGCGGAGGCATACAAGAGCTCTGTCTGGGCTCTTCGCAGCACGTGGAGATCAGACAGCTTCCACTGCCATCTGGAAAAGCTCTCTCCTTCGAGGCTCCAGCAGTGCCCCCGCGCTGCTCCCCAGCCCGGAGCTCACGCAGGCTGACATACGCCTGCAGGCTGCGAGGGATGCTGTAGGTTCACAGCAGGGGAAAGTCCAGCCCGCTGCCTTGTCACTGCAGTGGGAAACAATACGGCTAGCAGGGAGCAGCAGGGCTGTTGCACAACCGTCCAGACAGGACGTATGGTCTCATTCCAGACCGGCTTTCCTGGGAAGCACTGTCCCAGGCCAGTGGCAAACAGCTCGCCCCTCCAGAAGGGAGCCAGGAGCACGCAGCCCTCCCCTGCCTCTGCTCTAGTTCTCATTTTATGACCTTGACACTGTAAACATCAACAAAAGAAGAAGAAAAGGAGGCTAAGCTACCTAATGCCTCTCCAGAAGGCTTCATTAAGAGCCCCAAATTAAGTGCTAATGCTCTTTTGATTAACCCCCACTAACGCCAGCACTGTTAGCAGAGGTGTCTAGGATGAGCCTGGAGTCACAGGCTGTGGGACACAGGGACAACCAAGAACTGAGAACAGGTATTTACCAAGGTGTCTTTTCTGCTAATGAGCATGTTTCAGCCCCTGTTGCACACCACAGCATGCATCCACGTGGAGGCACCTTTATTTCCCATGCACACAGCCTGCTACACAAACCAAGAGGCAGCTACATGAAAGGGCATCACCCAGCACTAGTGACAGTCCGTCCTTTCAGTGGCCAAGCTGCACGCACCCAGAGCCCTTTGGAGTGCCAGGATGAAGACGCCGCTGTGCAGCCGAGCCCTGGCTCCCTGCAGCTTCCCACGCTGGATGGGAATTGGGTTAGACCACTCACACAGGAACCGGGCATGGCACTGCATGAGGATGAGCCACGGCTCTCGGGCAGCATCACCGAGCTGGGAGCGGAATGAATCCTGCCTGGCACCACGGAGCAGAAAGAGGGACCGGCTGCTGAGCAGGAAACCTGAATTCTCATGGAAGCACATCTGGTATTTATTAGAGGGATTCAGGGGATCTAGTTACATCTATTTTTTCCTCCTTAAAGCAACAACTCACCAGGAAGTATTAGTATGAGCAAGCAGCACATGCAAATTGGTGCAAGAATCTCCAAAGCCTTTTGCTGCGTGCTCAGAGCAGCGCAGGCTTCCACAGGACGGGGCTCAGCTGCCTGCCCCCACCCACCCCCAGCCTGCCCAGAGGTGAAGGAGGATCCACCACAAAAAGGGATTAAAAAAGGGAAGAAAAAAGGACACTTCTGCACTGGGAGGGTGGCTGCAGCCCTGCGCATTAGCACGGAGATTCCAGAGCCAGCGCCGTGCTCCAGCTGCAAGCAGCCCTCGCTCTCTGATGGAGATGGCAAGGGAGAAAGTACTCCTCCCCGCACTCATGCACCACTGCCATGCTCACACCTCAGTGCCCCCATCCACACAGCTCAGACACAACCAGCCAGGTCTCTGCTGCGCAGCTTCACCGCCTTCCTAATAAACACCAATGCAATTGGGAATGGAGTCAGCTCCGTGCTGCACGCCCTCAGAGCCAGCACCTGGGGCAGCAGCTCTCCCGGGGCAGCCCATCAGCCCTGCCCAGCCTCGGCGATTAAAGGCAGGACCCTCCCAGCACTGCCCCGTGCTGCCAGCTGCTCCTAGAGAAGCCCCTCCTGACGTATGCTCGGCCTTCTGCCACTGAATGCCATCGGGCTCTGAACGCAGAAGCAGGACAGGCCCAGCAGCAGTCCCACAGCTGCTGTTCCACACCTCCAACAGGGAATACCGGGTCGGACCGAAGGTGCTGGCAGTGCCGCATGGCACCCTCACACCTCTGCCACAGAAAGGTCAAACAGGCACAGAAAGACCGAGTGAAAGCTTTCTAAGATCTACCTGCTTCAAATGAGGCAGTAAATCCAGGTTCTACTAGCCCAGCTCTCAGATGTCGCATGGTCTCTTGCCCATCCCCTGTGCCCATTTATGTACAAAACTGAAATTCAGCTCACAAGAACAAGTCCGGGCTGCGTGCTGTGAATGTGAACTGCAGCCTTCCTGAGCCCAGCTACTCCTCCCTAACATGGGACACTGCAGCCAGCACGAAAAGCATGCTTCCAACATGGCATGTTTCTCAACAGATAGCTCCTGACCCCACGAGGACCAGCAGGACCTGCCAGTTGCTCAGCATTTTGACTATTTCCATCCCCATTGCACAGAGGGTACGTGCCATAGAGGCGAGCACAGAGGATGTCATTGCCCAGCCTGCAGCTGGATTGAGGTGACCTCGTGGACGTGGTGCATGAGGAACTGTGCTGTGAGCTCCCTGCAGTTCAAGGTGAGAGCAAATCCCTGCGCTTGAGCAGAACAGTGAAAACTGCTTAGCACAACTAATTCCCATAGAACAGTATACTGACAGCTACACTTGGTGGGATGGCAGTATTGTGCCCTTCTGAAAAAACACAGCTGGGTCCAGCTCAGGATAAAGCACAGAGATGGCAAAGCAGCCCTCTGCAGCCAGCAGCACCATACAGTGCCTGCTGCACAAACAGCAGCAGCTCCTTCTGCTGTTCTGCTGTGCTGGGATTTAAGCATAAGCGTCCCAGGAAACGGCTGGGTCAGGATGTGCATGTTCACATGTACAGCTCCCACTCACTTGACACAAGTGCTGCCAGGCTATAAGGGACCCACCCAGGAGAACAGGGTAAGTGTGAGGGGAACTGCTCCCACACATACAGCTTGCAGGCCAGGAGCTTTCACAGCGTTATAAGTATTTGCAAAGCCTGGTGACAGCGGAAACATCCAAAAGATTTGTCCTTCCTTGGAAGCAGCATCGAAGTCCTGTTCTAAAGGTCTGAAGCACCTGAGATGTTGGGAGAGGCTCTGCTCCTCAGCTCACCTCCATCTCACTCGGTGGGGCTCCAGAGGGCCAATGGGGCTGAGCACAGAAACCTGTCCCATCCATCCCCACGGCTCTGCCCCATCCATCCCCACATCTCTGCCCCATCCATCCCCACGGCTCTGCCCCAGCCCTGCACAGGGAGCAGTACACATAGAGGCAGGGCTCGATCCTCAGGGCCCATCTCTGGAGCAGGGGGGTAATTCAGTCCATAGGCCACTTCAGGAGTGGGAGATGAGATCACTGTGCTTCTCTGCTGCATGCCAGAAGGCCCCTCCCAGCCCAGCAGGGCTGTGCTCCCAGCGCAGGCTTTGACACCCAGCACAGGGACAGCACCCTACAGGTGAGGAGACCAGAGGCCGTCCTGGGGCATGCTGAAAGGAAAGACATGGAGACTTCTTTCCTTAAAGTCTAGTAGGAAACATCAGTAAAATCAGCCTCTAAAGTGCACGAGTCAGGCCCTCCTGTGAGCCCGGGAGCAGGAAGGGATGTGGAGCACGAGTCACCACCGGGGTCACCTGCCTGCAGGGCACACGCACAGCGCAGGGCACCCAGCAGAAGCTCCCCAGAGCAGCACAGAGCACCAGCCTGGCTGGGCACTGAGCATGGGAGCTGGATGGGGACACGGCCCATCTCTGCAAACCAGTGGCACCTTCCCCATGCCTTCCAACCAGAGGGAATATTCCAGCTAGCACTGAATGTCCTGGGGCAAGTCCAGCCATCGCTTCTGCCCGAAGTACTCATTAGTTGGCTGGCTAGAAAAGAGAGGCGCCTTCAGAGGTAAGCATCACTATTTCACAGCCACTATTTCCCACTAACTGCAATTGGTACCATTAAAATGGGCAGCTTTGCTGCTCAGCCACACGGCTCATACCAGCCAAAATGACGCGCTGTTAGTTCAAAATGAGACAGAACGAGAGCATTATAAGGCTGGTGTGAAACTCCCCGAGCACCACATCCATCTTAATTCCCCTCTGCAGGAGCCAGTGCAGATCTGGCTGGCTAATGCCCATCCTAACGCTGTGCCAAGAAAAACACAAAGCAACCAGCTCCTTCACAGCGCTAAGGGACCAGGAAAGATGATCAATTCCCGAATCACACAGCCCAAAAAGCAGTAATTAACGCTCCTTCCAGACACACACGTTTGCTCCCAAGGCACCAGGCCCTGACAGCTGATGGCCAGCAGCCTGCAGCAAATGACTGGGAGCAATGGCAGGGGCTCCTCAGCAACGTGCTGCCCTGCAGGGAACCCTCCTGCCTGCGTTCTCCGTACCATCACCTCCGCAGTGATGTCCATCAGGGTCAGCAAACCCCTCAGTGAGAGCAGCAGAGCAGCATGCAGTGAGCGGGCTGGCAGTCACAGGACAAGGGAGAATGGGTTTGAACTAAAAGAGGGGAGATGTTAGCAGGAAATTCTTTACCCAGAGGCACTGAGGCCCTGGCACTGCCCAGAGCTGTGGTGCCCACCCCTGGAGGTGCCCCAGGCTGTGGATGGGCCCTGGGCAGCCTGAGCTGGGGGGCAGCCAGCCCACGGCAGGGGTATGGCTGGGGGCCGTGAGGTCTCTTCCAACCCAACCGTGCTGTGATTCTAGGTTCTTTAAGGTCCTTTCTAACCCAACTATTCTGTGGTCCTATGATTCTATGAAGCAGCAGCTATAAATCTTCCACGTGGAAGCCTCAAATTTTGCAGCTGAAGGACATCTGCATGCGAAAGAAGGGTCCATAGGCCCAAAAATGGGAAAGGAGTTCCAGAAGGCACATCGGACCAGACACAAAAGGTCACACTGGACAAAAACCATCCGTTGAAGAGCAGAACGATGCTCAGTGCACTCCTTGCATCTCCCTGGGCGCCTCTGCCTGCAGCCAGGCTGCGGTCACCTCTCTCCTGCTGCTCCACAGATATGCTCTCAGTGCACGCACCGTGCCTCCAGACCCAGGCGATTCCGGTACCGACAGAAGGCAGCGCTGGGATCGGCTCAGCAGCACACACAGCCTCTCCCCTTGGCCGGGAGGTGCCGGCCCCCGCGTCCCCGCTGCTGCCGGCCAGCACCTCTTGTGCAATCCGCTGCTGCGGCCATCCTCTTCCAAAAGCATTTGTCAGAAGAAAAACAGAACCACCCAAAATTGAACATCACTCAATTGCTGAGAAAGAAAAAGAATAAACGATGTTCAGTCCCAGCCCTCCCAGAAACAGAGCTCATCCGCAAAGCAGCCAGCGCACGGAGCCAAACCCGGCACGGCGACGCTCCGGGCAGCAGCAGCCCTGGACCAGGCACGTCCCATGGACCATCCCAAATCCTGTGTGCTAAGTGGGCTGGGAACGTCCCACCCAGCAGTCACAAATCTGACACCGTAGCGGTCACAGCGGGTACCAGGAGGTGCTCGGTGCCCAGCCCAGCGGTCACAGGGGTACAAGGAGATGCTCGGTGCCCCAGCCAAGCGGGAGCAGGCAGAGAGGGGTTTGCTGTTTGGCGGTGGATGCTGGCACCTACTGCCTGTCCCAGCACCCTTCCAGCCCACCACCAGAGGCCCAGAGGAGCTCTGGCAGCCCACTGCAGGACCCCACGGGCATTGGGCCACATCTTCCTGCAGCTACGCCCAGCAAACCCTGCTCCAGCACCATCAGGGCGTAGCTGCAAAGAGATGTCAGCCTTCCTGCACCTCCTATGTTCCCTGACAAACAGTGTCTGGACAGCCAGCCAAGCATGAGGGCAGAAGGCTGCTTAAACAGAACATGTTTTACCAATTAGGACCTTGTGATATCCACCAAAACATCTAACGCAGAGCAGGAAAGCCACTAATAAAACTCCACGCACATCCTGGAGCTTTACAGGCACATCTGAAGCTGCAGGTGCTTTGTTGTAAGGCTGCAAGGCGGCCTTCAGAACCCCTTGAAGTTCGTTTCAATGAGTGTAATTAAGCACAGTTCTCTGTTACCCACTTCCCCATTTAGGTGCACTCAAAGCCCCTCTGCCCAGCGCTCCCTCCCACCCCGCGCTGCTCCCACAAGCACAGTTCTCAGAGCACAGCTCTGCAGAGCACGCACAGGGTTAGGATGCAGCGGGATCCTGAGTTCTCCCAGTGCCAAAAGAAACTCCTGATGCTGTTACCAAGCAGACTGCAGAACTAGTTCCTAGCCCTACTGTCACCTGGCTTCCACACAGCCCTAAGGGAGATATCCTTCCCCACACTCGGCTTAGTTTTGTTCTTACGGAAGTCCAACCCATGCTGAACTTCTGCCCTCAGTGCTCGTACACACGCGGAGCCACCCAACCCATCCCACAACCCAAATCAAGTATTTTAGAAACAGCACAGCACGTCAGCACGTTGCTCTTTTGATTTCCTGATGCAAGCATCAGCCAGGGGGCTAAAGAACGAATTGGTTGGGTGAACTCACACCCCAAAAGCCAGCAGGCACTGATGCAGAGCCGTATCACAACACAGGCAGGTGACAGCAGAGTGATTGGGCAGTGTTGGAGCTGCACACATCCCTCACTGCCACATCCCCACGGCTCTGGGACACCCCCAGGGACAGTGACACCCCACTCCCCGGCCAGCTGTGCCACTGCCTGACTGCTCTTTGGGAGAAGAAATCATTCCTACTATCTCAGCATGGATCTACAAGGCCAGAGGAAAGTGGCCCAGAGACAGCTGTCGAGGGGACATGCAGCACAGCGAGGGGCCTCCTCTGTCTGGGCTGCTCCTAAGGGTACGAGGATCCTAAGCCACAGATGCCCAGAGGGCATTTGCCTCCATCCCTTAAAAGCAGCCCATGGAAACCAAGCAGCCATCAGCTGACACCTGCTGACACCTGCACACACCGCACCCCTCGCTTCCAGCCACCATGCCACGTCTACGCTTCATCTCCATCACCTTCTGCCCACATCTCAGAGCTTGCCCCGGTTTCCCCCAGCCCCGCAGCACCCTTCCTCTCTCCCAGCAGCCATCTGTGCCCCACACGCTCCCTCCCAGCCCCACCCCCGCGGCCCCCAGCACAGGGAAGCAGAGCAGTGCCGTGCCCCAAAGGGCTGTCGCTGCCACAGGCGCTGCAGCTCTGCACGACGCCGTGCCCTCGTGGCTCCCTGCCTGCACACAGCGTGGCTCTGGTTTGGAAATGCCTCATACTGATTTCCTGGCACACGACTGCTGCTGACAGGGGCGTTGGTATTAGCTTCCTGTCTGAGTAGTGTTAAGCCAAAGTACAAAGCCTGGTGTTTATGTCGGTGTTTATTTTGCTAATATGTAGAAGTTGTGGTTTGATTTATTTATTTATTTTTAATCAATATAATAATTTTACTATATTTCATGAGAGCAAGAGCTATGTTGCAAACAGCCCAAGCCAACAACTCCCAGTGAAGGCAGCGGAGGTCAATATTATCACTACCAGCACTCCAGACAAGTGCAGTTCCCTTACGTTCTACAGAATTAATTAGTGCAGCCAATTGATTAGCGGAGGACATCTGCACAGGAGGTGAGAAGCCAGCTCTGAGTGCTGGGTGCTGAGCAGGTCCGTGCATCAGATCCTACAGACACCACCTTAGGAAGGGGCTACACTTAAGTAGATTCAGGAGCCTACCTTTAGATCCCAGCAGGATTCCTTAACTGCCAGTGAAGCAGCAATCAAAATTGTTAATAAGATGGAGAGGACTAAGAGAACAACCCATGGAAACAGCAGCAGCAGAGACTGAGCGCCCAGATGGATGCTGCTCCATCCCACCCCCTCCAGCTGAGGCTGCTCCTGGCCCTGCAGTGCCACAGGCCGGGTTAGGAGAGCCCAGAGTGCAGCACGGCTACACCCGCAGAACGCAGGCCTAACACACCTTGCTCCAAGTCGTGTTTCAAGCATTATCTCTCACTTCGGTGGCCCAATTCCAAGTTATTCTCTGCCCAAAAGATGTTTTCAAAAGAAACAACAGCAAAACTTTCCACCTCCTGAGAAAGCAGCAAAATGCAGGAGCTCAGGAAGGCGCTGTGCCGGTATAGCTTGCTGATTAAAATATTAGCAGGAAGAAAAAAGCCCTCGTAAGACTCTTCTTTAATTAGATTTGTTTACAGCAGCAATACAGATATTCTGGGCAGCCTCCTGCCAGAAGTGATTTACCTTCCTCAATAGCAGAGGTCAGGCAGGGTGCAGATTTAGCACTCCCATGGACATCTGCTGATGTATCCGGAAAACAAAGGAGGAGGCAGGAAAGGCTGGAATGGGCCAAACCTTCCAAAATATGTTATTGTACAAACAATTTTTTTGGTGTATCCCAAGAACAATGAAGTAAACTTGGCTGGGTGTGTTCTCCGCTTATTAAAACTGGCAGCCCTCTCTCCAGACTCTGCTTTTTATTATTGCGAAACCAGAATGGGGCTGAGCGGTGATGTCAAGCTTTAACACGCTCATGAGCAGACAGTGTGGGTGTAGGGAGCGGTGCGGCCGCAGCCGGGGCCGGGGAAAGCCATCCCAGCACTGCCTGCGTGCCCAGCACACCAATAATGACAGCACAGCTGGGGCTGGCACACAGTAGCAGCCACCTGGAACTGCTCAAGGCTGGAGCGCGTCCTTCGCCCATGGCTCATCGTTCTTGATAAACCCCAATCAATCAGGCTTGCCAAAGCCAGCGTGCGCCCCACACCGCTCCACAGGTACTTGCTCAGCAGTGCCCTGCCCAGCTTACTCTCCTACAGCGTGCCCTTCGGAACCACGGACATGCAGCAGGACGTTTCAGAAAGCCCTGCATCGCAGACTGAAAACGGGATGCACTTAGAGCATGGCACTGTGCCTGAAACCACCTGAGAAATCATAGAACCACAGAATGGCCGGGGTTGAAAAGGCCCACAGTGACCATCTGGTTCCAACCCCCTGCTGAGTGCAGGGTCGCCAAACCACCAGACCAGGCTGCCCAGAGCCACATCCAGCCTGGCCTTGAATGCCTGCAGGGATGGGGCATCCACAGCCTCCTTGGGCAACCTGTTCCAGTGCGTCACCACCCTCTGGGTGAAAAACTTCCTCCTGATATCCAACCTAAACCTCCCCTGTCTCAGTTTAAGACCATTCCCCCTTGTCCTATCACTACCCACTCTCTGGGCTCTATCCTCAATTCCAGTTGCATAAATAATTAGCACATAAGTCCCACCGCTTTCCCAGCACAATAACCCAGTGGGCTCCGGGCTGCACGAGCTGAGGCCCAGCACAGCAATGGCCGGGCCATGGGGCTGCATCCTGCTGGGCACCGCTGCTGCCCAGAGCAAACACGGTGTGTTCTGTGGCCTCGGCATACACCACCACAGAACTTGTCCCCATGCACACACAGAGCCCTGTCCGTGCTCCGAGGGGCCCCGCGCCGCCTGCAGCAGAGGACAAAGGAATTATTTGGAAGCTTCACCGGTTTCAACAAAAGCAGAATCTGGTCCCAAATAATTCCAGGCAGCTGCTGGTGCCATGTGTATACATTTGCAATGGTAAAGTAAACAGTTGTGTTTTGGACAGAAATAAGAACAACTTTACGTTGGGCCTTTGGCATTCTGCTGCTTAGCTCAGTCCTGGAGCAAAACCACAAAGCTGTGGAAATGCAAAGAGAGCACAGCTAGACGCAGGTGAGAGGCTCTCCTCAGTAACCACGGCCTTGCAATACTGAGACTACTGCAGGAGAAACCCGGGCTCCACCTACTGCACACCACGCATGGGAGCTCTCTCCTGCAGCGGTGCGCTGTGCTTTGCTGGCAGCTCCCTTAGACACAACGAGGCTACGTGGCTATGTGAAATAACCCTCACCTCTGCTGTCTTTTTGCTGCTACTTCAAGCCGTGTGCAGACCCTGCTGCGACTCGCGCCCACCAAAGCCCCACATGGCACCGATGCTGTGATGCCCATGAAGCAGCGTGCCCAACTCACAACACAAGGCAGAGTGACCCAACAGAACACCACCTATTTCCAAGCAGCACCTTCAGCCACCTGCACCTTTCTGTCATGCTGGAGGCACCCATGACAAGTGCTCGAGCTGCTCAAGCTCCTTGTTTCCCCAGCTCAGGCCAAAACAGTGCTCTTGATGCAGCTACACTGCCATCAAAAATGACCAAGCATGCAGAGAGTGTATGGAGCAGCAGGAGTGGCACTGCAGGGATGAAGTAGAAGCAGGGCCACCATCCATGAGCCCGTTTACAAGATAAGTGCAACACACATGAAGACAACTTAGGTGCACCCGTGGCTCACCAGAAGAGATCTATATAAAATATATACTTCCTTTTCATGTGGCAGGGCTATGAAGCTGGTGATGGGTCTGGAGCACACGCCCTATGGGGAACAGCTGAGGGAACCAGGATTGTTCAGCCTGGTGCAGAGGGGGCTCAGGGGAGACCTCAGAGCTCCCAGCAGCTCTTGAGAGGAGGTTGGAGCGAGGTGGGGGACAGCCTGTGCTGCCAGGTAACAGTGACAGGATGAGAGGTGACGGCCTTAAGTTGCACCAGGGAATGGTCAGGGTGGGTATGAGGAACCATTCCTTCTCCAAAGACCAGTCAGGCAATGGCACAGTTGCCAGGGAGTGGGGGGGCACCATCCCAGGGGTGTCCCAGAGCCATGGGGATGTGGCACAGAGGGACGTGGGCAGTGGGCATGGCGGGGTGGGTGGGGGGATCCTAAAGGTCATTTCGAACCTTAACAAGGACAAGATTCTATGAGGGAACTGGGTCCTGTTACTCTTTTGCGCTTGGCTTGTGCTGGTTGTGCACCTGTTTAAAAGAAGAGGTTGGTACACGTGACTTTCAGGAAGGAAAGAAATCCACGAAGAAGGCCTTCCCTCCTGATCTTGCTGCAGATTTGCCATGCCTTTCTATCAAATTCTGATTTGTTGGTTTCCTTTCCTCCTTGTTCCCTCCCCTCCATGGAAGACTCGCTTACATGACAGTGGAGCCACGGAGCAGCCCCTACCTCATGCAGGGCTGGCTGTGCCGTCCTGCTGCATGCATCAGTGCCTGTAGCAGCTGTGAGCTGCAGCAGTACACATCAGCACCCCCTGCTTCAGGGCACGGCCCTGAGGGAAGACAAGGCAGGAGAATGGAAACGTGAAAGATAATTTCTGCAGGGAGTGCTGCAGGGCTGCTGGGCGCCAGCTGGGAGTGCAGCAGTTGCAGCGCAGCCCCAGCAGAGGCGCAGGCCGTTCTGCTTCCTGCGCCCAGCAGTGAAATCAGACGAGTCAATTCCTGGAGGCAGCCAAAAAAATACATTGATTGGGAACATCTGGCAAACAATGCAGCGTTACCTCAGATTAGTTGGCCTTACGCTGGCTGGTCTCTCCCAGCAGTGTAAAACGAAAGGTCTCCTTCAGGAACAAGTAAGGGATGTGTTTTCCACCAACAGAGCCGAATTGTGCCCTGGTAGCTGCATGCAGGGCTGCTGCAGGCACGGCAGGACCGCAGGCTGCATCTGTATGGGACGCTGCCGCAAGGAGAGCGGCATCATGCAGTACCAAGCTGCATCAATAACACAACTGTAACGAAGGTTTCTGCTCTGAGATGGAGGATATGCACACAGAACAGGAAAAACAAATAGGTCTTGTTAAAAAAGAAAGAAAAAGGAGAAGCAAAGCAGTAACGGGTAGCAGTGGGGTTTTCTCTCGCCTTCAGGCCGGTCAGATCCAGGAGGCTGGCACAGAGCTCCAGGCTGGCGCTGACCTGCAGCAGCCCTGCTGGGAACCGAGCCAAGAGAAACGCGACTGCCCCAACACCTTCCTCTCAGCTTCAGTCAGTGCATTTCCCAGGAAAACCCCAAAGCCATCGCTCCACAGCACTGTGTGCTTGTACTTAGTGGTTGAAAACCAGCGGTTGGCAATGAAGCTTTGAACAGCTGCACCTTGTGCTGCCAAAGGAGAGCAAGAGCTGTGCCGGAACACAGCAGCTCCTTGTTCCAGCTCACCTTGTCAGCTCTGAGCCCAGAGCGCTGCACAACCACCCGAGAAAAGGGAGGGCTTGCTGGAACTGAGGATGGTCCCAGCAATCCCCACACAAGAGCCAAGTTTGGAAGCAGGAGCCGTTCTGCTGCAGGAAGGACGAGGATGAGCTGCGGGCACAGGCACTGCTCTTCATTTTCCTTCTGAACTGTTCCGCCTCTCAAAAGAAATGAGGAACTGGGAGGAAAGGACGACTTGACCGGGACAGACAGACAGACACAGAAGAAGAAGGGGAAGAAAAAATGCTAACTCCAAAGCACCACGTGAATGCCTGCACTGAAGCTGTGCGGCAGAGCGACCGCTGACATCTGCCCCACCAGTTGGGACTGCACTCTGATTTTACGGAGGACCAGCGAGGGAACTCAGCAACTTCCATGGGCATCTGCATGTGCCTTTTAATAAAAGAAAGCCACATCGCTCTTTGCAGGAGCTGCTGGGACCCATCTGAATGCAGCCACATCAAGGGAGGAAGGCGGCAGCCATCAGGGGTCCGCAGCAAAGCTGAGCCAAAAGGAAGGGAGCAGGAGGGGGGAGCGGCTCCCGCTGGCACCAGGAGCTGTCGCAGCCCCAGGCACACTGAGCCGCAGGGACCAGCGCGCTCTGGGCCACCAGTGTCTGCCTCCTGCACCGCTGCTCTGCGCACTGAGCTCCCTGCCATGCCTGCACACCACAACCTAAGCACCTTGACAGGAAAACAGCTTTTCTTTCATACACTGTGCCTCTGTTTTCCTCAAACATCACTGCATTCTGCCCTCCTTCCCTGGGGAGTTCTGCCACATCAAGGTCTCCATGCAAAGCAAACCACGGAGAAGAAATGCTCAGGAGATGCCTTGTGTCGCTTTATAGTCTTCATGTTCAGTATTTTTAATAACAACAGTAATCTGGCATGCTGGTTTTCAGACCTCTTCATGCCCTTCTATTTTTCATAGCATTCACTGGCTTTCAGGGAAGAAGCATCTCCAGTACTAATTCAGCACAGGCTCCGAATTAGATTATGGTGCCTTCTCTAATTTTTATGTCTCCTTTTATAGATGATGGCTCCCTTATGGCTACAGGCTCGGTTTTAGTTGGCGTTCAGACCTGGTGATCTGAGAGGTCTTTTCCAGCCCTAGTGATTCCATGGTTCCATGATATAAACCCACACCTCCCAGGCTACGGCCAATGCAGAGGAAAAGGGCACCCTCTGTCTGCCCCCCCCCACCACCACAGAACTAAAGCAGCCCAAGCTCTCAGCCCCAGGCACCTGTCTCTCTCCATGCACCATGCAGGCCCAGCTGGGACGTGATCATCCCCACAGCCACGCACAGAGGGACAGGAAGGCCCTCGCTCTGCCCTGCTGCCATTTCCCACCAGCTCAGTGCCCAGTGTGACGGATGGATGCTCTGAGAGCTGGCTGCTCCTTCACCACTTCAATGGGAGCCGCGCTCTTTGGAAAGTCCTGAGCAGCCGCTGTGCTCCCTAAGAAAACTGGTCCTTAATCTCCACATCTCAGTTTCCTCACCTTTAATTAAAGGGAATTTAAGATATTAAACTCCTCCGCCGGGCTCCAGGAGGCAAGCCGGGCTCTGTTTCCCTTCCTGGAAAGGATTGTGCAAGGGCTACTTTCAGGGATACGCACAGTGGCATTACTCAAAAACGCCTGATCTCCAGGAAGAAAGCCCACGAGCACATCCCACACCTTAAGCATCTAATTACATCTCTGGGCTCTGCTACTCCGTGACCACTGCATCATCAGAACAGAGGCAGCGGGGCTTCTCCTCCGTCCCAAGCACAAAATCCCTGCACGTTCTGGCACAGGTGGAAATCTCCTCCCAAGGCAGCCACGTAGGAGAACAGAGCCCGAGAAGCGACAGAGGGGCCGGGCAGCCCAGCGAGCCCCCAGCACTATCAGGTACACCCGCCTGCACCAGCACTACATCTTTCAATAAAAAGAATACCAAACAAGCCCACAGCTAGCCTACCAGCATGCAAGGGGCTCTGCTGACTTAAGGTTGGGCACTTGCCTGGGGAAAGACTGCTGGTGTCAGCTGTGACCACATCCCTTAGCAGGAGCCCATCACTGCAATCCTCAGACATGGGCTGCATGGGGCTCTGGTTCTCCTGCCCTTGCAGCTGCTCCAGGCTGTCCCCAGCAGCAGAACATCGCAGCCACGGCACCTTCTGGCTTCTATTCTGTGCCCTTGCAGCCCGCTCCTGTCTCTCAGCCCCAGATGGTGGAGCAGCAAGTCTGGAAAGTGGGAGCGCTGAGGGGCAGGCAGGCACGGAGATGGCAGCGATAAAACAGATTATGTCTTCATCCGAAGCCTGCTGAAGACTATTTATATAAAACACAAAAGCTTTAAGCAAACACTGAATCCACTGCAACCAAAACCAAACAAATATAGGTCTTGGCGAAGCCCAGCCCTGCGGCTGGCAGCCTGAGCCTGCCGAGTACCTCCACCAGCCCGGCCCCACTCACTGCCGCTGGCTGAGCCAGGATGGCAAGCAGCTTTACCCCACCTGGCCACAGCAAACTGCTCCGTTCTCAGCCCCTCTGAGACACCTCTTGCTCCTCACTGCAGTGACCAAGCACTTAGAGCATCCTCCCCACACATCTCACCAAGGCCACTTCCACGCACAAACACAACAGCGTCCCTTCTAAAAGCAGCAGAAAATGCTGTTTCCACTGCTCTGACTTATCCCATTACATCAGTTCCGATGCATTT
Organism: Pavo muticus; assembly: GCA_016647715.1. Taxonomy (NCBI): domain Eukaryota; kingdom Metazoa; phylum Chordata; class Aves; order Galliformes; family Phasianidae; genus Pavo; species Pavo muticus. Next base: position 1,308,618 of record JACDJE010000148.1, read on the forward strand.
TGTCGCTTCAAGGAGAATGATAACCCTCTGACAGGTGAGGAAGCAGTACAGGGCTTTTCCTTAAGTGCTGCAAGTGGCAACAGAACATCACCAAGTCTCAGCCTGCCTGGTCCTAGACACAAAGGCAGAGCAGGGCATGAACCCACAGCTATGGATTACTGACTGTTCAGAGGATCGTGACAGCTTCCCACTGCCCCACACACCAGCTCGATGCCTTCATTTAAATCAGATCCTTCAGATGTGCTGAAGGACCGCAACATCAATGCTCCTTTTGTAATCCCTTCGGCTGACTTCACTCCTAGCACACATCCGAATGGAAGAAATTCAATGACATGACAAATCCATGACATTCTACATCTGACGAATGCTAAGGAGAAATGTACTCAATGGATGAAGCACACTCACTGCTGCCAAGCGCGTATCTTAAGGAAACTGATAGTTACTCTGCCAAAGGGTGGGGGGAGACCAGATTCCCTTCCTGTCTATAAATATTTTTCTGCAGCTCCGCTGCCTTAACAGAGCTCTTCCAGATTTATGTCAGAGAAAAGAGGGCTGGAACTGCCTGCCTGACGCAGCCTGGAGCACCTCCAGCCAGGCCCGTGCTGCAGAGCAGCAAGACTGCAGGAACAACGGTGCGCACCCCTGGCACCCCTCTTACCGCTGCTCCTGAACTCCATCAGAGTTTCCCTGCCCCGCTGGGCAGTACCGCCGGGCCATCCAACCCACCCGTGTCCCTGAGGATGCTCCAGTTGCCCCTGGTTGCACCACACAGCGGGTGGCACCAGCACAGCCACCGAGCTCTGGGGACACCACCGCCCTCTGCTCCTCGCTGCCCCAGCAGCGGCTCCTGTCCCACTCCTGCAGATGACAGCCCTGGTTTGGGGTTCAATAGGACAGAAAACGGTTCCTGCTTGCTGACACCTTCCTCACCTGCACCTCAGGTTGGATGTTAGGAACAATTCCTTCTCCAAAGAGCAGTCAGGCAGTGGCACAGCTGCCCAGGGAGTGGGGGTCGCCATCGCTGGGGGTGTCCCAGAGCCGTGGGGATGTGGCACTGAGGGACGTGGGCAGTGGGCATGGAGGGTGGGCTGGGGGATCCCAGGGGACTTCCCCAGCCTTAATGGCTCTGTGGTTCTCTGACTCTAAGCAAAGCCCAAGCAGGTGGTTGGCAACACGGACACCGGACGCCTCCACCCACTGGCTGCGTTTCTGGAGCCTTGCAGTCATTTAAGCAACATGTAGGGAAGAGGAGCCTAGCAAGATTGTGAACTCCTCCACTAAAGGGAGGTCTCCAGGTCATATTTTTAGAAAGCAAGCAAAGAAACTACTATGCAAACACTGAAGGCTTGTACCTTAAATCTGCTCACCAGATATGAACTTCAAAAAGTCTCCAAGTACAATTTAGCTGTAGAAATAGCTCTTCGTGCGCTGTGCTGCGTGCATCTGACCTACATCCCAGCCTCATTCTTTACTTCTTCAGCAAAACTATTTCTTTTCACTTGACCTCTGATTGTTTCCCGTTTTATCCCCAAGGCTTAAAACCCAGAAGAAAGTGCACTGCCAGCAATTTACAAGCAGGGAGGAGAGGTGCGCAGCTCCAGCGAAAGCCCTTCTTTTTTCTGTTACACCCCGGAGGGCCGAGCACTTCACAGGCAGACATCTCAGAGCCCTCTCTCTACAAACAAACCTGAGTGGCTGCTCGGGCACGGGAGGCAGCAGAACAAAGGCAGCTCGCTGCAGAAGCGCCCGGCTCCGATTTTGGCTGCGGGCTCCCCCAGCACACAGAAGGGCACACGTATTGATGCTCAGCACATCTGCCAGCCCTGCGGAAGAGCCCCCAGCTCGCCCCACATGTGCTCACCCAGCTTTCTGCCCTGCTCTGATCTCAGGGATGCCCAACACACTCTGCCCGCACACCGCATCGCCAGCTTATAGATTTATACATAAATCCTCCATGGAGCTACCAGCACCCAGCCAGTAGTGAGAGGCGGCCCGGGAGCCGCGGCACAGCGCCATGCGGTGCATCCAGAGCAACGGCAGGGCTGCACACACGGTGCACACACTGGGGCCAGCCGAGGACGCGGACGTGCTGCTGACCCACTGACACCGTGACCATGAACGGCCGGCACTGCGAGGATACGAGCAGGGCTGGTGGCACAGGGCTGGTGGCACAGGGCTGGTGGCACAGGGCTGTAAAGGAAGGCAGAGTGTGCCTTCTTGGTGACGCTGAAGGATGAACGGAGAGGCTGAGGCAGCTGCTGCTCCCAGATTTCGGGAAAAGGACTACTGCAACATCACCAGCAGACAGGGGAGGAAAAGTATTTCCGTCTCTGCAGCTACACTCCAAAGTTGTTTACCCCGATGTATTATCAATGCTCCCAGGGAAACACCTTTGCTGGCTCATTTGCAATCAAGCTCTCTTGATGAGCAACTGCCTGCAGCCGGCAGCCACAGCTCCCGGAGCACCAACATCACCCTGCCCCAAAGGCCAGGTGCAGCACCACGAGGCCGGCAGCCGCAGGTGTCAGGCGCTGGGATGCACAGCCCCACACACCCCCATGGCACTGGCACATGGACACAGGCTCACCGTGTCCCTGGAGCACAGCTTCCTGCCCGACGGGGTGCTTCCCACCTGCACAGCCCCAGCCCAACAATGATCACCCTGCAATGTTTCGAGCACCCCGGCATTCACTGCACAGGACACTGGTGAGGTCTGGGTGCTCCAGCAAGCGACAGCTCCCTTTATTTGCAGACACCATCTATAAAGCAGGCAACTTGCTCCAAGAAGGAACAAAAGCACCCACATACCCAGTGACAAAATTGCACCCAGAGTAATATCAGCACTAACCTCTCTTCTCATTTTCTTTATCTGTGTGTGTCACAAGCACAGCAGAGACACACTTTGCGTCTTTGCTGCTTTCTTACATTCTGTGATGACAAACCAGACAGACAGACGGGGGCCTGCACCACAAACCCTCCAAACCAGCCCGAGCTCCGCCATTTCCCTGGGGTTTGAGGGGATGCTCCTGCAGAACAGGAGGCTCTGTGCAGCGCTGCCCCACAGCTCAGCTCGGGCACACGCAGCAGGCGGCGATGCGGCCCGGAGCACCGAGCTGCTCACACCACACCGACCACAACAAAAGCACCCATTTGCTGGGGGAATTTTGAAACGAAAGACCGCTTTCAACCCTGCGAGGTATGGCAAGGAAGTAAACACACACGTGGGCGTAAGAAAATAAAGAGTTCTCGTTGCAGCCACACTTAACAGAGCCTCTGAAACAAGGAGGAGGTCCAGGCGTGCTCCTGCCATGGCATGGCCTGCCGTCCCACGGTGCCAGCCGCTGCATGCAGCCCTGCGCCGCGGCTGGAAGCGCCTGGCACTGCCGACACACGGCAGGCGGATGGGCAGCAGAGCTTCCCTGACATGCAGCTAATTAATGAACAATCACGGAGTCATTAAGGTTGAGAAAGACCTCCAAGATCACAAGTCCAGCTGTCAGCCCATCACCTACTGAACATTTCCTCTCCCATAAGGAGCTGAAGAAACCCAGGCTTGCTTCCCTTCTTCCACCTCGCTCCTAGAAAGCCAAACGCCTTGGAGTGGAACAAGAGCGTGTTGCACAGCCACATCAAAGCATGAGAACCTCACCTCCTCAGCAGTACAGCAGAGCTGTTTGAATCTAAAAATACCCCAAAATCGAGCAACGCAGAATCATTCAGGGAACAAAAGGATTCACAAAGCTGTTGTCAGCTCACTCGAACTCGAGGCCATTTACATCTCTTCACGTTACACTGCATTTCCTTACATCACTTCCTTGCAAGAAGCTCATCCTCCAGCCAAAGCCAAGGAGCAATTCTGTGCCTCCTCTCAACAACAGCCCCAGCTCAGATGTGTTTTAATGTGGCTTAAATTAAGGTGGCAGCAGCGATCCCTGCAGCAGCCTCAGCTGGCTGAGAGGCCAACAGGAGCCTAGGTGCCTGCTGAGCACAGCTGCGACATGGCAGCAGTGGGATTTTGCACTCACATTTTGCTTTTCACTCCAACATCTTTTACCGAGATGGGGACATGCGATGTTTTGTGAGTTTGAGGTGAAGCAGGGAAGGCTAAGCTTGTTTTACCTTTGCAGATGAGGATTTCAAAGCAGCACAAACAGCTTGGCTTGGAAGGGACCACAACGATGATAGAGGCATAGAATGGTTGGGTTCAAAGGGACTTCAAAGACCACAGAACCACAGAAAGGTCGGGTTGGAAGAGAGCACAAAGATCATAGAACCACAGAATGGTTGGGTTGGAAGGGGCCTTCCAGCCCCCAGCCCCACCCCTTCCATAGGGTGGTTGTCCCCCACCAGCTCAGGCTGGAACAGGGGGGAAAAGCAGCAGCTCTGAGGGCAAGAATGTGTTTCAGCAAGTCCAGCACCGAAGCTGTAATTTCACAGAAGGAAGAAGCTCCTGCGAAACGCCTTTCCGGGAGCAGAGGCAGGTATTTACAACTACCCCAGCACAAAAACCCAAGAAGGATATGTTCAGGCATGTGAGCCGAGCTGGAAGCAGCGATGTGTCTGCGGCGTGGCTCAGGAGCAGTGAGTCACCGGAGATATTCCTCCTCTGCTATCACATACATTTACTTTTATACAATATCCTTAACTTTTAGTTAGGAACCTATTTAATCAGCAAGCCTGGCAGCAAACAGCTGAGAATCCCAGACATTTCAGGATAAAGCATTTTAATCACCCTCTTCCTTTATTTCAAGGTTACTGACTTGCTGGGGTTTTTATTTCATTTCCAAGCACAGCAAACTGACTTCATTAAACTCAATGAGCCTTCAACAGGGAGCTTTTGTATCGGCATCTAGAAATCACCCCTGTAACAGAGCAGAGAGGGGAAGGAGCCGGAGCCAGAGCCCGCCTGGTGTGAGCTCACGGCCATGCCTGGGGGCTGCCCCACCAGCTGCCCCACCAGCGGGCACCCTGCCTGCCCCAGGCGCCCGCACCGCCCTCGCCTGGCCTCACCCTCATTTCCCAGCCTCCTCAGAGCTGCTGCTGCTTCATCTTCCCATCAAAGGGCAAAGGGCAGATCCCATCCTGCTCTTCTCCATGAATACTACAACTCAAACACAGTGTTATTAAAAAATAAAGCTCTTTGAAAAGCTCTTTTTTGGTTTCTGATGGCCGGTGCTTAGCACAGCTATACAGCATACAGCAGGAGCTGCCATCACACCTAGCAGGGAGCCGCTCCTACAGGGCTTCCCTGCACGCTTCAGAGCGCCCACCAGCAGAGCCAGGGCCCGCTGTCAGGCTGCACACACGGGCTGTCAGCAGGTTAAGAGCACGCACATCTGCCAGCACAACTCCAGCACCACAAGCAGGGCCCACCGCTGCCCGCCACGCATGCAGCACCCACAGGGCACCAGGGCAGCACTCGCAGCTCACTCCGCTTCACAAACAAGACATCAAAGATGCAGGAAAGCATCCAAGCTGAAAGGTGCGACTCCTGATTCACTCACGTGTACAAATCCAGCCGCAGCCAGGAGCAGAAGCCAGCCCATGCTCCTACGGCCACCCAGCGGGCACGGCACGAGCAGGCCGGCGCCCCCAGCCCGCCTCGCCCTGCACACACACACAGACACAACCCCCAGTCTGCTCCAGTTTTCTCCCAGCTGTAACGATGCCAAATTAAGAATGTGGAAAGAGCAGAGTGAGAAACTGTTAATGCTGGGAGACTGCAAAACTTAACCATCTATCACCGCTCGTATGCTTGGCTTCACGACCTCCCACTTCACATGCATTTGCGCAGCGTGCAACAATAACAGGGCAGGAACACTAAGCAGATCTGTGTGGGATAGGAATAAATTTGGGTCTGAAATGAGGGGCATCTGTTCTTTGTAATGACAGACACCAGAGATCTCTCCGTGAGCCAAAAGGAAAGCAATAAATGCTCACAGCCGTGGAGGCCGCACTGCTCCATACACAGCCCCTCCTGACGTCAATGAAGTTGTCTATAAGTTAACTGGAAACAGAATTGGACCACGAATATATACAGAGCCCAATGGGAACGGAGCTCTTCTAAGGAGGCTGCGTTCTGCTAAGCAGGAAAACACAGGAAATACAAAGCATGAAACCGATTACTCAGGAGATGCCACCAGAGGGACAAAACTTCCATCCTTCCTGAAAACAAACCACAACTGTGTGTGCACAAATGTAACTTCTATGCAACAGTCAGGAAACAGAAACCTTTGGTACACATCCCTAGGCTGCTTCTTATATAGTTCTGCAGTGACAAGGTACAGCGTGATGATATGAAGGAAAAGATGGTCTTTCATTATGCCACAATGTATCGCCTCCTAAAGAATGGGCGAGCACCCTGCAAGAGCCTGGGATCAGAGTCTAACCTCAAAGCACTGCTCAGACACAGCAGGGAAGAAAAGGAAAAGCCGCCCAAATCAGCGCGTGTGGATCACCTGCACAGCATCACACTGTGTGTTACTACGTGTCACAAACAAAACGCAGCAAAAGTGACCCAAATACCGCTGGTGTCACCACAGAAATGCTCACCAGGGATCACCCAGAGCCGGCCCACCTGTGCTCAACAGAAGTGGGGAATGCCTCACCTTCACCCGGACCTCTCAGGCACTGCCAAGCAGCAACGTCACCAACAGCCCAAAATGACAGAACCGAACTACTTTAGGACACAGCTCATTTGGGATAAGGGTCTTTATTACCTACAGACTGAGCTACTGCCCCGGAAACCAGGAACAACTCATTCCTCTGCAGCGCTGAGGAGCCTCGCTTACAGCCTGCCATTGCAACACCGCCCTTCCCTTTCCCTGAACCGGGACCTCCAGGCCTTTGCCTGCAGAGATGGCTGGTGATTACAGAGCTGGCCCCAGCGTACGGCCAGGTGGCTGCTCAAGCTGGTGCCCACCAGCAGAGCTATCAGGAAGGCAGCTTGGCTGCTGCCCCTGTGAGGAACATGCTAGTGAAGAGCCAGCAGCAGCATGTGGCACAGAGCTGGGAGGGGGTGTGCTCTGCTCCGGGCTCAGGACATCACACCGTGCTCCCGTGTTCCTCTCCACTGAGCAAGGATTCTGTAAAACAGACACAACATACAGACACCTCCTCTGATCCAGCGTCAGAAAAGCTCTGCTCAGGGTTTTGTTTGCTTGTCAGATCTCTGTATCCTCTCTCTGCCGTGTTTTAGCAGAAAAAGCAAAACCAGCTGTTAGTGCCTCTGTGCCCGATGACCTGCAGTCTTTCTGCTACTCAGTTTTTCTATTCTCTCCTCTCTTCTCCTATCTGCAGCAATTAGGAAAGAAAAGGAAAAGCTGCTAGGAAAAAAAGTCAATCACTACACTACAACTGTTCAAGCCGTGTGCTGCTTTCCAAGCTCCGTCCTGCAGGCCAGGCAAGCACTCCCAGCAAAACTCAGCCACGCAGCTCCTTCGGTACAGCACCCAAACAGCAAAGGGGAAAACCACATCATTATTAAACACGTCTCGAGTTCCCGAGGCCAGAGGATCGCAGGCATCCACAGACTATCACTGCTGCTGGACGGGACGATTCCTGGGACGCGCTCATGCAGGGCGCCTGCAGAAGGTGCAGTAACCTGGGGCTGCCCACCCAGCAGCGCAGGCTCCAGGGGCTGCCACAAGCACAGATCAGCAAGGGGAAACCTTCCCTGCCTGCCCGCTGCTCTTTGTTAAGCAATAACAGCAAAGAGATTTCCCACTGTGCTCCGGGACAGCTGATCAGCCGGACTAATCGCCAGCGCATGCACCGCCTGCAAACAGCATTGCAGCAGGCACAGTGAAAGCCCCTCTTGGGAGTCAAACGAAGATTTGGGACAGAAAAGGAGTTTAAATGGAGGAAAAAGGAGAGAAAAGAACCTTGGCATTTCACAAAAAGAAACGGAGCCAGAGAGACGTGCAGTCTGAGGCTGAGCAAAAGGCCATTGTCTTCCCGAGCTGTTTGTTAGCTTGCTGTCATGTGTGTCTTTTGGGTCTTTTCTTGTCCAGATAGACTCATTTATTAAGTCCATCCAAAACCACTTCTGCAGTGCAAGCTCCTCACAGGTCCGGGTAGGCTCACAGCCCGGCTTGTCTCACTCGACAAGGCAGCCCAGAGCCAGGCAGGGCCGCAGGAGCAGGGCTCAGGGAACAGATGGCCCGCTGAGAAACAAGGCCTCATTAGGCTGAATTGTCCGTCCAGAAGTGCAAGGGCGCAGCAAGGCGAGCACGGGGCTACAGGACTCCAGGAGCAAGGGTCCTCCCAGTGCCAGCGCTGATTCGCCGCCTGCCACAAAGAGATGTGTCTCCACACTGCACCCCGCTTCAGTAACATTACTTTGATTATCCCCTCGTTGTGCAGAAAATCTGAACTGCAATTACATTAATTTACTTTAGGAGAATGCCCCATTTTCCTGATTAACATTTCCCATGCCCAGCAATAAGCACCTTTCAGTAAATCCTCTTTTGCAGCGCTCCACTCCATCAGCTCCATCACCGGGCAACTTCTACAAACGGCCAAAATAGGTGACTTCTATACTGCTGACAACGTGGGTAGCACTTGAAACAATGCCTTCTCTTTTCGCTGCATCCACCTTCAATCACCAGTTTGCCTTGAGCTGCCCTTAACCACTTGTTTCCCTCCTTCCCTACCAACTGCTCTCAGGAACCAGGCTGTGCCACCCCGTGCTGTACAGCCAAGCCTACCCAACGACTGCCAAAAACCACAGCCAAACATTAAGTGAAGAGAGGAGCCTCCACCATGCTATAATAAAAGTCAATCAACTCTTAATTATGTCTGCTTATACTTATGCATATATTCCTCCATCACTGAAGCACTCCTACCTGAAAGGCCAGCTGTTGTTAGAAGCCAGCTTTTGGCTGATGGAGGCAAAGAACATCCCGGCTTTCCCAATCCACGTCAGAAATTAATGACCAGAAAGATGATTACTGCTGCTTTTGAGTTCTCACTACGTCATTAATGCTGCTGCCTTCAAAGGAGCGCAAGGAGATCCATCACAAGAAATGTGGCAGGGATGAGCACTGCTGGCTGTGTTGCACTGCTTGGCTGAACTACTGCTCGTTTCTTTAAGGTCTGATCTTTAGAAACCACTGAAGAGAAGCCCTGCTCAGAAAGCACAGAGAAAACACAAAGCTCTGTGTATCTGTCCGTGATTCAATCACATCCTGGCGCTGGACGAGTAAACTGCATATTGCCTCACAATTGTATCGCTCTCAAAGACAGCTGTTTGGTGCTACAGTATTCATCACCAAGCATCCGTGGCACCAGCTCAACAACGCAGCCTCCAAAGCAATAAAAAAACCATTTTTATTTTCCATAGTCCAGGAGTTAACCCCAGCTGAGAAGGAAAGACAAGCAGCATGATTCATTCCAAACATGTGTGAGCCAGAGGCACGCTTCTTTAGGCTGTGCCGTGTTTAGGTTGGTTCCCAACCAGGTCTCTTGGCAGAAGGGCAGCGATTGCCAGCCAAGCTCCCACCAGCAGAAGGCTGCAGCTCAGAACACTCCGTGTCCCTGCGTTGTTCCCTGCTCACACCGAGCACACCGCCAGCCCTGCTGCAGCCCCAGCACCCCTCTGCAGTGAGCTCGGCCCCAAAGCCACGCAGCAACCACTTCTGTGGATGGAGAAGTGATGCTGTGCGCTCTGCAGTGCAGGGAGCCCAGGGCGGTGCGCCCAGAGACACCACAGCCTGCCCTGCTGTGCAGCAACAACCCACCAGCAGAATGGCTGCAACTGCACATCCCAGCAGGGAACTGCGGCAACTGCTGGAAAACTCTCCTCGCTGTTGTGTGCAGGCTATGCGAGGAGCCTGCCTAAGGCCTGCAGAGCGTTCTGCAGAGAGAAGATCAGATGGTGCCGGAACCACAGGGGGGATGCAGGAGGGGAGAGGAGGGCAGGTGGCCAGTCGGGAATGGAAAGGGAATTCCCAAATTAAAGGGAGTTTTCAGCCATCACACTGCTAGCTGAGATCAGGGAGACCAAATGTTGGTAAATTACATCCCTCACAGCCCTCAGACTGAGGTTAGAGCAAAGCTCCCCAAGTGTAACTGTGGGGATGCAGAACACAGGGACTGGATGGGGCGCACACACTGAACTTACTGCATCTCCAGGGAGCAGCTGGCAGAGCCAGAGGTGGCACACGGCATCCAAGCACTCACCGTGCAGGAGCCCTACTCATCTTAAATGGTTACATCAACCCAGCCTGCATCCTCCTGGCAGAGCGGAGATGAGGCAGGGATGGAATTCCCCTCCAGGGAAAAAGAGGAAGAAAGAGACCCTTTCACAGTCACTGAAGGAACGGAAAGAAAAAGGGGGCATCCAAGACAAATACAGCTGAGAAATTCAACAAAAGGAACAGACAATAGCAAATCTCTTCCTTGTCTTCTCAAACGTGAAAACAAGCCGATAAAGCTGTTGCTGCAAGTGAGGAACACGATGGGTATTTAATAATTCATAAGAGTTCAATGTATTCACAAGGTATTTACTGCTTGGAAGTAATTGATTTTGTTTTAACAGACTGTTAGTGTATCCTGAGAAGCAGCTTAGGAGGAAGAAAGAATGATCCCAGTGCTGCACACTCATACTGGTGATGATCACCACCACTGCACAGTTCAGTGTAGAAACGTGCTGCATAATCTAACAGCTTCGCTTCATCCCTCCCACCCCAGAGGGACCCAGCCTTCCCCTGCATGCACAGCAGTACTGCCCAGCGTCCCCAGGCTGAGGGGCCAACTTGTTTCCCTGGGGAAAGAGCTGCAGGCAGGGCAGGCAGTGTGGCGCCCAGCTCCGCAGGGCCGGCTGCTGGCAGCCTGTCCCCAGCCGCACACACGCCAATGGGTTCCCGCTGCCCAGCACGCTCAGAGCACCGTGACACGGCTCAGCTGAGGGCTCACTTACCCTCGGCCTGGAAAGCCCCGGCCCAAAGCCCCGCTGGGTTTCATCCTGCTCACTCAGCTTCCTCAGCAAGCACATTATGGGACTCTCCCGAAAGCAATGACGTTTCAGAGGGACACGTCCCATTCAGCATTCACCATTTTTCCTAGCACTCTGTCCTGGCTGTAACTCCGGTGCATTCCTAGCTCTTCCATTCTAAGTTAACACAAACACAACACGCTATCTGCAGAGCTGGAGGTCAGCATTCACATCATGCATCTTCAGAGGAAGCATCCCAAGCTGTGCTGAGAAGCGATGCTGCCGGGGCAGCACCCACCTGTCATCAGCCACGGCCACCAAAGCACCCCGGGCTGCTCACAGCCGCTGCTGCTCGGCCACACAGGGACAGGGCTTCCTTTCTCATTAGGACTTCCCCCCAGGTGATCATTAAAGGTGACCTAAGGGAATGTGAGACTGCCTGCTTTTGGTCTTTGTTTCCAAAGCTGCTAATCCATTAGCTGCCAATTAGCATACACTGTTGTGCTCCAAGTGTTGTTTCTATTACACTCGACCCTTCTAACTCATTTTCAGGATAGTAGGAAGAAAGGGAATACATGAACAAAGCTCTGTGTTTTTTCTGTTATTCAATTCATCTTACAAATAAATACTGGTAACCGTTTATTAATCTCATTTGAGGTTTTATTGGCTTCTCGACACAGCAATTAATAAAAACTACTTGGCACTCAGAAGAACAGCTTTCCAGGACTCCACGTAAGAAGTTTGGTCAGTAGGGCTCAGTCACGCCTGCAACCAACGCAGCACCAGCCAGGCCCAGGTTACCACCCAGCTGACACTGCAACCTGCACTGCAGCACCTGGACTTCACCGTGATGGCTGGAAACTCCGTGATACTGAAACTACCACTGCTATCCAAAGAAATGCATTAACCAGGAATCTCTCCGTGTACCAACAGCCCATGGGCTGGGGATGGTGGACTTACAGGTCTTTTCCAACTGTAATGACTCTACGACTGTGGCTGGGAGCACCCCTAGCCCTCAGGTGTCATTTCTACTGGGTGACCCAGAGCGGACATCCAGCCTGGAAGCTGCATCCACAGCCATCAGTGTGCAGGGGCAGCAGACTGCTGTCCCCCATCCACCACTGCAAGCCCTCTTCCAGCAGTCACCAAATCACCACAGCCTCCAAGCAGCTCCTGCTCACACCATCCAGGGCACTTCCACACCTGGCTCTCACGACAAAGGAAAGGCAGGGCTGAAAGCCAATGTTATGCAGCCATTCTCCCTCCTAAGCCATGAGCAGCACGAGACACTGCCGCGTGCTAGAAGAAGCATCAAGCTGAAAACATGTTCATAGCTCTGTGTACTCTCTGTGTCAGCTTTAAAGCAGAAGGTTGGGTCAGTATCTGCTTCTGCCTGGTTCTCAGTGACACTACCTATATAGAAAGAAAGGGAGAGAACTTGAGCTATGGGCTTGCTTACTCTTTGCATTACAATAACACCAGGCTCCAGAAAGGAAGCGTGGGGCTGCCACGCTCAGGCAGGGCAGGCTGAAAGCTCTCCAGGTGAAGGGAGTTCCTCGTCACTGGGAGATGCAATGTGGAGCTACTGCAACTCTGGGCCATCTTCGAAAGAGACTTTGAAATGGAACTATATTCTGCTGCAGTCTGAAGGCTTGGGCACGTAACTAAAAGATAGAAGTAAATAATCCAGCTGTCAAAGTCCACCCAGAGATGTCCACTCCTGGAGTTTATTAGTAAGGCTATGTTTTTTCGTAGAATCAACGACCTTCTCATTTCACAGCTGTTCATACAGAACATGCTGTATTCAGAAATCAGTACACGCTATAAGATAATACCACAAGGAGCAAGGAGTTGGTTATGCTTCTAAGTTTTCAATTCGATTGCTATTTGCAATGATTTGAAAGTCGTTACTGCTAGGCTAACAGCACTAATTAGCATTCTGCCCCTCCTGTTGGGCTGTGGGGCCATCTGCCTGGAGCCGCTCCCTGCAGCACTTGTCGTCTGTGAGAAAGAGGGTTGGGTGCAAGTTCAGCTGTCTGAAGTTCCCTTGTTTTTATATATAATTTATGGAGAAAACACAGAGCTTTGGTGTATTTTGAAGCACCGACTGTGTGCATCTCTAGGATGAATCCTCTCCAATTTAAGAACACAGTGTGCTGTACGTTAAAACTAACAAAACACAGACCAAATTCTGCCCTCAACTGCCTCAGCAGAGTTCTTTGAGAGAACTGCGGGTATTAATTTCATCTTATGTGCCCAAACAAGTGACTGAAAACCATTTGCCCACTCCCTAATCCCAAGCATTACCACACCGCGATAGGAGCCCGAGCTGCCGCCCTGGGAGGAGCAGAGGTCACCTCTGGGGTCCGTCAGCTCCTGCTGGGTACGCCAGGTGAGGACAACAGACCAGGTTTGCACCTACAGACACATCACCACCAACGGCCCTTGCCACCTGGCACAAAGACTCCTCACAAGTTCAGGCGCAGCCCCAAGCACGACCAGACAGCACAACTCTAAATCAGCTCCAAGCCCAATTCTTGTACCCCCAGATGCCTTTGTATCGCTCTCGGAGTGGGAGAGCCTTTAATGTCACTGAGACCAGGCCCCGTGAACGTAATGAAAAGCATCTTTCAGAAGCATCAGCGGCATTCCAATTCAAGGCAATAACCGCCAGATGTTACAAGCAAGCCACACATTTCATACAACAAAAGCCACCAGAGCAGGGGAATAACATTCGTTTCAGCTGATCTCCTTGTTTACATGCGGAGCGCTGGCACACAGCCTCCAAGTAATTGAAACAAAAACCTAAAGAGCCCTCCTTAGTGCGTCAAGGCACCTGTACAACACTGAGCGCCATCACAGCAACACAGCTGTGCTGCAAAGGACAGAATGACAGCGGCAAGGAGCACGGGCAGGGTGAGCAGCAGGCACAGGGGCAGCCCATGGTGCACTAGGTGGTGTCTGCAGGGCCCCGGCGGCACAGCATGCACGGCTCGGTGTGTCAGGGGGGTAACACGCCAGCGAGGATGCCACTCGCTGAGCTGAGGCATTCCAACATCCAGCCTTGTCCATCAGGATGATGCTGCACTAAGTGCTGTCAAACCTCTCCCTACTGCTCGGCAGCACAGCAGGCGGGCCCTGCCCCCAGCTTCCCACCAACATCATCCACCAGACAGAAACCACAGTTCAGCCTCCCACTAACACAAAAACTCCAAGCAGCGCTTGCTCGCAGCATGTTGATGTTTCTCCAGCCACATTCCCTCCCACAAAGTCAGAAATGCCTGTAAGATGACCAGGGGCAGACAGCGCAGGCAGCTCCCGAGCCGGCAACGCCCTGCCCATGGCAGAGCTGTGCCTGCAGCGCAGCCGGGCACCCTTTGCTTCTCTGAGGGGCACATGAGGTGTGTCAGCCTGCAGCATGGCTCCTCCCTGCCACACGAGACCACAGCACTGCACAGATCCACAAACAAGGCTCAAAGCCTAGCCTGTGTTTAGGCCAGCGCTCACAGAAGTACTAAAATGCACTCAGAGGTCCCACCCAGACAGTAAGTAATGCCTGCAACTGCTGAATAATGCCTGCTCCCGAGGGCTGGCAGAACGCGCTGCTCGGTGCCCGCAGGATGCCACGTGGCACAGCTCCTGGAGGAGAAGCAGACACAAAGGTCACAAGGTCTCCACTGGAAGTCCCCGCACCATGCAGAAAGCCAACTGCACCCTGGGATGCATCGCCAGCAGCACGGCCAGCAGCGCAGGAGCTGGTCCTGCCCCTGTGCTCTGCACTGGGAGGCCTCACCTGGAGCACTGCGTCCAGGAGTGGAGTCCTCAGTACAGGAGAGATGTGGGCCTGCTGGAGAGTGTCCAGAGGAGGGCCACTCCGATGGTCCAATGGAAGGAACACCTCCCTGCAAGCACAGGCTGAGAGCTGGGGCTGTGCAGCCTGGAGGAGAAGCCTTTGGGGAGACCTGAGAGCGGCCCTTCAGTATCTAAAGGGGCTGTAAGAAGGATGGGGAGACTCTTTAGCAGGGTCTGCTGTGATAGGACAAGCAGAAATGGTTTCAAACTAGAAGAGGGGAGATTTAGACTGGATTTAAGGAAGAATGCTCTTTAAGGATTGCAAGGCACTAGAACAGGTTGCCCAGAGAAGGGGTGGTGCCCTGTCCCCGGAGACACTCAGGGTCAGGATGGACCAGGCTCAGAGCACCTGATGGAGCTGCAGGTGTCCCTACACCAGATGGCCTTAAAAGCTCCCTTCCAACTCTTCCCACTCTATGGTTCTATGGCAGTGAGAGCCATGCAAACACAGCGCCTGCAGAGAACCAAAGCGTGCTGCCAGCTGCACAGGGACCTGCACAGACACATCCAAGGATGGAGCCTGGCCAGGGAAAGCCATCAGCCTCCCGAGCTGCTCTGTGCTGAGCACTGCCCAAAGCCCTCAGTGCTGCGGGTATGTGATGCTGAGCAGCACCCAGGTCCCACCCCCACTTCTGTAAGGAAAGGCAATGTGTCAAACCCGAAATTGCTACCAAGGGACTGAGAAAACTAAGTGAAAGAGGAGGAAGCAGCCAGCAGCTCCTGGCACCTTGAGAAAGCAGCAGTATCTTGCAGCCAAACATAGGGATCACTGGGAGCCAGACAGCTTATACAGGCTCGTCCATGCTGCAAGAAGCTCACACCACACACTGGCAGGACGAGCACAGCCACATTCAAGGCCTCCATCAGTGTTTTGGCTACGCTGCTCTACAGCTCAGCAGAAGACTCCCTGTTTGCACTGGTATCTGCGTGAGAAGAGCTCTGCTGCAATAACAGTGAGCGCTTCCGTACAGCTCAGCGCAGCCTCGAGAGGCTCCTTGTGAGACGCCAGCACACAGCCCTGGGGAGGGGAGTTTTCCCAGCAGGTCATTCTGAAACTGACCGCTTCTGAAAGCAAAGTAAATCCACACCGGGACTTTCTGTGGTGCTCAGAGCTGGAGCACCCAACAGCAACCTGCCGTAGCACTTCACCCATCGCTGCCCAAGCGCATCAGGGTAGCTCTCACATCACGCACTAAACAGGAGATGATTTGACTTTAGCAAAGATTTCTTATCAGAAACAAATGTAAGCAAACAAACAGAGCTGTGAGCTTTACCAGAAGCCCTTCTCCCTCGCAGGCGTATCTTGCCTCTCTGAGCCCACTGCAACAGGAACTTCGCCCTCAGTCCATCCGCGCCTCCCTGACGTCTGTGGGCATCTGAGATGCTCACCTAACTGAAAATACAGCTGCCACCCGTGACCTCCGCATCCCTGGCAGTGCAGGAGCAGTATCAGCACGTGAGAGCTGTGAGCTGCTCCTCCCGCCCCACTCTGCAGCAGCGAGTCCACCTGCACTGCACCCACCGAGCCAGGATCGCGCTGCTGGGATGGGCCCAGCTCACATCAGGTCTTGCACAGCTTCATTTCTGGGTGTATTTCTGCTGCTCCTGCAGGGAGGTACCACCACTGCCGGGCCATGCAGCACACCTCACGTGGAAGCGAAGGCCAGCAGGCAGGTATCTCAGTATGCAACTTCATGTGTGCTGACCTTTCATTTTAATTAACACGAAGTTAGCAGCTCTGCATACTAAACTTCTCCCTTTCTCCTGCCTTTTGATCCAAGCCAGCTGAATCGCATCCTGAATGCAACCAGCACAGGAAACATGCACGTGGAAAAGAACCCTGAACGCTTCCTCTAATGCCCAGGATTTGTCATATAAAAGGATATTTCCAAATTACAAAGAGAAGCATTTTCCCCTTGTGCTGCACATCATTCAGCTGCTCTGATGCCTCTGCATTAAAGAAGAAGTCGGTCACTCTTCTCTGGAAAGAAAACACAGCACTAATTCCCAAGCCAAGATGACTGCTCAGACCACCGCGACCGCCCTCCATCACCCTTTCCCCAGTGGGACCCAGCACAGCTCTGGTGCTGCCTTTGCACCCCAAAGAGAAGCCGTGGCACCAGACAGCTCTGTCCAGGTCAGTGGAGCCTCCCCCACCTTCATTTGGACTCACGGGTCCAAAAAACACAACACATGCCTGAGGTCACCAGCAGAACATGGTTCAGCACACATGCACACACACAGAGGGGCAAAAAATAACATTTCACCTCCGGAATACAACAGAAAACAAAGAACAGGAACAGAAGGTGAAAAGCAAACAAGACCAGAGGAATAACAAAACGAGACTTTTAAATACATCAAAGAGAAAAGATGCTTCAAATGCCAGAAAATAAACTAAAATGCTGCTCTTCAACTTCGGTGTAACGGAGAGAGACACATGAAAGACTTGAAAGGAAAGCTCATGTGGATCTGCAAAGGTGACTTCAAAGAGCCAAATGCCAGCTGCCAGGCCGCACGTCACCAGGCGAGCCGCAGGCGCAGCAGGCTTCCCAATGTGTCCAACACATGTCCTGGGGGCTGCAGCACGGCCGTTTTCGTTCCCCGGTGGTTACAGCAAGTTGGGAGACAGTCATTCCCTTCTGCTGCTCCATTTCTGGGGGGGTTACAGCAATTCAAGGGTCCTTTTCAACAGATAACAATCACTCACTCCTTGTCTTCCTGCTGCAGCTCACCACGGCTTGCAAGAGATTCACGGAGAAAAATATGTCAAGTGCCAAAGTTCTTGGTTTATTTACCAAAAAGAACACTGTACATTTACCACATTTAGATGTTCACTTTGTCATCAACAGCAGAACAGGGAATTGCATTTGGAGCTCTGGAATGGAGCAGAGCAGTGATTTCACAGACACACTGCCCTCTGCGAGGCACTGCGAGGGGAGCACCAGCAGATGGGACAGCTGCCGGCCTACTTCAACCAGCCCAATTTTCAGATGACTAGCAACAATTGCTGAGAGTTATCTGCATCACGAAAGGACTCGTGTTACACCAAGCTCCTCCATGCTCAACCCACAGCATGTCTTCATAATTATCACAAAGCAGCACTGACATACTCCGTATACATTGAGTGTTGTAAGTGTAACCATCAAGCAACACCTCATGCAAGTGCAGTGAACGATCTCTGCAGTCCCTTCCAACCCAACCATTCCATGGTTCTGTGATCTTTGTGGTCCCTTCCAACCCAACCATTCCATGGTTCTGTGATCTCTGTGCTCCCTTCCAACCCACCCATTCCATGGTTCTGTGATCTCTGTGCTCCTTTCCAACCCAACCATTCCATGGTTCTGTGATCTCTGTGCTCCTTTCCAACCCAGCCATTCCATGGTTCTGTGATCTTTGTGCTCCCTTCCAACCCAACCATTCCATGGTTCTCTGATCTTTGTGGTCCCTTCCAACTCAACCATTCCGTGGTTCTATGATCTTTGCAGTCCCCTCCAAGCCAGCTATTCTGCAGTTCTATGGTGTTTAAGGTCTCTTCCAACCTATTCCATCCTATGATAACTCCCCAAGGCAATGCCCTTTGTAGGGGTGGCATGCCAGCCAACCCCACAACCCTCAGAATTATGACAGAGTGGGCATCACCTGTTCAGGGCCAACCTCTCCCAAGAAGGCTGATGCTGCTCCAGGTGGATCCTGGCCCTCAGCACACGTTCCATTCTGGGGCCAGGCATCACACCAGCCCATGGATATGGGAACTCCTTTGCACCATTTGCACCCACAACGTTAGGCTTATTATTATTTTAGATGATTTTTAAGGTCCCTTCCAACCTAAGCCAACCTGTGATTCTACGTCTGAGGGAAGGAAAACACACCAGCCATCTAACACATCTGCAGCCACGCAGAGGGTCCAATACCCCACATCAAAGCTCCTACTCAGCCATGCTTTAAGTCCAATATTTGTGATAGTTAACTTATTGGATCTTCTGTACTCGTGAGGCTCCCAGAGCTGGGCAGAGCCCTCTGAAGCACACCCAAACACAGCGAGCTGCTGGGAAGCTCTGTCGGAGAACTGCCGCACATCAGCTGCACTGAATGACCTCCACCATCTCCAAGCCCTTGGTACTGCACAGCTCTGCCTCCCGTGACAGCGGCCCTCACAGCATCAGATGGTGAGCAACCAGAAAGTCTGCAGCGAACGTTTTGCTTCTTCACTTCAGTTACTGCCTTCTGAAAGGCTCCAGAAACTCCGCCAGTTTGTGCAACCCTCTATTCTTTGCTTTTGGCCTCAGCCGTGCAGTCATTCTGGAGGCAAACAAGTAACAGATGTACAATCTATACTCTCCCCAAGTCCTTTTATAGTAAAATGACTTCTGGCCAGATCATGTGTATTAAAAAAAAACAACAACACTAATTTCTGTATTTTAAGATATCTCCCACAACACCCAAATACACCCTAAAAAAGACCGAGGCTTCTTCATTGCCTCCCAGAGGCCTCTGCAGCCTCTGCCTGGAAGCAGTTTCTGGCCTGAGGCTCCTTCTCACGTGGGAGCTTTCTCTGGGGCACAGAACAGGCTGTGCTGACCCTCATCACCTCTGCCACAGTCCGTGCACAGAGGCTGGAGCATCCTCCTATGTTCGCTTCCAAGAAAAGCAGGAAGGCACTGCAGAAGTGAAACCAGCACTCGTTTCTCCCCAGCAAACAGGAGCACGAAGGGCGCCTCTCACTACCCTACCTGACCCTTTCCTCTCCCTGAGCAGCAGGACAGGCTGCACTCCTGGGACGCCCTGTACCTCTCTCCTGCCTGACTCCCTGCGTGCTTCCAGGTAGAAGTGCAGGGTGCTGACAGTGCACTCATGTGCAGAACAGGAACGTATGACAGCACCATCTCATACATTCTATTCCATCACTAAGGCTGGAATAGACTGCTACGATCATCAAGTCCAGCCACCAACCCGCTGCCCCCACACCACCAAGCCATGTCCCTGCAGGACTGCACGCTGCTGGTGCTGTCGGATGAATCCCACCCTGCCCCAGCCAGCCCTGCTCACTCAGAGCTGTCCCCCTGTCCCCAGCACGGCCGGGCACGCTCCCAGCTCACGTCCCAGCACACAGAGCCACTCTCAAGAGCTGCAAGGCACAGCCCTGGAGGTCCACGCCTCGCTCAGCGCTCATCTGAAGACCATTCATTTCCAACACAATATGACTATTGTGCTGCTTTGTGAATATCCTCCCCAAATATATGTTTAAAGATGCACAGTTACAGAAGACAAGCACTTGTTTTGTTACAAGGGATCCCATGGTAGATTGAAAACCAACATGTCTCTAATTCCTACAGTATGTTAGTTACAACACAGCACGGGCAAGTTCACAGAATCAAGCTATACATTATCCGAGTCTTTATGCAATGAAACACTTGAGAAAGGCAAAAAGACTATTTTAGGAAGAGATAGTGTCTGGGACAAATTAATGCTTGCATTTTCAAACACATCCACACACTATGCTGTGCATCTGGAGTTATTAAAACTAGAAAGAGAATGCTCAAGGTCAGAACAAGCAGCACAAGGGAAACCACAGAACCATTAGGCCTGGAAAAGCCCTCTGAGATCCCCACATCCACCCTCACACACCCCCCCATGCCCACTGCCCACGTCCCTCAGTGCCACATCCCCACTCTGGGACACCCCAGGGATGATGCCCCCCCACTCCCTGGCAGCTGTGCCACTGCCTGACTGCTCTTTGGAGAAGGAATGGTTCCTCAACCCATCCCGACCCTCCCATGACACAACTTACAGGCATTACATCTTGCCCCAGTCAGTGCAGGTCAGCACACCTTGCAGCACCCTGCAGCAGCCCGAGGCTGGGGCAGAACATCTGTCAGGGCACAGCAATGTGACCAGGAGCTCAGCCCTTCGGCTGCACCTGATGCAATCACACGAAGCCCAAGAGCCAAAACGCTCCTCGTTTCATCACACTGACCCTTCAGAACAGGAAGTGGCAGGGTATGCTGTGTGGAAACCACTATTTTCCAAGCAACACCAGCTGAAGTTGGCTCTACCTGGCCAGCAGGCTGAGGCCTTCAGCTCCGGTGATGCAGGAGCTCTGGGGTGCTCAGGGCTTGCGCCAGACTTTTTTCTAACACAACTATAAATCAAATTAAGTGGGTTGATGTCACTTATTTCCCATACCAAATTCCCAGACAGACTCTTCCAAACAAACAAAAAAGAAAACAAACAATAATTCAACTCAAGTTTGTCTGAAATGCAGCTCCACACCACTGGCTGCAGAAGCCTTCCTACCAGCTCCAGCCGCCGCTCTGCAACCTCTGCTGGGAAGCGCGTTTCGAAGCCCTCCCTCAGAAAAGAGAGCGTGCGCTTCTGCCTCTCAGCCAGCTCTGAGGCTTCCTGTGCAGCTACCAGGGAAAACCCCTTTGGCAGGGCGCTGCACTTCTCTCAGCAGCGACAAACGCTCCATCTCCATGTGCCGGTCCCACCAAGACCCGCTCGGAGGCCACGTGCACTTACAGAGGCGAGGCAGAACGCTGCAGCAGCCCTGCCCTGGGGCATCGCACAGCTCCTGGCAGCACAGCCCGCAGGGGACCAACAAACACAACCACCGCTCTTCCTATTTCCTTCATGGTTTCCCGCATCAGCAAGCATTTTGGGCCTGATCATAATGCGCTTCATTCAAACGCGTGAGACAGCCCAGATGCTTAAAAATAAACTGGTGCTGGAGAGTGTTGCTGAATTAGCATGTTTTGCATAATTGATTTCATTGTGCTGTGGAGAGCTCTCCAGCCGGCGCTTCGTGCAAGGTCAGGGTGCAGCTCCTGCACGTGCTGCAGGCAGAGCTGAGCTCCAGCACACACAGCCCAGCAGAACCCAGCCCACTGGAAGGCCGCTCTCTAGGAGGAGACGAGCAGAACACAGGACTTACCACTTGTTAAACGGTTTTAAATTTGCAGCTTCTGTTATGTAGGAACGGTGTTTAGGAGCAGCCCTTCAGCAACTTCATTTAAAAGCAGCGTAAACAGAAGCCAAGCTGAGGACACCACTGCGCCCCATGGGACACGGCCAGCCCTGCTCCCAGGCTGCTGCTCCAGAGCACGGCTGGGGCAGAGGGAAAGCAAAACTGGAAACTCGAGGGGATTTTCCTATTTCTGAAAATGAGAGGTAGAACAGATTCACTTTCACTTTTCTGTTCAGAGTTGGAAGGAGCAATGCTGAGAAATGAGCAGAAATCCTGACTGCTCCCGATTCAGAACGTATTTGGGAGAAATGTTAAGAACTGGCACTAGATCTCCTACTCAGGAACGCTCCAAAAACCAAACAAGTGATCAGAAGGTGAATGTCAGAGCTCGGTTTCACCGTAATGGGAAAACCAGCAATTGCTGCACGTCAATCACGCCCCTGCAGTCAGACCCTGGCTGACAACACCTTCACCCACCCTTCCGAGCAGCCTGGGAAGAGCACTGCTGTACGGAGCCGGGCTGCACTCAGGGCGGAGTGCAGCTCTGCCGGGAAGCACCTGCGCCGTCACAGCAAGGAGCACCCAAACCAAAGCAGCTTTTGGAAGGAAATACGACATCGTGATGGCTTAAAAAGGATCAGGAAACCTCTCCCCCACCCTTAGCTAACTGCACAGAGCCAGGGGGGAGGTTTCCACGCCCAGCACCCCAGGCACCCTGCAGGACCCCCCAGCACACCACTGCCCACGGCCCCCGGCACACCGCAGTCGCAGGGCAGTGACACAAGCGGGCTGACAGAATGAGTTCACACCTCTGTCACAGCGGCCCGACAAATTAAGACGATTATTCTTACGTGGAAGTACAGCACACTGGAAAATACACGCATATGCATCCGGTTAGCTGGTTTTGGAGTCTTCCGCGGTTCCAGGCACTGAAGTTTCAGCAAGGCGACTCTCCTGCTGGTAGCCAAGCGCCCACTGACCACCCTTGTGTCTCAGCCACCACACAGATAGAGATGTGCACTTTTATTAAATACATTCTACTGCAATTTCTGGGCAGAAAGACTCACAAATGTCATTTACGCACAAGCCAGCCTGACAGATGCCTTACCACGAAGCGACAGTTCACCCTGTGAATGTAAGCCACCAGAAATATCCGCTTTTAAGCAGTGTGATTTATTAGCTTGCTTCTTCCCAAAAAATGCTCACTGCTCAAATCATCAAATGAGACCCTGAGGAAAGGGCCCAGAGGCAGAAATGAGCCAGAGAGGCCTGAGCAAGAAAACACAGCAGGTCCTTCCAATACCTAAATTTTAGGAATCTGCTTTTCCCAATGCTGTTCCTAAGGCTCACCCAGCACCTCTCAGTCTCCACAGTATTGATTTCCAGCCCCATAAACCCAGCACAAACTCTGCCTGACACGGAGCAGGTGACTGACATCCATCTGTGAGCCCTGCGATGCTGCGGAATCACAGCACAGAACGCAGTGCCCCAGCAATGCCCTCCCAGACACCGCCTGCAACAACGCAGCGCTCCTCAATGGTTTGCAGATGCTGAACTGTCTATATTATAAAACAATGCATAATATAGCCGATAGAGGATTAGGGAAAAGAATGGAGAACAGCTGGGAAATGCTAAGGACTTTTCACACCGAGCTTTCAAATTCTTTAGCAGTAGACACTGCGAAACTCTTGCCTGCATTGGAAAATGACGCTCAGACGCACCTCCCTGCAGAAGGAACCTGAGCCAGCACCAAGAAGCTCCCAGCTGCAGAGCTGACACGCTGCCCTCAGGTAGGAGCATCCCCTCAGCTGGGAGCAGGGCTGGGAGCAGGCGAGCAGACCCCCCTGCACCGTGCAGCCCTGCAGACACATCCCCCTGTCCTCTAGCACCGGGCACAGAAACCTCCTTTGCAGAACGGAGCACCGCTTGGTGGGGGTAAGAGGATATTTCCTGCTAACCTCACCGCAGATATGTAATCCAGCAGTCAAATTATGTCAATCACAGCTCATTAGGCAACAATTCACCCTGCCAACTCTGTCCTGGCTGCTTCCTCTGAACCATGTGTCATTTGCAAACACGTGAACCCGTTACAGGCTCAGAGGAGACCACCCTGCTGTGGGAGCTGCTCGCTCCTGCAGCCCCAAGCTCTCCCCTCGCTGGATCAGGTGCCGGTGCCACCAAGTCTAGGTGCACACACTGCACAACGGCTTCCTATTCAGTACATCAGGGCTGCTTACTACAATTACTGATTTATGCACACTTGCCCACGTGTCCATAGCAGAAAACCAGAAAAATCCAACACAGATGAAGAGGGAGGGTGCCAAGGAACGGACACCAGGAGGCGGTGCTGGCGCTGCTGGACTGTCCCACACCCTGCGCCGGGACCTGGAAACGCACTGGAGGAAGGCTGGAACCACAGTGCCACCATACTGGACCTTACCCTCCTGCACAGGCTTGGAACCAACGGGTCGTCTCATGTTCTAACGAAAGGGAAGAACTCCCATCAGTTGGATGGGATGGAAAAAAAGACACTTAGCTCACAGAGAGAAACCTGGATCTCCCTCAGATTATCCTTCTTTTAAGTGGGTCCCATCATACGCACTGTATTCTCGAAACACAGCAGGAGATGACCCCTGGTCCTCAAGCAGGAAAGAGTCACATCTCACTGCCCCAGGGAATCCAGGCAAGCACGTTTACTTCAGCAGGCAACACATTCCCAGGGAAAATCCTCGTGTCGCTTACTGCAGGGACAGCAAGCGAGAGGCAGCCGGAGCTGGCACCGCCATCCTTTACCTGCGTGCTGCACACATGCTCAGCCCATCCTCAGTAATGCCAGCAGCACCATTACAGGTGAAGGAGCACATCAGCACCGATAGATTTGAGAGTTCACTGAAAAAGCGGCAACCTGGAGCACTTCTCCATCGCCTCCTGCAACGGGTGCACCTCAGATTTCAAAGCATGAGGCCAACAAGGAGGCAACAGGATGACGGTGTGCGTCGGAGGTGGACAAACTCTTCACCAGAGACCTTCCTCCAACGGATGGCTGTTAACAGCTTAGCAAAGACCAGCTCATGCACACGTGCACCATGTCCAGGCACCACGCTGCTGGGCTGCAGGCTGCACAGACCACAGAGTGCCTGCAGAAGGTCAGGGCAGCGTGCTCCATGTGGAACAAGTAAGACAATGGCTAAAGTGACAGCACTTACAGTACGAACATGGCCATCCTGCACCCTCTTTCTGGAGTGTGTGTGGTTCTGAGGGCTACGGATCATCACGCTGGTTCTGCAGAAGAATGAAACTTCCCAGTGCTTTGGTAAGGCAGCACGGGAAGAACCTTTCCTGCATGGCCCCACTGTTTATACACAAATGGAGCACGCAGCTGCAACATCACCAAGCAAAAATGGTCTTCGGAGCACCATTAGCGGGAAGAAAATCACTGCTGTCAGCAAAGCCCTCCGGGATCTCGGCGGTGCGCAAGGCATGGCTGTGCCACGCTGACTTCCCAAAGCAGCGCTGGGAGGTGAGATTTAGTCCTGCAAACTTCAGCCTTCCTGCCTCCACACTCGGCGCTCTCGCTGCAGAACATACTCATTTATGGTTTGCCCCCAACTGCCATTCCTTTCTCATTAATCTCTGCTTTCCTATGGCCTGCCCAGTGCTGGGGTTTAACCAGCGGCACAGCACTCCGAGCTGCAGAGAAAACCAACTAATCACAGCCTCGGAGTCTGCTCCTCCATAAACCTTCCCCAGATGACGTCTCCTCATTTAACCAAGCCAGACACTCAGTCCCAACTCAAAACCACCGCTTTTCTCTGCAAATACGGACCTAGCCAGCTCCTTTTGGTACACAGGATGACCCGAGCCTCCAACACATCCCAGCAGTGCAACCACCGCCGCTCTCTCCGACAAAGCAGGATGAGATCAGGCTTTTTCCAGCACACTAATAATCATAACATCTCGCTCGCCATTTGGCTCACCAGTGGGGGTTCCCGGCTGAATAGGCTTATTCTTTTCTTAGACACGATAATCTAATTGGGTCTAACCGGCAATAATCCCGAACGTGCCCGCGCGGTCCCAACCGGGGCGCTCCGCAGAGCCGGGATGCCGGCGGGGGCTGCAGCCCGGGGAGCTGGGCTCCTCGCAGCCCCGCTTCCGTGCTTCACGCCGTTCCAAAGAGTTACACCGAGGAGCTACGCGTTGCCGCAAACCACTGGCACTACCTATCGAGCGCCCGAACACACCGCGACTTCTGCTGCCGGGCGCAGCGCTGCCCTTCCCCGGGAGCGGCCGGAGGAGCGCCGTTCCGGCCGCCCGGACATTTGTGCGCCCCAGGTGAAGGGAAAGAGGCGGCGAGAGCCAGACCCCGAGCTGCCCGCAGGTGTCCGCCCCCCGGCAGCGCTCCCCGGGAGCGGCGCGGCTCCGGGCGCCGCCAGACAAAGCCCCGCGGCCGCTGCCCGCTCCGCCCCGCCGGCCCG
>JACDJE010000148.1:1335466-1374627 GCA_016647715.1 Pavo muticus
GCCCGGCCTCCATCTTGCCGCGCCCGCCGCCGCGGGGAGCGCGTGGCTGCTGCCGCTCGGGGGTCCCCTCCCGTCGGGGCTGCGACGTGGTGGCTGAGGGCGCTCCAGGAGTCCTCCCGCGGCGGCCCCGCTTTGCACGTTCAAAGTCAGCACAACGAGGTGATAAATCCCGCGGAGCTGAGCACGAGGCTGCCGAAGCACGGCGGGGCTGTCTCACCCCGCGCGCCGAAGGTGCTCTCTCAGATGCTTCTGTCCGACTTTTCCACCATTTCCTGCTATTGCTGTTCCTACACGAGCGCTGTGAAGGCCAAAGCCAAGCCCCGTCACTCAGAGCTGGGCCACTCGCCGCTCTGTACCCCACCGTGTGAGCCCGTGGGTCTGGGGGAGAAGTCTGCGACTCAGCCGAGGATGGCATCCACCCACACGGTGACAACAGTGCTGTAGTTCTTCATCAAAGCCCTAACTGTCCCCCCACTGCAACTCTGCATCCCTCTTATTTAGAGTTCCATCACCCTTCCAAAGAGGATCAATCCCACTGAGCTTCGCCCCCACGAGGGCACGCTTCCTGCAGTGCTCCTGCTTCAGCATTACGGACGGGTTTGCACGTGCCCACTCTGGCACACAGCTTGAGGTTATAAGTAACATCACAAGCACCACTAAAGGTGCGCAGACGCTGTGCATGGAGCTGTTTTGCTGCCGCCTGGTTCGGGAAGTTCAGTGCATGTCAGGAATCAGTGACACGGGGACTTAGCAACACTGTTACCTGGCAAGCAGCAGTGAGTGTGCTGCACGCTCAGCAGGAGAGCTGAGCCACATCCATCCATTGCTGCAGGAGACTTTGCGGCACCACCCGGTAGGAGATCCCAGCCATCCATCTGGAGATCCGTTCTGGGGAAAGAAGAGCAAGAAGAGATGCACTGTTATTCAGAAGCAGGAGAGGCGTGGTTGGAAGCGCTCCTGTCCAGCAGACGAGACTTTCATAAGACCGCTGTGCCAAAAGCCTAAAATGCTTACAGTAACCTTAACAGACCGCATTTTAAAACCGTAGGTGGCTTTTAGGATCTAATACAGTGCTGCTGTTGATAGTGAAGGAAGAAGTAACGCAGACTTCTCTTATCAAAGACTATCCAAGGTCTTTGAAAGATTAATAGTCCGTTCAGATTTAGGACACCCAGCGTTGGAGTCCCGCAGGCAGTGGGTGTGAGCTGGGGGCAATGGGGCCAGCCCTGACCACGGGCATTCGTTGTGCCACTGCAGAGCATGACCTTGATAGACTTTGCTTTCTGAACAGAGAGGAAATCATCGCAGCATCTGTACATACCTTGGGATGAAGGAAGGCATTGGGGCCCAGGAGCCGCTGCTGGCCACGCATACCTGGGGAAGGCGAGGATAACTGCAGGTCGGACCGGATCCCTTGGCTTACGCTAAGGCTGGAAGCTGAGAGCTGTCCTTCAGCTCAAAATCGTGCTGTAAGGCATATTCAGCTCAAAACCAGACTTGCAAAATTTTTAATGAAGCTTAACCATGCATACGCACTGAGTGCTTCACATGAAAGCAGAACGCACAAAGGGAAGGAATTCTTCTAAGAGAGCAACATGATTTTTGAACAATTTGTTGTAGTCTGTAGCTGGGATGTCAGTGTTTGCAAGCATGAAAATTAGCACGGCAGCATTGCTGAATGGAAGGCTGTTTAGCTGGCTCGTGCCTACGCTAAGGAAATGATCCTGGGATAAAAATTAACAGGACCTGAGTTCTTGCAATTATTTATTCAATACCAGCTGCACCGTGCACAGTTTGCAGAGTGCATCCCAGGCACGCGGGGTGTTCTCACCAGGTGATGTCACTGTCTGAGCCGGGCTGATGGCCGCAGCAGCTTGGCGAGGGCTCCGTGCCACGATCACATGTGGAATTTGGCTGCACGGTGAGACAAATTCTTCTCAGCCTGCAGCAAAGCACTGCTCTATCACCGAGATCTCCGTGTTACAACAAAGCTGGAAGTTTGGGTTCAAGACTTGCTTACACTTCTCTGAAGCAGTGTCTATGTATCTATCTGTGGGAGAAATTCTGAAGGGAAAAAAGAAGTCATTTGGTGAAGCTTCGATGCTCAGCATTTCCAGACAGGTCCTCAGCTGACACTTCTGTGGAGTTCCGGACAATGTGATTTAATGTTGTTGAAGCTGGAGGGTCAGTGTCAGGTTTTAATAAATAGCTGGGAACCAGCTCAGCAATGGCAAAGGTGGTGTTCGTTCCTAGTAAAGATGTAGTGCAGCCATAAACTCCCCTCTGAGCTGAGCGGTGTACGCTTAAGAAGAGATTATTGATGGCAGCACAGTAACAGCTGACCTTGCCTGGGAGACTACAGAGGACTTCTTCTGCAACGCATGCCAAAACAAAGAAAATAGGCTGCACTCTGAAAGTAGTCTTCTTGAGGAAAATCAGCTTCCGCAGTGATACTCAGGAACTGGGCAGGTAGTCTTTATCGTGGTGCACATCGGCTGTTTGGAGGAGGTTTCGCTGAGGTTTGCCGTGCTTTACCTGGTACGACATATCTGCTGATATGTGCCTGCTGCTCTTGTATTTATAGCAATTTCCTGCACGTACCAGAAACCTGCCTTATCTGGCCTCGGCAGATTGTAGAAGTAAGTTGTAAAAGAACGGCCAGGCCTGTCAGCCTTAGCAGTACTGCAGGTTGCCTTAGAACAGCATGTGTTTGGCTTGGAAACTAATTAAATACGAATCTGAAAACAACCCAGAACCTGAAAAGTTCGCAGTCACTGCAGGGCCGTGCTGCTCAGCACACTGACACCGCTCCTAGAAGCATCCGTGCGTTGGCTTGGGCCTGCCCGCCTGCTAACAGCTCCTTCTGAGCCAGCATCCACCTCCTCCTTGCACAGCTTCTACATCTTGTGCTGAGATTGAGCTTGTGATAAGGGATGCAGACGAGTCCTGGTACACCAAGTTATTAGGTTCATATCTCATTAGCCCACCGATTTTTCTTTCTTTGCTAGAAATTCAATTATTAATTTGAATCTGATTTACTTGCAGCATCTACGCTCTGCTGTAACCAACTGTGCTGAGGTCCTTGGACTCACTGCCGACACCTGTTTGGGTAGCTCAGTGGCTTGCAGAAGCCATGCCATGACATCGACAGCACTTGCCTGTGCTCAGAACCATCTCCCACAGCACCAAGTTCCACATCCCATGAAACATGTGCCCACCCAGCCCATGACAAGCTCCAGCAGCACAGGGGGGTGCAGACCAGGAGGGACCAGCTGGGTGCCACTTTCTCAGCACTGAGATGCATTATGGAGATGCAAAGAAGGCAGCATGGGATATTTGGCACAGTGATTTTGCATCTTTCCTCCAACTGTTGGTTTGCTCCTTAGAGGCATTTAGGCTCAGACCCCAGTGCACAGCTATGCAGAGCCATCTGGGACACAGCGGTGAGAGCTCTCTCTAGAGTTCAGAGAGTGTAATTTTCAGAGCAAATCTGAGCACAGATGTGAGCTTGGTGGAAAAACTGCAGTAATGGCAAAAAGGCCTATTTCTGCAGTGCTGGTTTACTGACCTGGATTTCTGCAGGTGAGACAGTGCTGGTTCAGCAAAACCACAGCTGTGTGCCTGCACCTAGGGCAAACCTGCCCAGCGCTGTGGGCGGTGGAGATCCAGCCCAGGGCATTTTCATTGAAGCTCCTATTTTTCTGCTTTCCAGGATAGCCAGTCTGAGCAATCAGCCCACGGTCTGAAGGAAAATTCAGCTTCAGAAAACAGCACGAGCATTTGTTCTGTGGGATGGAGTGCAGGGTGCCTGCTCTAAAACATTTCCCCTGGAGACGTCCTTACAGACACGGTGTGCTCGCTCATCTGTCACACTCCGTCAGCAACCTTAGAAATCAGTGCAATTCATGGCTTGGATGTTCCATGCACCGAACACGGATTTGCACCAGCAGTGCACAGGAGCTCAGTGCCAGCCTCAATGAATCCCTCTTGAGAGCAAAAGCCTCGTGGGGTTGTTTGGGGTGCGATGTGCCCTGGCTGGGAGCTCTCCATTACTGATGGGCAGGAGGGCAGGCAGACAAAATGCAACTTCTGAATGCCCAGAAAGGCAAGGAATTCTAAATGCTCATGAAAATGAGATAATGGAGCAGAAAATAATGGGAGGGAATAAGTCAATATTTAATAGCGCTCATATCTGAACATAAAGCAGCACTTCCTGCATGCACATGGACAAAGGCCAGGCTAGATGAGTATCTGTGTACCCGTCTGTCAGCTTCAAACCGGCTGCAAACACTGCGGCTATCAAAGAAGCGTCAGAGTCAGTTTTAAGGCAGGGACATCTTTTAGCCTCGGTGAATTGTTTTTATTAATTGCAAAGATATTCTCCTCTCCCTTCTCTCCCAGTGAGCCTGGTAGCACGTGGGCCCCGGAGCTGCCCCGCAGCCCCAGCACAGGACAAAGCCGCCCTTGTGCCGGACCGGGAGCACGGCTCGGGGCGCTTCCACGCAGCGCTTGGGCGCGAGTGCCGCACAAGTTTCCATTGTTTTGCTCTCCACAAAGAAGTCCCCGGGACTGTTAGGCAACAGGAATCAAATTAATTCAATTTTTTCAGCTGATAGAAGCTGTTTAGAGGCCTTAAATGAGTTTCAGAACTCACGAGAAAAATATAGATCTCAGTTTGCAGGGCTGATGAATAACATTTGTCTCACGACAAGCAGGGGGAAGCTCTGTGAGCACTGAGATTGCTTATCTCTGCAAACACCATGACTAGAGCCTGCGTTCTGAAGCAGGTTCCCAGGTCCTGTTAGCTCTTTGTGCCAAGATCTGACTGAGCTCTGAGCTCCCAGCAGCTGCTGGGACAACGTGGCACGGCCGCACTCCTTTTGCTTTTGCTTTAGAGTCGTAGAACCATAGAATCATTAAGGTTGGAAAAGATCTCTAAGGTCATCAAGTCCAGCCATCAACCCATGCCCACTAAGCCATGTCCCTAAAGGCAGGGACTTCCGGCTTTCCCAGTGAAGGACGCCTGTACCCACACCAACACAAGGAACACGAGGTGAGCTCTGCTGGCAGAGCTTCTGGGGTCCCGCCAACCTGGTCACCAGTTAAGGATGGGATGCAGGTTCTCCACGTGCAGCTGCAGCCCACAAGGTTCTGCCCTGCCCCAAGACCATGAGGAGCAAAACCAGTGTCCCAGCTTTGGTCATCACCGAACTGCCATGCCCACCATGCTCTTCAGCACAACTTTGGGTTCCGAAGCTAAATGGAACAACAGGTCAACAATGCAGATTCTCCCATACAACTTTCCCTTTGTAACCAGTTCTAAATGTCCCCACTTCTGTTTCGAGGCAGAAATAGCAAAAGTTCACACTGAATCATTTACTGCCTCAGCGAAACAGGGCTGAAGGCAGCCTGGTGTGCTTTGGCTGAACCCAGATGAGAGGGAATGGGTACAGGGAGGGTAAGGAGGATTTGCTGCTTCTTTAATAGCTTTTTAAGGAAACCAGCCCCGAGGGTTTGCCAATAGCTGGCCCCACCTGTGAAGCCCCCAGAAGCATCCCAAACTACAGCACATCTGTCATGGTCACAGCCTTGTGTGGGGCAGCACAGCACAGAAACACCACAGCACTGGCCAGTTGCATCCCAAGCCCTTGTGCATCTGGAGGAGCACCTGGGATGTCAGGGCTTGCTGCAGACAGGCTGCAAGACCCAAGCACAGGCTGCCTGGCTATCTGCAGCATAACTAAAGCACGTTTCCCAAAACAGAGGATGGGGTGACAAGTCAGCTCTTTTCTCTGCAGTGTAAGAGTCGGGCTGAACAGGGGTGTGTGGATGTGTGTGCCCACTGCGTATTTTTTCAAGACACGTGTCTACATACGCACGCATGTCAGATCTTCAGCCTTTTGAATGGTTCACAGGAAATGAATCTGTTGCTAGAGAAAACACTTAGAGATGGCAGCAGTCGCTGCACCCTTTTGGCTGGTGTAGGAGTGCTTGCATTGCAAATCATATCGTTCAGCCACAAAACCAGGCCGAGCTGGCAGTTATTGTTGGCGATGTAAGATGGGAATTGAGTGTGACCAGTGGCCGTGTAAAGTGCTAAGATGTGTGTCAGGGAAAATGCTTGCTCGGAAGGGTTTTAAGCAGTGTCCTGGAATGGACTGTAGCAGTGTTACCAAAGCCATCAAGCAGAGCACTTTTCCATCCATGACTGCTGCCCGATTCCTGCCAACTCAGCTCCTCTTTGTTTTGCTTCTCCTTGCTGCCCAGAACAGAGATGCTGCAGTGCACGGCTGGGTGGGTGACCTCAGCCTCAATGCCAAATGGATGACTAAAATGAATACAGAAAACACAATCTATTGTCGTCTCTCTGAAATGCCAGCTTTGTTCCACGTGGAGCTGCGGCTTATCAGTATAACCCCTTCGATGCTGCCCTGGGACACAAGCCATGCAGTCCCTACCCCATCAGTAACTCTGCACTGACAAAAGCAGTGGTGTCACGTCAAGGCTCGCCGTGACATGGGACAGACACACGTGATGCCAGGTGCACGGAGCCCACAATGCATTGGGGTTTCCACCCAGAGACTGGATGTGTGCGATCCATGCAGGCTCGGGATGTTACTGGCTAATTCTCAGCAATGATTCCATGGTGGGATTGCAGACAGGAGAAGGGTCACTCACAAAGTGGTGCAGGTGCAGCCTCAGAGCACAAAGGTCCTCAAAGCAGGGCTGGGATACTCCAGGAGGTGGATCACTAGGGGAACCTCTCTGTTTTATAAACACATTGCTCAGCTCATCCCCTGCTGGCCATTCCCAGGAGTACCAAGCTGGCTAGCCGGATGGTTGGCTCCTGCCCTTTCAGGTCCTAATCGCTTTTCCAGCCAAAGTGACCAGACCCTGCAGCTCAGATGAGCCTGGTGAGACACCATCACCATTTACCAGCAAATAACTTCCCATTTTACTCTTGTTTACTGCTCACTGAATTTAAAAGCCACGTGCCTGGATCAGCCCCAGCACTGCTGAAGCATTTCTGAACTTTTTTTGAGTCGTTCCCATCACTCTCTGCAGTCCACATGAGCAGCAGAGCTGGACCCCTGCCCCACCATGGCCCCTGCTCTTGGGGATGGAAGAGCAGAATTTGGCCACAAAGGCTTTAACACACAGGCGTTACACCAGAGCAAAGCAGACGCACACCTAGGGGGTGTCCCTGCTCCTGGGATGGTTTCACAGCATCACTGTCCGTCTGCCCGCCCCGCTGCGCTTCCCAGAGGCCGTGTCCTGCTCTGAGAAGTGCAGGCAGGTAAACAGCCAAACCCAAACAGAATCCACCCTGGCCAGCTCCAAGCATGCCTTCCTCTGAGAAAAATGGGTTCATTGGTTTTTCACGGCGTGGGTGTGATTAATGAACTTAATCACAGGACACTTTGATCCGGCTCCTGTTTGCAAAGGATAGTCAAAAACAAGAAGAGCTGCTACCCTTTGTGCTTTTGTAATTTTGTTAATCATGGAAACCTGTGAGGCTTTTGCATAGTCAGCAGTTGCATGCATTAGAAAATATATTTGCAAAACACAACAACATTTGCTTTCATATTCTGAAGCCAGAGAGTATATCCTAGTTGGCAGAAAGCTCAAAGGCAATTTATGAAGACCCAAAAGTCTTGCAGGAATTTAATTAAACTTTAAAATCGTGCTAACACTCATACATAACAGCTTACACAGCGTGATCGTAAGGCAAAGTCCGTCACGCTCAGTGTCTCTGTGCTCCCCACACTCCGTTTTCTGGTCACCCTGCCTGTTTACTCACTCCTGCCCTAGCTGTCCTCATCCCTTTTGCAGAGGAAATGGCCTTTCCCTGCACTCCAATTAACAGGGCTGTGTCTTGGTCTTGCACAAGGTGCTACTGAGCAAGCAAAACCTGCAGCTGGGAAGTAGCGATTTTTAGTTCATTTGCATTTTGTTGCAAACAAAACACAGCTGGGGCTGCGTCTCTGCGGCCTCTGGTGTGGAGCATGCCACATCTGCCACCAGCCCCAAGGCAAGCTGCCCCCATCGGATCCATTGATGGCTCACTGCTGGCTCTCAGCCTCACCTTTGCCCCTCGACAGTGAATTTTGTGTGGTTTTAGTGAAGTTTGGGCCAGTCTGGCCTCTCTCGTGGCAGTCTGCATTCCAGCCAGCCCTGCCCACTCCCCACAGGCCCCAGTCCTGCTCCGCCTGAGCCTTCCAGCTCCACTGCTCCGAGAATCAGTGAGAAACTGGGGTAAACGCCGGCAGAGGGAGATGGGATCCGGCCGTGCCCGCAGAAGCTGGGCAGAACGTGCATGTAAAGGGAGGAAATGGGAGGGAAACTTAGACTGAACTTAAACACTAAACTTTTTAAATTAGTAAATTCTTTACCAAAGAATTTACATTGGCTAGTATATGATTCCTCATTGCTTAAGGGATTTAAAACCAGACTACCCTCTGCTCCAAAAAAGTGCTATAAGCAACAGTTCTTTGCTTATAACGAACTGGAAATACTGGCAAGTCTCCATCCCCTTCAAATATTTTCCCTTGTCTCTTCAGAGGTTAAAATAAATTATCCTGAGATGTACCAGATGGAGCAGGCAGGCAGGGACATTCCTCCAGCCTTCCCAGCCCATTTTCTCCTGTCCACAGTCAATGAGCAGCAGCAATGGCTGACGGGGCTGCCACAGCAGGGAACCCAGCGCAGTGATGACCCAGCATGGCAATGACGCAGCATGGTGATGACCCAGTACAGTGATGTCCCAGCACAGCAATGACCCA
This sequence comes from Pavo muticus, assembly GCA_016647715.1. Taxonomy (NCBI): domain Eukaryota; kingdom Metazoa; phylum Chordata; class Aves; order Galliformes; family Phasianidae; genus Pavo; species Pavo muticus. The sequence continues at coordinate 1,344,250 of JACDJE010000148.1, forward strand.
GCATGGGGACATCCCCGCATGGCGATGACCCAGCACAGTGGTAACTTGGCATGGAGATGCTGCAGCCTCTGGCACTGTGGTCTCCATGGCTCTGGGCTTGGTACTGGGGGACCCACTCAGTCCTGGAGCCTTGTCCCCATCCCACCGGGGTCTTCTTCATGAACCCATCAAGCCCAATGCTAAACCAAAGTAGACTTTGTTGCCTGAAATATCAGCCATGCAAATCACCCCACCCATCAGCGCTGATATTAATTAGCCTAGAAAGCACTGCTGTAATAGTGGTATTCTTCCAGCAAACTTCTGTGATGCATTAACAACGAAAGCTATGGTAGTAGGGACAGGGGCAGTAATAACAACAATGCCAATTGAGGGCTCATGGCATTTTCTTACAAGCTCAGCCGCTGTACACCCACCTGTGTGCACACTGCCAGGCTCCCTGTGACCTGCACGGCATGGGACAAGCTGCAGTCCCCCAGGTGCTTGGGAAAGGGACGTTTTGTGGTTCTGTGCTTAAGGCAGGACCCAGTGCAGGGAGCAGCAGGACTCGCAGAGTGGCTATTGCTAGAAATCAGGGCTGCAGCTGCCCCTGGGAGCATCCAGAGCTGCAGCCTTCCTGGTGATATAAACAACGCAGCAGCAGCAGCCCCTCTATAGTTTAAACAACCCTTGGCACCATGCCTTTTCTTTCTATTTTTACAAAAGCCAGAAGAATTTGCTGTATAAAAATGAAAATCACCGGTGGCCAAACCACCAGATTTGCACAGTTGGTCCCCATCCTAATGGGGTGCGAGCACTGGCTGCTGCCTCGGGAATGCAGGTGGCCGGCGATGCTTATTTGCTGATTTGTGCTCATAAATCCTTTTTCATCTGAGGATCTCAGAGCAGTTTATAAACATGAATTTAGCCACTAGACGCCCAAGCAGGCCCTACCTCATCATACTTGTTGAACGAGCGTGCAATCGGAAACAGATCTCGCCCAGGTCTGCAAGGAGAGGGCATCTCCTTACAACTGGGAGGATCTCCTTAGAGTCGTACCACGGCAGGTCCGAACTACAGAAAAGCAAGGCAGGAAAACTGAAGGAAACATTTTCTCCTAGACATACTTCTATGGGAAATGCAGGCAATCTTCTTCAGTGCTGTGCTAACTGCAATGTTAACTGCGCACCACGCCAGTGCAGTAGCACTGCTGATCCTGACATGAGACCCAGGAACATTCCAGCAATGGGTACTAGAGCTCTGCTCTCAGGGTCCTCCTGCAGGTACCTGGCACAGTGGCAGGACATCGCTGTCTCCGCCAGGAACAGAGGCTGACAGACAACAGCAGCTCAGGTAAATACTGTGGCATTCACAGCACTGAAGCAGCAGCTATGCAGCTGGGATTTCTCCTTAGCATGGGAGCAGTGAGCCCAGATGTCTCGCCGGATGCAAGTTTGTTTGCTTCCTTGTTATCTGGTGACCGCTTTGGGGAGGCCCTTTGGCAAGTTATGCTCTGTCTGAGGCTGCCCCACGGAAGATGGGCAAAGAAAAGCAGGGTACAAGGGCTCGGGGCTCACAGAGGGATTTCCCTGTTCTGACATATGCAGTTTTAACTCGTGTGACTGGTTACATGCAGAGGTTCATTGTGTCAGACTTGCTAATTTGTCCCAACCCCTGTCTCATGAACTTCCAAGTCTCTTTCTGACACAGTTCTGTTCTGATTTGTTTTGTTGAAGGAGTGGAACAAGACGCGCAGCACAAACCAGATACATTTTGTAACTGTAAGTCAGCTGACTGCTAGGCATACATGACACAGACACGCTTTTGTGCACCTCTGACATGGTGACTACCTGTCTCGGTGCTGTTTTCTCTCCACATAAACATCCATGTGGGCGGAGTGTTTGTGTTCTGAAATAATTAAAAATGTACATTTGCATGTTGTATACTGTCTTGTTGATTCCATGCTTCAAGGCACAGTAAGAATGTGTAGGCACTCGGTCTTGTGTTAGGATGAGCATTTCAGAGTAATGCACAGCCTTGCTGTCCAGCACCTCTGTTTGCTGCCGTGGCTCTGAAAAGCACAAGCCAGCCCTGTGAGGATTCTTAGCAGTTAATTGTTAGGGATGTGTTTCACATGAAACAGAGCAAAACTGGAGTTTTCCCAGCACTCCAAATGCACTCGGACTTTAACAGAGGTGCAGACAGACCCAAATCCAGTCTCTGGATCTACAGAAAGAATTGCTTACGTGCTGTCTAGGCACATGCTGCCCAGGGTAATGAGGTGCCTTTCATTCACAGCCCAAATGCTTGCAGTGAAAGCACAGTCAGCTTTGTAGCTGGGGGGAGGAAGCATCTGATCCAAAACTTGGCTCGCACTGTGAAACAATTGGGAATGTGTCGCAGCCACATTCCTGGCTGGCCGTGCCTTTGTGCAGCAGCAGGACGTGGCTGGAGGCATACGGTGCCCAGAGAAAAAGATTTGTCAACACAACCTGCAACTGTTCAGCATCTATTGCCATATGGGGTGGGCATGGAATTCCCTGCATGACCTCCATTTAAATTGCCTCTCTGCACTTGGATGTGCTGCACTGAGACGCTGGGTGAGTGCTGTGCATGAAAGAAGGGGGGAAAAGCAGGATGCATCCACACTGGCTGCCAAATCTCCGTCTTTCTCCACGGTGGCAAGTGTAAGAAAGACAAGTAACGTTGTGAAACAAGTACAAGGAAATAAAATCTTTAGCTGGAAAAATAGATGTATGTATGCCAGTTACACCAGCTTGTTTCCAGGTGTACTGCTATAGCCATTCATGAAATGTGCCTAAGATGCTTGTATGAGGAAACTTGATTGCTTGAGCTGAGTAACAAAAGTCAAAGGAAACTTAACAGTAATGAATCACAGTCTTTAAGCAGTAAGGGTATGTTCCATCTAAGTGGCATCAGGCTGTGTGTAAAGTAAAATTTATTATTAAAAATGCTCAGACTTTTCCGTACTAGTTTAACGCAGCATCTTTTTGCATGCAAGAGCACAGGGGATACAAAGTCTGCACATCTGCTGAGCAGAAGGCAGTAAAGGCACAGAATGGTAACACTTGCAAGAGCGCGCTTCTCTCTGGCTTCCTTCATCACAAGCCTCACCTAATAGCAAAATCAGTACTGAGGGGGAGAGAGTCCTCATGCACATCTTGAAATGCTTTATGTAGAATTATTTTCAGCATTTCTCTGCTTAATCAGCTCCTCTGTCTGCATGACTCCTACACAGAGCACCAAGGGAGAGAGACCATAACAAAAAGAGGAAAAAATATTTCAGTAAACCACAAAAACTGGCCAATGAACTAGGGGGCAGCCAGGGAAACACAGAGAACTCAGTCAGTTACAAAACAAAAGTCAAAGTCTTAGTGAGCCACTGCTGTGCTTTCAGGCAATAGGAAAAAACTCCCTAAAAAGCCACCCAAGTTTTCTAAAAGCAAACATTTTGGACAATATTAATTGTCCTTTAAAACATCCATTACAAAAGCTGAGGCTCGAAATTAAATATTATGACAACGCATTGTTACAAAAGTGACACGGAAAGATCAGAGTTGGCCCCTCTGATGTGTATATGGCAGCCCCGAGGGAGCAGCACCCGCTTCCCCAGAGCCCTACAGATCTGCTATGGGTACAGACAGCAGAGCTCGCAGGCGGCCCCGGTGATGGTGAAATATCCACATCATGGGGGCAAGGAGAAACTGCCAGGTCTGGAGTCAGGAAAAACAAGTTCAGAAATAACTTCTTTTTTTTTTAATTGTAGTTTTTCTGTCCTCCTCAGCAGTGCTTCCTAGGAGTTCTTAATGAATAGCTTGTTCCTGCAGGACTCAAGATAATTGGCAGTGCCCTAATTTTTTTCTTCCCATGTCTTATTATTGTGGATTTAATTATTTACTGAGGAACTCAGGTTCATTAAGCACCACTGGGAAACACCCAGAGGCTTTGGTTGTGGTGTCACCTAGAGCAGGAGTTCTGTAGGCACTTCTGTGCAAGTATTTGGAGCCGAGGGGGGCTCAGCCTCAGCACCGGAGGCCCTGCCCCATCCTTTCCTTCTAGGAAGTGAGCCAGCTCTATGGTACCCCACCACAGCCAGGTAAAAAGTGGAGCAAAAGTTTAGGACCTGATTCACTAGATGCAATATCAAGGTAACCATAACAACACTGCAGGATGGTAAGAAATGACAAAGATATCCATTTACTTGCCTGGGCAGCTGCTGCAACAATTGCACCACACACGATACTGTGGAGAAGAACAGAGCTGAAGTTAATAAAAATGAGAACTCGTTGTCTCGTACAGAACTCATTACATTTCTCTAATTCAGCCAGACAACATCAGTGTTTATTGCATTTCTGTACAAATTGATTCATCCTTCCCTTTTAAGGCAATTAAACAAATTAATGACATTTTTACTACGCTTGATTCACTAAGTGAAATTATAAGTTTCAATTAAATTCGTAAATTTAGGGCCGAGGGAAAAGCGCTCCATTTTGCCAACAAAATCTGACGAGCTCATTCCCAGCTCCGTTTGGCCGCCGAAGTGGGAGAGCGGTGCCACCTGCAGACTGCTCCAACCCAGCCGCGGAGCAGAACGGAAGCTCCTTCCCAGACCGCAGCCCGTGAGTCATTAACCTGCTAACGCAGCCACGCCACCAGCAAAGCCAAAGGGCATCTGATAATTGGCCGCCTTTGATCAACAAAAATATTCAGGAAACGCAAACTGCCTTCATTTTTCAAGAAACATCAGCGTGTTCTTCAAGTTAGACTCAGTTTCTCATATACAATCCAGAATTCCTTGAAAGTATTAGTTTTATTGAGATTGCTCATTTTATGAACTTCTGTCTGTGAAGGCAGATGTCTTTACCACAAAGCCTTTTTATAAAACATGATGTACAAGCATGAAATGAATAAATACAAAACAATCTCCTCAACCTTTCTCTGGGTAGCCTAGTCTGGTGGTTGGCGACCCTGCACAGAGCAGGGGGTGAGACTAGATGATCATTATGGTCCTTTTCAACCCAGGCCATTCAGAGAATGTATGTTCAAGGAATCTATTTCTCATCATAGAGCAGCTTGGGCTGGAAAGGACCTTAAAGATCATCCAGCTCCAACCCGCTGAGTAACACTTACAGTGCTAGGCTTTATACACGTGTCTCACAGCTGAGACAAAAAGGGTGGTGACATACATTTGAAACAAAGGGGCACAAAGTATCACTGAATCATACGGAAATCTTTCAGGAAAGTGTTCTCAGCGCTTTCAAAGTGCCGCCCCCCTACAGTCACACAGCCCCCGCACTGCGCCGTGCCACCATTCCACGAGCGGGGAGTCAGAACAGCCGATGACTCAGGCTCACACCATGAGACGTGGCCAGGAAACCCGTGCTGGGTGCGGAGCGGTGACTGCGTGTGAGGTCACCCCGCGCTCAGGCAGGGCACGGCTGGGAGCTCCGGGGCACCGCAAGCAGCGGGCGATGGCTGCACATAGGCCGCCCACAGCCGCTCAGGTCTCAGCGCAGCCATCTGGGGAGCTCTGAGCAGCGCTGTGTAGCTGTGGGAATTTTGGCAGAAGCGCTCTCCCTGCAAGCCACAGCTCGCAGGTGAAGGCCTCAAGCCGTACCGCGGGGCTGCAGCCTCCGCCCGCGCTCTGCGGCCACGTCCCCTCAGGCACCGCCACCTCCTCACAGCCACAACCCCACAGCACTGTCTCCCGCCTCCCCACACCCACTGGCACACCGCCGCCGCCTGGGCGCTCAGACATCTCTTAAAATCAGATTCTGACAGTAGGGGAAAAAACCCGCCCCACGATGGAGCTTCCACAGGGGAAAGAAAAGCAAAAAAAAACCCAGCGAACACACCCCCACACACCTCAGGGACCGCCTCAAAATGGCGCCCGCCCATCCGTGACGTCACACACAGCCGGGCGGCCCCGCCCAGGAGCGGAGGGGCGCGGCTGAGGCGCGAAGGTGCGGGGCCCGCCCAAAGCCCGGCCCCGCGAGGCCCCTGGGCTGCCCCAGCCAGTGCCTGATTCCCCCTGCTGCACTCGAGCAGGCGCTGCTGACGGCTTTGGGGGGCCTGCGGCGGGACGGCTGTGGGCCGGTGCGAGGGGACGCAGGGCAGCGGGGCCGGGCGGCCGCTGCAGAGATGCCGCTCTTCGCCTCTAACCCCTTCGAGCAGGACGTGGGTGAGCGAGCGGGGAAGGCTGGGGCGGTCGGCGGGCCGCGGTTCGCCTCGGCGCGGCGTTGGGGCCCGCGGCCGCGGCTCGGGCCTGTGAGGGGTGAGCGGCGGCGGTGCCCGTCCGCCTCTCGGAGCTGCGGTGTGTACGGGTCGTCGGTTCGGGCTGGGAATTGTGGAGGTGAAGATTAGCCTTGTTCGTGCCGGCGGGGTCGGGTAGCTCCCGCTGGGTGTCCGAAGGGACACAGCCCTAGTTCAGCCCCCGCTGGCTCCATCCCATTGCAAAAATGGGGGCAGGCGCGGGCCGGGCTGGTGCGGCCGTGACTCAGCCGGGCTGGTTCTGGTCGGGTTGTGATCCAGCGCTGCTCTCCGAGACATCGAGTTCGTTCTGTGTCTTGTTTTTGTCTTTCTGGTTTTTAAAGGCCTGTTTCTGAATTGCAACATAGCGAAAGCAATTAAAATAAGCTAGGTACTGGGGTCAGGCTTGCATTTCCCGTGCCTGCCTAAAGCCCCAGGGTTTTAGGTATGAGAAGAATTTATCATTACAGAATCATGGAACCAATTGGGTTGGAAGGGATCTTGGAGATCCCCCAGTCCGGTCCCCCAAAAGCTGGTTCCACAGAGCACGTTGCAGGTTCCCTGCAGGAGGCTGCAGGTTCCCTAGGGCAGGATTCTGGCCACTGACAGGAAGAAGTGATGGCTGTCAGTGCTCACATTAACACCCCATTTCCTTCTTGTGAGTGTAAGTCCTGCCCCTCTACTCTGTGCTGGTGAGGCCTCACCTGGAGTGCTGTGTCCAGGTGTGGAGTCCTCAGTACAGGAGGGACATGAAGCTGTTGGAGTGAGTCCAGAGGAGGGCCACAAAAATGATCCATGGAGTGGAATGGAGCACCTCTCCTATGAGGACAGGCTGAATGCTGGGGCTGTGCAGCCTGGAGAAGACAAGGCTCCGAGGTGACGTGATAATAGTGGTCTTTCAGTATCTACAGGGGAGCCACAGGGAAGGAGGGGACAGACTCTTTAGCAGGGTCTGCTGTGATAGAACAAGGGGAAATGGCTTCAAGCTCAAAAAGGGTAGATTTAGGTTAGATAAAAGGAAAAAGTCTTTTACAGTGAGGGTGGTGAGGTATTGGAACAGAGATATGTTGGATGCCCCATCCCTGGAGACTTTCAAGGTGAGGCTCGATCAGGCCCTGGGCATCCTGACCTAGCTGTGGTGCCCCTGTTCGTTGCAGGGGAGCTGGACTAGATGGCCCTCAGAGGTCCCTTCCAACTCTAAGGATTCTATGATAAGTTGCACTGTTTTCTTCATGTGCCTTCAAAGTTTGTATATTGAAGGCATTGCCTTCAGTTGACTTTGATGTTTACCTGTGGCTAAAATGAGGTAGCAGCCGGCTAGGCCAGCTTCACCCAGTACACTTGTTTCAAAGAACTTGCATGTGTTCTGTACCTTTCTCATAGCTCTGATGTATTTGCACAAGTGAAGACTTCTTGAACTGGGGGCTCACAGCTGTACAGAATCCTTTGCCAAACTGAAAAGCTGCAACAACTCTAAAAGTATAGGGCTGCAAAGTGATGGTCAGTGTGCCTGTAGTTTCTTAAACTCTGTATTATACCTAGTGAGTAGAACTGCTCACATGTGCTACAATTAAACAAGTGCAGTGGGCTGGGAATTGCATAATTATCGAGGCTAAATCTTACAGTCCCTTGCCAGGGAAAATCTACTTTTTGCCACTAGGAGCTTTTTTCTTTTAGTTATTATTACTTTGTAAATCAGACAACACGGAGCATCAAAATTTTGAACGTGGTTGTTCTGTGCTTTCACTGGTGGTACTCACCTGAGGCTGCTTATGCTTTAACTTCATGATTTGAGGTTTTATTTTCTCATTCATCTTTTTGATTTAAAAAAATCAAGGTGCATACCATGAGTGTAGCTGAGCTCTGCTGATCTCCTGGTGCTACTGGAAAGGAGAGCTCTTCCATCTTCTTGCCCACTCAGGTGTTGTGGGTTGCTCTCTGGGCTGACTCAGTGCATTCTTTTCAGCAGAACACAAATTTCAAAGACGCGTTTGGCCGACAGTTGGGATCATCTGTGACGGCAGTGAAGTTTGGTGGCTCGAGTCAGTTCATCAGAGGCTGCAAAGTGGCAGTGAGGAGGAGGGGCAGGGCTCCCTGGGAAGGTTGGTGGGGGAAATGGAGCCCTGCTTCTGGTGGCTGCGAGAAAGTGGGTTGGTTCGGGTATCTCTTCAGACCATGCCTTCAGCATTGCGGCTTTCTTGGGAGGGGGCCTTTAGAAACTATAGATAAACACAGCTGCAGCAGTTGTTTTCTTAGTTCTAAACTCATGTGTTTGCCTTTCAGCAGATCTGTGCAGGGCTTACTTCCTCAGCATTTGCTTTGGTTGCTTTGTCTGTGGTTGCAGTTCCATGGAACTATGGAATAGTTTCAGAAATTCCATTTCTTTCATCTTTGGGGTTTTTTTTTTTGTTTTTTTTTTACTATTATTTAGGTTGAGAGAATACCGCAAGGCTTCAGTTCTTTAAAGGATTTGAAGCATTTTAATTTCCTACCTAAATCTATTCATCATTAGTTCATATGCAGTTGCTGTTTTCCCCCCATTGTAAGCCTTCTTAAATAACCTTCATCTTCTAAAAGTAGTTGCTCCTCCAGCAGAGGACAAGCCTACTGCTTTTCATCCTTTGTTTAGTTAGCCTTCTTTTGTGAGGTTGTTAACACAATCCCGGGGGTAGGAAGTGTTTTTCTGTGAAGTTTGAATGGCATCCAGAATTGCATGCCGTGTTGCTGGTAACTTGTACGGTCGCATTTTGTGTTTCCTTGTTCTTTGCTGAAGCGTTCACCTGCTGTGTTTTACCCTAGTGTTATATTTGCCTTCTTGTATCTGCTTCATGTGGTGTTCTGCGTCCCCTTGTGCTTGCACTTGGCGTGCTTGTGCTTCTCCTCTTGTTTCCAACCACGGACACCTAGTTCCTAGGAGAATCTTTGATAGACTGGCTGTGTGAGTTTGCGCTTTGTCCTGCTGCTAACTTGCTCTGTCTAACCCACTCCTCAGTAGTTCACATTTCTCCTTATGTGACAGTTTAGTTTTCCCTGTTACTGATAATACCTTCCAACTTGGTTAGCTTCCTTTGCAGACCCTTACTCCTGCTGTCACTGCCTGCCAAAATGTATTCATTTCAAGGCTAATTCTTGAGGCGTTCAGCTCCCTGCCCTCTTTAGAGTGCTTTACATCACAACATGCCTTCCTTATAATGTGGAGCGATCCAAGACCTGTAGCTAATAACTCACACATGGCTTCCTATGAAGTATTTCACTGAGTGCTGGGCAGACCGGTTGATGCTTAAATTAACCCTTGGCAAGGTGTCCTGCCTGGGGGAATAGCTGTGTTCTGTTGAAATTCACCGTGGTTCTGTTTCATTTCTCAGTAATAATTCATGTCTTTAACATTTGGTCTAAGGTCTTGCAAATGTCTGTGGACAAGCTAATTGGTGTGGAGTTTTCATAGCTGCTTGAGTCTTTTTCTCTTCTTCAGATCTTTTCAAGTCTTCATTCCATGACTTTACTTTGACTGGAGTGATAGCAATTCTTGGATTCTGAATCTGCGGTTTCATGTCAGTTCTTTCTCATTACTGAGATTGCTGCTTCCAGCCTCAGCCCTGCCTTGATCGCTGCATGTCTGTAGTGCTCACATTTCTGACCAGTAACTGAGTCAAAGTTAGGTTATTGTATCTTTGCCTTTTCACTAATTTGGATATACGGGCAAAGTAAGCAAAAGAAGGTGTGCAGGATGAAATTTCTGCTTTCCAGAAGTTCATTCACGTGGCTCTGGTTTCTCTTTGGGAAAAAGCAATCTGCAGTAATTCTCAATTGCTTTTTCCAACCTTTCACTTCTATTGTAGGAACGCTGTTTTTACACATGCAAAATGGCACTGAGTAAAACTTGAAGTATGTGTGCCCCTACCTCGCTTTCACATCGCGTTAGGATGCAAATCAGTCTCTAGCAAATTGTCATTTAGTGATCAGGCTGCAATGAACAGCAAACCAAACTGAAAGGTTCTTTGCAAAATCAGTGTTTGAGTGCTTGTGTTTCTCTCTGTAGTGTAAAAATTGACAGGAGGCAAAAAAAGGCTACATCCTTGTATGTATTTACTTTCTGGGCTTACACGTGGTTTGGTGTTGGTAAGCTTTGCTCAAGGGAATTCATAGGAAATAACAAAATCCTTTGCAGGTGTGAAGGCTGTGTGTGCAGAGCATGCGGAGGCAGAGCTGCCAGCAGAACAGGACTGCATGATGTGCACTACGTGGGATAGAGAGTTCTGGCAGCATTGGTCAGTGAGAGATGTGTGTGAGGTTCCCACGGTGCCCTTACTCTTCTTTCTTGTCATGTTCACATCCGTGCTGTAAGTTCCCTCAGCTGCTCATGTGACGTCCCCTGCTTCCTGCTGTGGTGCATGTGGATCCAAGCCCATACCGGTGACCGTGCACTGACACTCAGTTATTGCTGATCTGCACACACGATTTGGCATTGTGCCAGGATCTTTAGAGATGGAGGACTTGATGCTTGATGAGATGTGACCAGGAATGCCTTTGGAGGTTTGCCACACTGCTCTGTTGCACTCCTAATAGTATTTTTTTTCATGTCTCGTGCTGTTATTTCTGCGTATTACTCATCTTTTGCTTAGGAAATAAGGGGAACAGAATGGGTGCTGTCAGGCTGGGATGAGGGCCTTCAGCTCCCCTTTAGGCTGCAGCAGTCCTTCTGGGTGCTGTGTGGTACAGGGAGGGCCCTGATAAACTCCAGCAGTTCCCCATGCTGAGGCATTCTATGGTTCTATGATTCTATGATTGTCTTCCCTCCATGAGGAGCTGGTGGCTGTGTTTTAAGGCAGTTCTGTTGGCAGTAATACCAGTGAACAGTTCCCATCCCCTCCCCACAGCTCATTTTAGTGCTATCTATGCTCTTGTGTTGGCATGATTTTTCATGCAGCTGCGTGGCAAGTCAGATCAGGGAACTGATCCAGTTGAAAGTGATTAATTGTGGGTTGGGGGTGGTGGTAGGGTTTGGCTTTTTTTCTTTAGTATTCAAACTGACAGTAAAAATAAATATATTGTAATTTTACCATCATGTGTGCAGAACTAAGCTTGAGTTTAGTGTTCCCTCATCGGCTGGAGAGCATACATCGTGACTTTTTTCTTTATAGTCCCTTAGCACAGAGGAAATCTTGGAAAATGCCTCTTCCCACATCTGCTTGCTCTGAGCACAGTCCGTGTCCTAGCATCTGGGAGGTAGTTTTCCTTTGGGACTGTTCTTCAGCTGGAGCTCGTGTTAAGCACAGCGACAGATGCTGTTAAGTTGGTCATGCCGGTGAGAGGGAAACCTCAGAAGTTGGAAGAGTTTGCCATAGGGCAGCCTTCCTATTTCTAGCAGGACCACATCTGCTCTTAGAGCAATGAGCGTGGATATAAGAAGGAGTCTGATGCACATCCATGTATTTATGTATCCATATTTATGTGTCAGGAAATCATTACTACTTGCTTTTGCAAGCACTTTTTTTTGGGTCTGCGTGACTGTGTACCAAGAGAAGTGCTCGGTTCAGCACTGCTTATGCTGCATGGTTAGTTTACAAGCTTGCACTTCACTGGCTTATGAACAATCAAAGCCAGTTTGAATTTTCTACATGTTTTTGTGCCCAAGTATAGTGGTGTGTGTGATGAACAGAGCACGGACCCCTGGCAGCGCCCATCGGTGGGCTTGCTTGCTAGTTGTACCACCTGTACCAAAGCACTCGGGTGCTGCAGGTGAGTTTTCATCCTGCTGAGCCAGCGGGCATTGCTGAGGTTGGGAAAAACCAAAATGCAGTGTTGGGAATTTCAGGGGAAAACAGGCTTCATGTCAGTGTGACTGATGGCAGGCAGCGGGATTAAGTGACTTGCCTGCTCTGTTCTGTTGGTATCGGTGCTATTTGTCATCATTGTCTGCACGGCTGATGGCTGCTCTTGTAGATGAGATGGATTCGTGTGGCTGATGGGCTCTGCTGGGAGGGCTGGTGCTGCTGGGGTGGAGGTGTGCATGGCCGTGCTGTTAGAAAGCAGCTTCAGCTGGCAGAGCTCTGGATCCAGCACTGGGCTGCGCTGTGTGCTCCGAGCACCGCGCTCTGCTGTTCTGCAGTGTTCTGTGTTTGCTCTGCACATGCAGCTCACACAGCCAGGAGGTGCTGTGCATGTAGGCACTCTTTGTTTTCTTCTGATTATTTTTTTTTTAAGTAAATTGCACCTTAAACTGTACAAAATTGCAGGCACTCATTTAGTTTCAAGAACGAGCAGTGAATTTTGTGGTGCTGTCCTAAAAATATCCATGTACCTACAAGAAAATTCAACTGCTGTGTCTTTCCAGGATAAGTATTTTGAGGTTAGTGCTGTAGGAACATGCTTTCAGCGCAGCATTTGCTTTCCTTAAATAGTTCTTCTAGACTGTGAGGATAATGTGTAGCCAAAATTGCACACTTCCATTCCTGCTCTTTGCTCTGCTCTTCCATCTGTAATAAGAGGTTTCCAGGGGCACTGCTGTGCTGGTGTTTGCTTTGTGGAAGCCATTCTGCAGCCAAGGATTGCTGCAACTTGTGACTGTAAAACTAAGTAGCGACGCTGATTAGCAGAGGAGTTGCTTAATTGCACATCCAGAAATGGGTTTGTCCTGAGGTAGTATTGCTGTCAGCTAACCTTGTGATTTGGAAGCAGCTCCTATCACAGAGCACTGTCACGTTAATGGTGAGGGACCATTACATTCTGCTTTAGTCTGCCAAGGAGCCTTTTACCTACTCGGTCCCAAAGGGACTTTGTGGCTTCTCAGGCTGAGACAAATGTTGTTAAAGTAGCGATTAAGGTGCTCTCTTGCTTGTTTATGAAGTGCGTTCTGATGGAATTAATGTAGGACATGAGAGCTCTTACCACTGAGCTCAGTCAAAATACTAAAACAGCGCAGTAAAATTAAATCTCAAGGCAGCAAATGGGATACGTGGAATATTTTCTTTTATGAGTTATTCTGATGCTATCGTGATATTAACCTGGCATGAAAATAACATCAAAAACTTAAAGGGAGGGCACAAATAAATAACATTAAGCTTTATCTGTTCAGGTATTGATTAAAATGCTGTAAGTGTTGAGTTACATTCTTTTGAAGGGGCGGTTTGGTTTTTGTTGGCTGCTTCTGGGACCTTCATAACCCTTCCATCTCATTTCCATCCCTGGAGGCATTCAAGGCCAGGCTGGATGTGGCTCTGGGCAGCCTGGGCTGGTGGTTGGCGACCCTGCACATAGCAGGGGGTTGGAACTGGATGAGCATTGTGGTCCTTTTCAACCCAGGTCATTCTGTAGTTCTGTGCTTTCTCGTGACACTTGTTGTGATGTTTGGATGTGCTGAGAAATCTCGAGAGCTGTTCTAAGGACGAGATCTTTCCCTTCAGAGGCCCCAAGAGATTTGTCTAGTTTCATTGGAACACCCATGTGGAATAAAGCATGAGTGCCAAGATGAGAAGACCTTGGGCAAGCTCTAAGTTAAGGCTACGATCTAAACCTGGAGTAACTAAACTGAGCAGAAGCAGTTTTCTTAACAACATTGCACTTAGAGTTGTTTTGTTTTTCAGATCTTTTAAATACTGTTTGCATTTGTTATTCCAGTACTGTTCTTCCTATGTGAAAACACATGCACACCACTTTATGTAATACCAAGAAGTAGCACTAACCTCAGGGTCTTTTATGTGGAATTCCTTCTTTCATATGACTGTCAAAGAATGTGCTCACAGGAACCTGAATTTCATGGAGAATTATGCTTCATCTTGTTTTCTTTATAGAAAAGGCTACAAATGAACACAACACCAGTGAGGACTGGGGTCTTATTATGGACATATGTGACAAAGTTGGAAGTACTCCTAATGGGTAAGCTGTACTCAGCATCGTGACGTGCGATTCTGTGTTGATGTGAATAACACTGCTTCAGAAGTGACACAGCCCAAAGCACTCATCGTAGTCAGCTACGCAGAAAGCACCACGGCTCCAACACGACTGTGAGCCCTACAGATGTGTGTGGTTGGCTTTAAAGTTCTTTGAAAGAACTATTCCAGCAGGACGTCCAGTGGAGCAGTTGGTAGATGCTGTGTGCTCCAGTGTGAGGAGGTTTTGCACAGTAGACCAAATTATTCCTATTTAATAATCTTGCATACGTTTTGCAAAGCAACTGTGCCAATAGGAAAAAGTGAACTAGCTTCTTTAAGGGGGGAAAAGAATATGTAGGGCCGTTAGCTATTTATGATGGGGAATTTGTTTATTCATTAGGAGGAGTGGGATTGATGGAGGAGAAAAAAGGAGTAAAAATTGGGATCAGTACTCAATTTGAATCAGTTTACCTTCTTTTGTGTCAATACTGTTGATAAAAGTTAAGGCAATCTTTCTGAGTTAGAAAATGTTGTAGATTTTGTGGTCATCTTGAGCCAGTACACATCTTGAATTCTAAGTGATGGTAGGTTTCTCTGTTTTTGCAGTTTAGATGTAATATTTAAGGTTGCTACATTGAGAAAGATCTTTATGCATTCTGGAAAGAAAGAAAGATTATTGGCTACCCTTAAATGAGTACATATGGGCAAACATACTCAATATTAGAACTAAACCTAAGCTTCTCCAGCCATGTGTACATCAGCAAGTAACTCAGCACACCAGGACTGCGGTGGTGGTCCAGGGTAGCTGGTACTGAGGCCACCACATCCATCCAGTGGAGCATTTGGGGGTTTTCTTTCCCCTTTGGAACAGGTTTCTTCTGAACTGAATGTCCC
The DNA here is from genome assembly GCA_016647715.1 of Pavo muticus. Lineage (NCBI taxonomy): Eukaryota > Metazoa > Chordata > Aves > Galliformes > Phasianidae > Pavo > Pavo muticus. The sequence continues at coordinate 1,359,261 of JACDJE010000148.1, forward strand.
CAGTGGCAGTGGTGCACATGTTTCTGTGGCACCTGCTGCTGGCTCCTGCCCTGTGGCTCCCTGGGCAATCCAAGTGCACGTGGTGTGCACAGAGGAGCTTCTGGCTCAGCTTCTTCCAACAGCAACCTAATTTTCCTGCTCAAAACTGTGCTGTGAGCTGAGCGTGTAGCAATAACGTATGCAGGAGCTCCTGCAGCCTTTGTGTCTTTAGTGCTCATTTTCACGCATGGAGCCCCTTAGTAGAGTGACACTTGAATTGTTAACCATTATTCAGTACTTACCTCAAATTTTACTGAAGCAGATTAAAAAATTGTGATGCATCTTAAATGTCTTGAAAATGAGACCCAGGAGCCAACAACCTGTGAGCATGGCTTTTAAATTAAATCTATAGAGAGCCCTTATAGTAGCCAATTAAATAACCATTTAATCACTGCTGCTCTCGATTTATTTTTTAATGTAGACATTTCTTTCATTGTCTACTTCAAATCCATTTCCTCAGCTTAGTGGCAGTTGCTCTCTGTGACCTATTCTGTCAGTATTATGGAAATCAATATGGAATGCCAGCATAATAATGGAGTTTTCCAGTCCAGCTTTTAAGAACAAGTGATGTGCTAAGTATTCTAACAGACTTGTTCTGGGAAAAGCGTGGGTTAGGTTATGGCTTTTTTCAGCAGAGCCAGTTTTGTTTGCTTACAGAACATGAGTATCTGGTAAAATTCATTCCACAAAGTCATACTTGTCACTAATACTTTCTTTTAGGGCAAAGGAATGCCTTAAAGCCATCATGAGGAGAGTGAATCATAAAGTTCCCCATGTGGCTCTGCAAGCGCTTACAGTGAGTAGCCTGTCACTATCTTCCTAAACTTCTGTACTTCTTCATGTAATGGAGCTGTTAGGTGTGCACTGATCAACGAATAAGCTCCTGTATGTCTTCAGTAGAAGTCAGTGGGAGTGTTTGTGCTGAACAAAGGGTGAACTTTGATTTTTCTATGTGCTTTTGTTTTGGATTATTGTTGTCAGACATTTTCATAACTGTGTTTCTGCTGTCAGCTTCTAGGAGCCTGTGTATCAAACTGTGGGAGAGTATTTCACCTAGAAGTTTGTTCTCGTGATTTTGCCAGTGAAGCTCGAGGTATAATAAATAAGGTAATTTTTTATACCTTCAAGTAGTGGGGTGGGATTGTTTTTATCACGGCTTTGCTTTCTCTCAGCATAGCAATGAATTGGCAGAACAGACATTTGAGCTGATGTACTAGTGATGTGGGTTAGTTTTGATGCAGTTGCAGATATTGCTGGCTGATTGTCCCATCAGTGGAATTTGTGTGTTTTCATTTCTACTGTTAAGCAAATGACAGGCTGATACTTGCTATCTGCTCCAAATTGCTGCAAAATTACATGAGCCATTTTAATTAAAATCTGTGACTCTTCATAAGATCATTAGTTTGGTCGTAGTGAAGGTAGTTTTCCTTGAAAAGTTATTTGGCTTTAATGAAATTCGTAAGCTAAAATGCACAAGGAAAACTGAAACTATACTTAGACAAGGAAAAAGAGGAAGATTTCAGATCACTTTCTTAATTTCTAGAGATTATAAAAATGCTGAATGAGGAGGTAACCAAGAAAGGAAGACCAAAATGGTTGCGGTCACGCAGCTGATGGGATCTAAATGTGGATGTAATAAATTGAATAAGCAGAAGCAGCTTTCCCGTAATTACTGCTCCAGTAAAACAAAAATGGCTGGAGAAGATAGTCTTCAAGTATATGGGAGGCCTGGAAACGTCAGAGGTTGAGCAAAGCAATTAAGGAAACTAATAAAATTGCTGGGAAGCAAAATGAGTTCACAGCTCTTCTGTTTCTTGCTTTCTGTGGAAAAATAGGTCTTGAAGTCCTCCCCTTTATTCTCATTAGCCACAGTCCATTCTGAAATATAACATTGACCTTCATGGACTAACGGCACTCGTGAATGTAAAAACAAACCTTAAATCCCACTGAAGAATTGCCTAATGTGCATAATGTGTTTTGTTGTTGGGAAATGCTTGTGTTTTCCTGGGTCCTTGACCCGTTTGGACAAACAGTCATCAGAGGGCCTATAAAATTGTGCTTTCTTCCTTTTCTCTGAAAAAGAATTAGTTCAGACAAGTGTAACAAATACCTCTGTGCTGAGAATGAACCTACCGAGCTAAATGTCTTCCTTCAACAAATGCATGCTTGAGCCCAACCTTGCTGCTGTTCTTGCTGCTCAGCATGTGTTTGGCTGGGAGCCACAGGCTGGGAAGTCCTGGCCATACACCGCAGTTGTGTGGCCCCAAGCTCTGTTGCCCTGTACAGATGAGGTGACCCACCAGCCCCAGGAATCTTATTCATCAGCCTGTGGTTAGTTTGCTTGCTTTGGGTTTAGGCAATAACTGGAAATAAAAGCAGAAAGTGTATGGAGTCTGAAGTGCTTTGGTCCGTGTTTGACCCTTGTAGTGCTGGCATAGCCATCACGTGCAGTAGCTGCTGTAATGAAGAGTCAGACTTGCTGCTGTAATATTTTTAAGACTGTTATGAGATTAGCAGCAGCTCCAGTTTAATGTTGTGAGGTGTGCTCAGAAGTGTGCCCTTTAGCCGTATCAGAGAGTGATGCATGACTGACTTTTGTGCAGGTGGGCTCTCTCTTGGCATGAGGTTGTTAGCACATAAAATTTGCATACATTCTAGGTTGTTTTCAATTCTTTTTTTATTCAAGACAGTTCTGGATATTTATAATAAAATGGTTTTGGTAACAGTGTTTGAAAACTATTTCTGCTCACTTCAAGGCATAAGCATCCCTTTCTATACAATTTTCTCTTCTAGGCTCATCCAAAAGTAAGTGAGAAGCTGAAAACTCTAATGGTGGAGTGGTCAGAAGAATTTCAGAAAGACCCACAATGTAGCTTAATATCTGCAACTATTAAATCTTTAAAAGAAGAAGGTGTCACTTTTCCTGCGGCTGGATCACAGGTGAAAGCTCAATTAGGAATACACAGTGCCTCTCCTGTTAGACCTCTGTCAGTGAGCAGCAGGAAGAAGCCATGCATGGATCTTTAGATCAGAGGGAAGTAGGACCCTTGTTATAGTTCGGTTGCCTCCTGACACTGAGGTTCATTTCATTCTACTTCTTAATTTCCTTGCCCACTGAGGAAAGAGTGAGAACAGACTAAAGGTTATTTCCTACTGTCTTTGAGTTGTTTCATTTTAGATCTGTCTTTCCTTCAGATCATTTTTTAGAGTTTCATCAACCTGTCATACCTTAAGAACTTAAGCAGTCCTACACCCACACCTTGTACTTGGTGTTTCGTAGTTCTAAATGCTGACTTGGAGCACGTTTCTTCGTTATTTTTCCTTCACAAAACAATTGGCAGTATCTGAAACTGACACTTTTTGAAAATGCTGTGCTGTGCTTTCCTTTTCTAAGTCCCCTTTTCTTGGTCATGTTTTTTGCCCATGTCAGGAGTTGGCCATCTCTGCAGTGCTGCGCTGATGGGTGCTCCAGTCCCTAACCTCACTTGCTCTTTCTATTTTACTTGTGGTATTCTATGCCTGATCATCTAGCTGGCAGATATGGTGACAAGTTTTCTTTTTTTAATGCTTTATTATTTATGCTTCTAGATATTCTTATGTTCAAAATGAGTTAGGTGAAGAACAGTCCTTAAATTTAGAAACATCTCTTCTGATACGTATCCCTTCCATGAAGTTCACTTTTCTCTGTATTAAACACAGGTGGTGGGTTTGTGTGTGTTGTTTTTTAAATTCTACAATCTTTCCTTCCTCCACAAAGATGTTTTCACCTCTAAATCTAGGATAAGTGTTAAAACATATGGCAGAAACATGGAAGATGGAGAGTGCTGGCAACCAGTGATGCTTTCTTCCTACAGATGCATATAAAAATGACATCTTGATGTCTCTGCATCATACGCTTCACTGCAAAAGACAAAGCTGAGGTTCATTGGTATACTTGTACAGAATTGTTCCCTAGAACCACTGATAATCCCAGTATCTGAAACCAGTTTGTTTGTTCCTGCAAGACTTCCCTGTTGAAGTGAAGGATTTCATTATGCTCTTGTGGAGACTCAAATTATTCAAGCCAGAAGCTCCCAACTCGATATACATGGGCTCTTCATTCTCACGCACCCAAAAACAGAGGAGGAGGGTAGCTATTAGCTGTCAAGTGGAGAGAAATCTCCTTTTAGCAAGTCCAGCTCCTGGTTAATAACTGAATAACTTCACAAACGTGGGACTCCAGAGAGCTTTTCTTCCCTTTTGAGAGGTGAGGTGGAGGACAAAGGTGGGAAGAATAGTGTTTTAAATGCGAGTTGTTTCATCTGAGTAATGCTATTAACATTGTTATTTAAATGAAATCCTCTGATTATTTATTGTACTTTGTTCCTTTCTGAAAACTAACTGTGGACGAGATTCCAGAGTGAAGTAATTTTTCTCTTCTAAAAGATCATCCTGGGTCAGTTCTGAAATGCTCAAAGTAGGCAGCTAGCAGGGAACAGCTTCTTATTAATTTTTTTAAAGCATATAATTATAGAGCTTTCTTCCTCCTTTGTTAACATGAAGTTATTCTATTGTTAATACATTTGCAGGCTACCACAAATGCTGCTAAGAATGGTTCTTCATTAAGCAAAAACAAGGAGGATGAAGATATAGCTAAAGGTAAATGGCTGGTCACAGCCTTGTGTTCGACCTGTGCTCTGGGGTGCCAAAATGCATAGAATTAAGAAGCTGCACTTTATTCTGCTGCATAGAATTGAAAGCAAGGGCTCAGCAGGTTGAGCACTAAAGTTTGGTTTTGAGATGTTTCTTGTGCACGAGTACTGCTTGTCTTTAATTCTGTTACAGGGCAGAGTAAAGCTGACATAATATAAAACATCAGTTGTAGTTCGGAGCAAAGATTTTAAACTTACACAGACCATGATGCTAAAATATGTATTTCGTCTGATTGGGAAAGCAGAATACCTTTGTGTAGAGGGATAAAATACACAGACTTAACTGTTTGTTTGGTTTTTTCCTTCTCATCATTGTAGCTATTGAATTGTCCTTACAAGAGCAGAAGCAGCAACAGATGGAAACCAAATCCTTGTACCCGTCTGCAGACATTCAGCAAACCAATCAGAACCTGAGGAAGGTGCGAGCTCTGTATGACTTTGAAGCTGTCGAGGACAATGAGCTCACCTTTAAAAGTGGAGAAATTATTTTTGTTTTGGATGACAGGTACAATACACTCAGATGAGGGTGCCTTTATTCTGCAGCTGTGTTAGGCTAGCAATTTTTTCCCCTGAAGCTTTCTTTTCCACAGGTGTGTGTATTGTCACTCTGGCCTTCTTCACATCCCTTAATCATCCACTATTCTTTCCACACCCTGAATTATTTTATCCTTTAAGAACATTCTGAATCTTGCTTTCCTGTGGAGCCTTCCTTGCCCTCCTTCCCCAGTTCATGTATTTCTCCAGTGATTAGATGCTTCTTTACCTCTGTGCTTCTTTAGGTACTCATTCTATGGTGTAGGTCCAATTTGTAATTGCTATGCTAATTGGTTATAACATGTCATAAGAATATACATGCACACGTTACAGTGCTGAATTCTAGCTAGTTCCAGAAACTGTTAAATCTCTGGCTATCAAGCAGTGCACGTGTTAGGAATAAAACTGAAGGAAAATGCTTCAGTAATTATTGTTAACAGTTGTCACTGTTCCTCCAGCAATAGCTAAGAAGTAGAACTTGCTTATGCTGCTCTAATTTAATAGACTTTGACAGATCAATTATATTTCTAATGTTAGTCCTCACTTGTGTACCTCTTGTAAACTTTGAGGTGAAGCTATAACGGGCTCTCATCTAGTCAATCTAAAGAACTGTGTGTTAAACTTGGAGTGATTGCTACTTAATGGTCTCCTCCACAGCCCATTCCCAGCTCCTGGCTTTGGGTTTGCTGCTATGCTAATCTGTACCTGGGTTCTCTTCTGCCACTGTTGTGGGGCATGAAGGGAAATAGTGCCTTAGATATCGCAGGTTTCCTATCAAAGCACAAGATGTCATTGATGCTGGGTGTTAGTGTTCCAAGTTTGTAACACAGCTCTATGTCCCCAGTGACACCAATTGGTGGAAGGGTGAAAATCATCGAGGAGTGGGACTGTTTCCATCTAATTTTGTGACTTCTGACTTAAATGTTGAACCCGAGGCAGGTAAGTTAGCTACTAAAAGCTAACCTACTATGTTAGAAATGTGGGTTTATGGTGGCACTGCTAATTAGCTCATAACCAGCATAATTTCCTGATACCGGCCTGAGAAAAGAAGTGAGGAAGAAATCCTGAAGTTGTTTCAAACCAGCAAGCAAGCATTTGCCACTGCTGTCACTCACTTTCATGATATCTCCTGATTCTCAGTTGTGACTTTCTTCTTAGTGTGGTAACTGACACATCACTGTGTAAGAGTAAGGTATTGCTTCCCTAGCAGATAGATGTGGTCCCGACTTAAAGTACTTACTCAAATTTCTGTGTCATTTACAAGTCTGATACTGAGCAGGTGGGAAAATAATAATACAAAGCAGCATGAAGCTAACACGGTTTCTTTTCTGCTGATGTGTTACTCCTGTTTCTTCTTTCAGCAACTGTAGATAAAAACTGCGTTCCTGAGGATGCTACAGAAGAAATTAAGAAAGCAGAACCTGAGCCAGTTTACATAGATGAGGTATGCAGTCACTTCAGTATACAGAACTGCTGATAAATTGTTTAAAACATTATTTTGATACCGACTGTTAAAATGTAACTATTTTTATATAAGACTTTTAATTTGGAGATTAAAAGGGTCTCTGCCACGCTTTGGAAACAGCTGTTCTTAATCTTCCACCTTTCAGGATAAGATGGATAAAACGCTGCAGGTGCTTCAGAGTATAGATCCTACAGACCTAAATCTTGATTCAGATCTTCTGGACTCAGAAGGTACGTAGAGCACCAAGTTTGCTAGTTCTTGTATTGCTTCCTATGATTGTTTTCCATGGATTGAGTTGGTAATTCCTTTGTGTTTATTTTAAGCACAAAGAAGCCAGAGTGTGTATTATTGGTGTGCTGTAGAATAGTTAATTTCACAGTTGGAGCATGGAGCTATATGTATGCCTCTGCATTTTCTATTAGTTGCCAAGCCAACTCAGTGTTTAACCAAGCAATTTGCTTAACTTCTAGTGAGAGCGCTTTGCCTGATCCTTGCAGGATTTCTCCACCTATCTGAGCTCTACAGAAAATAAGCTATTAATTGGATGTAAAAAAGTACTGCTTGCTAAGAGGGAAGGGAAGGTTCTGTTCATTTATAATCTGATCAGTTCAAAGCATACAGGAACAATTACGTGTACTTCCAGGGGGACAGAGGTGGGAGGACGATCTGGAGAGGTTCATAGGTAGTCCAAGGATTCCAGTAAGAGATAAGTCATAGGCCTTGCATACAGAAAGCAGAAATGCAGAATTGTGTGTGACTTTCATTAATAGCTTTTTGTTTGGAGAGGGAAAGACAAGAAAGGATGACAAAGCAGAATAACCAAAGTATTTTCCTTCTCTGTTTGGGGTGGAGGATTTGGACTTCCGTGACAAGTAGATCCACCCTCTAATTTTGGGTGCTTTCCTGGTGCTTTCTGGTTACGTTTTAAAATCAGTTGTGCAGTATGTTAACTACCTTGGCTCTTTTGTCTTTACAGTTATTTGTCAGCAGATGGGTCCAATGATAGATGAAAAACTGGAAGAGATAGATAGGTGAGTCATAATGTAGCATCTGCAGAATTTACCAGTGCTTCAAATCGTGCGTTGGATTCATTTTTTATATATTCTCCTTCATCTTCCAAGGTAGGAAGTGCTGCAAGAAGGAATTAGAGCATTCTGCCTTTTGGTTTTTGGCACTTAGATACAGAAGTCCCAGTTTGTGTGCCGAGGCTTGGTTGCAGCTCTCCTGAACTTACTGCACAAGTTACTGGGTGCATTCTGTGCTAGCACTTACTGCTTGTAGGCATTTGCAGTCTGTCTGGATATTCTCAGTCTGCTGTTCGCTGTCCTCTGGGACAGAAGACTCAGTTAAACAGTATGTTTCCCCCTTTTCCCTCAAAGTCTCTAGGGGATATTTAATGGTGAAAAGATAATTCCTGCTTTATTGTGACTAGGGAAGGGTCGTTGTTCACCTTTTTGACTCTTCTTCCATGGCAGTGGTGTAAGAAGCAGAGTAGATCCTGGAAGTTTTGCAGTAGAGCTGTGTAAGAAATCTGCCATCTACCTTTGGAGCTAATTTTTTCCTTTTATGCTCAGGTGCCTTTAATGAATCACTCCTGTGTTACTATCTGACTCTAGATGTTAGAGAAACTTAGCGTTTGCACGTATCTATTTTGAAACAGAAAACATTCCGAATTATCTGAACTGAATGTGAAAGTTCTAGAAGCTCTGGAGCTCTATAATAAACTGATGAATGAAACACCGATGTATTCAGCCTACTCCAAACTCCACCATCCTGCACAATACCCACCTACGTCTTCTGGTGTTTCAGTGCAGGTCAGTATCCCTGTCTGGAAATAGAGACTTTCCTAATATAGATTTCTATTTAAAAAATGACAGCAAAAATGAAGAAGCGTGGACTTCCTGCTAGCCTACGAACAATCTGACATTGCCTGGTGACTTTCAGTAGCTTTTAGAATAAAATAGCATTTAAGCAGTCAAACGGAGTATTTTAATTAGCAGTTACTAGCTCATGCAATAAGCTATAGATCTTAATTTGACTCTCTAATTAGAAAGCTACTTTATTGAAAATACTTAAACGATTTTCTGTGATTTTTTTGTTTCCCCATTAGAATTCTGTGCTTCAGTGTCGCTCGGCAGCTTGGGGGAAATTCTTGCTCTGAGTCATGTTCTCACTCTTACAGTAACGTTACCTTCTTATCTAATAGGGATGTGAGTGAACTTTGGTATTAGTGCATTAATCACGAGTGCAGTGCACCTTTGCTAAGTATAAGAACCTTAGTCTGGTTTTAGCTATGGATTTCCTAAGGCAGGGGGTTGGGAAGAGTATTACGTTAGTGGGTGTAGTTGCTCAAAATTGAGTTACAGTATCTCTAGGGTGCTGCATTGGTGTTCCAAGAAAACAAAGATGAGAAGAAAGGGATTTTAAAGGTCTTTTTTTACAGGAAGCATAGAATGAGTGGTTTTACTTCTAGTGAATTTTATTTAATGTTAATTGTTCCCTGGGAAAAGAATAGTTGCTATAGCAACTGCTAGATCTGAAAATGTCAGTTAAAAGTAATTCTGTGTCCTTTACTTCTGGTTATGGTGGAGAATATCATTATATTTGGAGGTTAAAAAGTAACTGTTGCCAAAAGGCAACAGGAGTTTACTTCTTTCAAGGCAAATGCACCCAGCAGTGAAACATAGAAGATAATGGTGTTTGTGCTGGGCCTAGCATTGACACACAGATGTCTGTTCCTTCAGTGTCAGTACACAGCCATACCGAGTCCAAAAGCAGTGAGCAGCATAGCCTTGTGTTAGCAGGTTTTACCACTTGTTCGACCAGATTTGAGTGAAGGCTTAGCTTAAACTAGAAATATGAGAAACTGAAGTTTTTGCTTTCCTTCTGTTGTAATCTGAGACTGTTCTTGCATTTTGACTTCCAAAATGTATGAAACAACAAATCTTGTATGGTGCTCATCTTCCTGCTCAAAATATGCTGAGGACTGGAGAAGACAAGGCAAACTGGTGAAAAAGAAAGAAGGTTTCTGGGAGGTGCAAAGTTGGTGTGTGAGCAGAAAGGTTGTTCTCTCAGATGAGTAACCACAGAGCTTGTTAGCAGTGCATTTGTGAAAGATGCCTGGTGATGGAATAAAGGATGCCTGTTACAAACCCATACATGTGCTAGGAGAAGTTGTGTGTTTTGTTGTTGGATCCATGTTAGGAAAATAAATTCAGAATCAGTTTGTTCAGACTGTGAACCCCAAAGTGTTTATTCATTGTAATTGTATTCTGTGCTACATTTATTGCTACTTAAATAAAAGGTATACCTTTCTTTATTATTTAGTCGTATCCTGTACAGCCACCTAGTGGGAACTACATGATCCAAGGTGTTCACCAAGTCACCGTTTCCCAAGGTTATGGCCTAGGACCTGATCAGATGGGGCAGCTCAGGTCCCTGCCTCAAAATATCAATTCTTCTGGAGCAACCCAGCCTGTACAAACTGCTTATTTAAGGTATCAGTCATTTCAGCAAACTCTTAAATTGCCCTTTCTGTAGAATTGCAGGATGGGTTGGGTTGGAAGGGCCTTTAAAGACCATCCAGCTCCAATCCCCTGCCATGGGCAGGGATAGCTGTCACCAGGCCAGGCTGCCCAGGGCACTGTGCATGGCCTGGGGCACCTCCAGAGATGGAGCACCCACAGCTCTGGGCAGCAGTGCCACGGCCTCATAGAGGCTGTGACTCTGTGGGGTGTTTACAGTGATGTGTAAATCTGTTTTACGACTTGGAAAACATGCACATGGCTTTTGGACTAAGAAAAAATTCTTATCGGAGAACCAGATGTGAGCTTGTCAGAGTTGGATTTGTTTTGTTTTGTTACAGCCCAGGACCAGACTCTGTGTTAAACCAGACGTTCGTGACCCAGAGCCCCGGCCTTCCCGCAGCTGCCAGCACAGCAGCGTACAGCCAGCAGCAGTTGGGCTCGGTGGATATGGCAGCTTACCAGAGTAACACCTCGAGTTTGCCACAAGGACCAGGTTATCCCATGGCAGTTCCTGCTCATTCTGTTCTACAGCAACAAACCAACTACCATCAACAGCCTCTCCTTTAGAAACAGACCAGGCTTGTTTCCAAAATAATGAAGAGAGATTGCTGAATCTAATGGTTTTTATTAATACCTGTCACAGATATCAAAATACATTTTCCTTTAAAATAACCCAAGGTAGGGTGATGCTGAGTAACAGTATGCATCGGATCTGATTTGTTAATCATTTCCTTAATGATAGTCTGAACTAGGTGAGCTAATGATTTAAAATAATCTCAGATTGCTTTGAGCCCTTGTTTCAGTGGTTTCAAGAAATGCCATTTGTGTGTCTGAATTCAAGTAAAAAAATGTCCAAAATGTTATGTGTTTCTAGAAGTGTGAGGGTGCATAGTCACTGTTCAGTGCTGCTCTCGTTACGCATCGTCTCCTCTGGTGTCTGGCTGTAATCTTTCCATCCAAGTAGCTTTACAGAGCCTCTGCTGACTTACACACCTCCTCTCTGTGCTGCCGTAGTGAGCTTTACAGTATGGTGTGTGCTGCATAATTGGAACAGCTGCACAAGTGAAGCAGATGAGAGCTGGAAGAGAAAATGATTTGATACTGTGACAGAGAACCAAGTCCTTACAGAAATAGGAGAAATGACGTTCCTACAGTGCTGCCTGTTTTGGGATTTTTTTTTGATTTTGGGAAGCTGCAGCTCCTGATGTGTTTCTCTTGAAAGAAACTGTGGGAATGGGGCAGTTGATGCTTGAACTCTCTCGTGGCTCTGGGCAAAGGTGGTACAACAAGCACATGTTGCCTTTGCACAAGCACGCAAGGGGTGCTCCCAGCGGCCTGTGTGGGTACTCTGGATACAAGGTGCTGAGCCAGAAACTTGCACAGAATAGATCTTCTTGTCCTGTTTTTTGTTCTTGTATGTAGAAGTGAAGGAGAAGTGTAGTTCTGTGTGGTGAAAGGAAGGACTCCAGAATGTCGGACGCTTAGGACTGTGAGACTCTGCCTTTGTTCCATTTCCAGTGGGGAGGCAAATGAAACAGCAATTGTCTGTATGGGACCAGGGGGTTCTTGCCTCTACTGGATTTCCTTTTGTTGCCACCATTTCCATGTCTAAATAAACACTGGTTACGGTCAGAGAGAAACTCTTAAACCAGGTGAAAAAAGTCTACTTAACACACTACGTATGGGCAGTGATGGGATTGTGCTCCTCATTAATAGGAGGAATCCTTGCATATTGAAAACAACAGATGTGTCTGTAGAAAAGAAATTGCCTTGGAACTGTGAAGCGTGGTGTTTGGTGGCTAAGAAAAGCAATGTAAGGATTTCTTCCCTGATGCACTTTTTGATGGGTGGGTTCTTTTTCCTTTGGCAAGAGGAACAGGTGAGTTATCCTTCAGGAATGTGGGAGTTTTTCTTTTATTGCTTCAGCCTCTGGAAAAAAATCAGTGAATTCTCCTGTTTACCTACTCACCTTAGCAGCCATATTTATACATATTCTAACGTTATTATGATGAGTAATAATCTTTCCATTGGGAAAACAATGCGAGGAGATGTGATAAAACGTTTTGTTCAATACATGAAGCTCTGAACGCGTGTAAACAAGCACACCTGGTAAGCAATTCTTCTACCAAATGGGAGCTATCAGACTGTAGGCTGCTGCTGAGTATTAAAGCACCTTTCACTCATTGCCACCTCCGTTTCTTTTGCGTTTCATGTCATTCTTCAGCACCATGACGTTATTCACCTGCTTATGGAATGAACGAGGTGTTCAGTACCTGCTCTTTCAATCACCCTTCTTTCAGTTTGTGCAATTAGAAGGAAGCTGTCTTTCCTTTCCACATGACTTTGTCTGTACCCTTCCCTCTGGAGTGGGTTAGTGAAAGTGACAAGAGTTGCAATGCTGAAGTGTTTTGATAACTTTTTCCTCGCCTTTGTTAAGAGGAATAATAATTAATCTCAATGCTGCTGTTCAGAATCCTTATTGTTTGGAGATTTGTTTGGTAAGAGTTTACTTTGTTCCAAATTGGTGTGTAATCAAACTGAACCGTGCTGTAACTTATGCAATTTCTCTGTTAATGGGTAAATGAGAGGAAAAGGTGGGTGTTCTGATTGGATTCCAAACCTTGATCCGGCAGAAACGTGGGCTGTGTTAAATGGAGATGGCCGGACAGGTGTGATTAGATTACTTTCAGTTAATTATTCTGTGGAATATAAATAATGTACATACTCATTTGTCTGAGATTTTCTACACAGCTACATATATGCATACTGTTAAAGCCTGGAATTTTATAAAGGCCAGATTTGTGATTGTCGTCTCTCGTATTCCAAATTCTGTGATATGCAACTTGTAGATAGTGTACAATAATGGAGTTGTTATTATAACAGTGTCTTTAGAGGGCTTTGGTGTTAAGAGGACCTGTTGGTTTTTCCTCTGCATACTTCTGTACTTTATCATATTTATTTTGTAGGCCTGATTGTAACTGAACATGCTGCCAAAGGATTTATCTAACTTTGGATTTCTACGTTAGGTTTATACCTGCTGTTTTGTATCAGGAATCAATGGTAGAGAACTCCAGCTTTTTCATATAAACTCTCAATGGCTAACATAGGAATCTGTGCAACTTTATAATGAGAATTTTCCTGTGATAGATTTGATCCATGGATGCTGAGAACGTCCGTACTAGATGCATTCTCTTCTAGTATGAATTGGCAACCCATGTCTAAGTTACAGTCGGCTGGGAGCAGCAGTTCCACTTGTCTGCGGTGCCGCCGCTCAGAGGTGTGCTTTGAGAACGCTGCCGTTTTGTTGTGGCCTTCACGTGGCACATGCCTTGTCTGTTCGGTTAGGTGCGAAGAGTGCAATCTTAAGAAGTTGTGTCTGTAGCAGGTAGACCTTACAGTAACGTCCCGTGTTCGTTCGGCTTTTGTTCCTAGGTGTCCATAGACCTGTGGCATGGTGACTTCAGAAGGGAGTGGCTGAGCAGAGCATGGCTGCAAGCTCTTACCGTAATTATTTTCTGACAGGAAGGTTGATTTCTTGTTTTTATCTATGCATCTTTTCTAAGAAATACCAGGCACTACTCTTGCTTACATTGAACACTGTGACAGAATTGTTGAATAAATCACTTTTTAGAACTCCTGGCTTTTACCAGTTCAATTTTACATGAAGCTGACAAAAAGAGTCAAGAGAAAAGAAGTGAAGGAAAAGAAATAGAGAAGGGCAGTTTCTGGGTGCTCTGAGTGCTGAGAGCTGTGCTGGCCCCAGCACGGCACGCCTGGGCTTGGACTTCAGGTGTCCTGGTTCTGTTTGGCGTGGGGCTCAAGGTGAACATGTGCTGGTTAATCGAGGTGTCACAGCCCGTAGAGAAGAATTACCATAGAGTTTGCAGTATTCGGAATAGGGGTTCTGTTTCGATGGAACTTGGTCTCTCATCTGCAATATGTGTGCATTGCCTTGTGTGAATAAACAAAGTTTATTTAACAAACGGGTGGAAAGTCTTCTGTGTGTGACACAGGTAAATCCTTGCCAGAAGGACAAGGCAAGAGAGTGGCTGTGGGCAGCCTGCTGTGGGAACCTGGCCGCTGCAGCCCCCCGCCTGCCTCCCCTTTTCCTGTGTGCTGCAGCAGAGCCAGTGCTCAGTGAGCAGCTGAACTTCATAGCCGTGCTGATGAGCTCTTCCTATTGGGAACCACTGCTTGGTACCTTTAATTGAGCACAAGCTAGACTTGGTGTGCTGGAGAACATTGCTATGCGTCGGTTGTTAACCAATATATATGTAAACCAACACGGGGAATAGAGTAGTCTCAGAGAAAAAGGTAATATACTGATTATATAGAAAACAAATACCCTGCTCTACAATGTGATTGAATTGCACATCCTGAGAGTGAACCATAACTGCTTAGTGCTTATTAGAGCTTTTCAAGGAAACAACCAGAAAGCAATTTGTAGCTCAAAGTAAGAATAAATCCTTGTGCTGTGGAGATGCCTTCTGCCAAAGCTGTGAGCGGACGCTGAAACAGCCTGCAGGGAGCGTGGTGCGCCTGGGACCCGTGTTGTTAGTAGGCAGCAATTACTGCGCTGCATCGTTTCCTTACTGCACCTTCTGGAGTCGCTGGCCCTACTGGGTTGGTTTGGGGTCACTTCAGGCTACAAATCTGAATTCCACAAAGCCAATGGAACGGGTCCAGAGGAGGGCACTAAGATGGTCAGAGGGCTGTGAGGAAAGGTTGAGGGAACTGGGATTGTTCAGCTTGGAGAAGGCTCCGGGGAGACCTCATTGTGGCCTTCCAGTACTTGAAGGGAGCGTATAAACAGGAGGGGGGATGGCTGTTTAGCGGGGTGGATAGAGATAGGACAAGGGGGAATGGTTTTAAACTGAGACAGGAGAGGTTTAGGTTAGCTATCAGGAGGAAGTTTTTCACCCAGAGGGTGGTGACGCACTGGAACAGGTTGCCCAAGGAGGCTGTGGATGCCCCATCCCTGGAGGCATTCAAGGCCAGGCTGGATGTGGCTCTGGGCAGCCTGGTCTGCTGGTTGGTGA
This sequence comes from Pavo muticus, assembly GCA_016647715.1. NCBI lineage: Eukaryota > Metazoa > Chordata > Aves > Galliformes > Phasianidae > Pavo > Pavo muticus. The sequence goes on from JACDJE010000148.1 coordinate 1,374,556, forward strand.
CCCTGCACACAGCAGGGGGTTGGAACTGGATGAGCATTGTGGTCCTTTGCAACCCAGGCCATTCTGTGATTC
>JACDJE010000148.1:1375591-1402151 GCA_016647715.1 Pavo muticus
CGCTCCTCCCCCTCCCCTCCCTCCGCCCTCTCCCTTCCCTCCCCGCACTCTCTCCCCGGCAGCGCTGAGGTGCGGGGCCGTTGCCGATCCTCGCCGTTATGGCCGCGGTGGGTGCAGCTGCGGGGGGCGGCGGGGCGGGGGCGCGGGCGGCACGCGACCTTCACGTCTCCGCTTTCCCCGGCGCAGGTGACGAGGGGCACGGCCACGCGCCGCAGCCGGCTGAAGCGCTCGGACGGCAGCACCACCTCCACCAGCTTCATCCTGCGGCAGGTGAGGGCCGGGGGGGCGGCCGGGGGGGCGGCGTTCCCCCCCGGGGGCGCGGAGTTGGCCGAGTCGGGCCGGGCCGCGTCCGTGCGTTGCCGTCGTCTCGGGGGGACGGCGTGTGGAGGCGGCGGTGCCCCGGGGCGGCTCCCGCGGGGCTGAAGGCCTCGGAACCGGCGCTGCCCTCGTGCTGCCCGCCCCGCTGAAGCGCCCGCGGGCGCTCAGCCTTCTCTGCTACGCGGTGTTGGAGCGTCACTCATTCGCTTTAAAAGTCCAAGAGGTGAAACGTTTCTTGGAGCGTGAGCCCGTGCTCGTGCTGCGCTGCGAGCCTCCCGGCCCCGCTTTACGGGAGCGGGGGGCAGCGCTGCACGTGGAGGTGCTGAGCCTCCGAGCGAGGAGAGACGCGAGGCTGGCTTACGCGGCATCCAGCGCCTCAGCTGCGCTCGGAGTGCGCTGAAAGGTTTCCGGCACTTGGCGCTCCTTCCTTAGGACACACCGCTGTCAGAACTGCGCGGTGACCACGAGCAGCTCACGCTGTGCCCTGCAGGATGGAAGCGGTGTTGTGTGAGGACTGTTTCCGTGCTGAGGAGCCGCTGTGGCTTCCAGGACTCCGAGCTCAGCGCTTCAGGTCCTGGTGTGCACGCTGTGCTCAGCCCATGCACGTGGCAGTGTCAGGCTCGTGTAGCAGAGTGTGTCTGTGTGAAAATACGCCTTTAGGTCAGCACGAGGGCAGCTGTGCTCCTGAACTTCAGTCCTGTCTGAAAAATGACGGCTCACTCATTTGAGTCACTTTCTAAGATGACTTTTCAGCCCGCAGAGGTTTGGGCAGCGGTGCCCCTCGGTGTGCTCGTCCCTGCAGCCCTGTGGAGCAGGCAGGCGCGGCGGTTCTCTTCGTGAGATCTGTAGGAAGATCTCGTTGGGATTGCGTGAGCTGCACACCGAAAATAACTGCTGGGCTCCCTCCCACCCCTGTGCCGAGGGAGCGGAGCGGAGGAGCTGCCTCCAAGGAGCACTTAGGTAGGGTCATGTTAGCTCTTCCTCTGCGTTTAATACAACGCTCCTCTCCGTACAGCAGTTCCACTCCTCTGCGCGGCGATGCTGCGGCTGCTCCTTTAGTGCATGAGCCCTTTACGGTCCGTGTTTCTGCTGTGGGATTTCAGCTGTGTGCAGAGCAGTCCCAGCTGAGCTGTGTGTGCTGTCGGTGTGGAGTTCTCTGCTAACAGCCCGGCTTTGGGGGCATGGGCGGAAAAGCGTCCTAACAGCAGGGATTGCCTTCGAGTAATGCTCTAGCTGTGTGTACGTACTTATTTTCCTTAAAGAAGAGAATAATTCAATAGGATCTATTAATATCTCTGGAAAGTTTAACTCTGTTTTGGATCTTGTGTTATGAGCCGTGACTTGGTTTCCACACTACCAGTGGAAGTTTTATCATCACCTTCCTTTTGCATGACGGATGCACGAGTCCCCCAAACTGGAACTCTTAACACAACTTTTCTTTACATTGCATTTAATTATTGTTTTAAGTTCATCAATGAGTTTAACTTGCAAGAGGATAATGATGCGTGGACAAGCATTGCTGTCAGCACCACGTGGCAATGTCCTGGATGTCACTTTGAGCTGTGTGTGTGTCAGCAGTGGCAGAGCTGTGGGCCTCCAGCGCTGGGCTTCATCAGACCAACACAGAAGCAAGGTTACACGTGATGCATATAGGATGCCTCATCTGAATGAGGAGAGAAAAGACCTTTTTGGACTTGGAAGGCAGCACAGTAAGTGTGGATGTCTGACAGTGCCTACATGCGGGCTGCGCGCTGCGGCTCTGGGCAGTGTCTGATGTGGGGCCACTCTGTGTGAGGATCCATGGGGGGAAGTGTGGAGGCTGCGTCGTGCCATCAGTTCAGGTGCAGATTCGTGAGCAGTCCTGGAGCAGCGGCCCAGAGCTGGGGCTGTTTTGTGGGGCGGGAACAAGGCTGGCTGTGCAACTCCGCTCCTTGACAGCCGTGCTGGTGCTGCTCGGTTGTGTTTCAGAAGCCCTTAAGGGACAGAAGTCAATTATCAGCGTGGTAGAGTAAGGGGATAAGTAGGCCAGCTGAAAACACATGCTTATAATTTTGCAGATGCTGGAATAATAATTCATTGGGGTTTGTTTCCACCTCTTATTTCAACTTGTAATGCGGTTTGTTTGCTTGTGGGTTTGACTTCTGGTAACTTAACTTCTATTACCTGCCATTTTCAAATGGAGTTTATTTTGTTGGGTAAAGTTAAGGTAAGCAACAACAGCAGTAACACAGAGGTAATGTTACAGCTCTGCTTCTTGTCCAGTGGAGGTGCCCGGTGGGTGTGCTGTGGTCCTGGCTGCGGTGCAGGGCAGAGGCTGCCTGGTTTCTGGGCAGGTGCGTGTGCCAGGAGTCGTTAAAGCCTTTTGGAGTACCTGAATGCAATCCGAGGAGGAAAAAACTTGTGGTAAATGGCTGAATCTGTGTTACTGGACTAGGAGTCCCCAGGGATAGTCAGTGTCTGAAGCAGAGACTTTGATAGTTGGAGATAAGGGCTCTGCAGGAGAACTGAGCCCCCGTCCCCTCCCCCCCTGCTGCCCTAAATGCAGCCCTGCCCAGGGGGCTGCTCTGCCCTGGGGCACGAAATGCTCACCTGTGTCTTCTCCTCCAAGGTCTCTGCTCCATCTGCCCTCCTTTGTAGAGATGTTGGATTGAGTCTCATGAGCTGAAGGATGGGTGGGTGGTTTCCTCTTTGATGGAGAGGTGTCAATTTTGAATAGCTCAGCTCTTGAAGATAAAATTGAAGTCTGGCTGCAAACCTTGTGATTTGCTCTTGTTCTGTAGGGCCGTTACTGCCTGGTTGTGTGCCTAATTGCCTCTAATTGCAAATGTTTTGGTGATTTAGGTGCTCGAAGTGAAACACGGGGTTATGTGCACCTGAATACCAGCAGGGCCTGGTGCTGAAGTCTTCCTGAGTGTCTTGAAGCACTTAGAAATCCCTCTGAGCTTTTGCCAGAGTCTTCAAGCACATTTAACTTCACCTGAAATGGCATTAAGAAGTGCAGTTTGTTCCTGGAGGTCTTTTTGCTGATTATTTTTTAGAGACAGTTGAAGTCAGTTTTCTTTTCAGACTGAGTTACACCTGCTGTTGCATCTCTGGCTGTGGTTGTGCTCACTGCTTCTTCATCTGCAGTACAGAGAGCAGAAGAGAACAGGTCCTTCTGTTATTTGAGCACTTCTCAAGCCGTGGCAATGTTATAAACAAAGAATGGCATTCTAACCCCCTCCCCCTCCAAAAAAGAAAAGAAAATCAAAAGAGCTTCATGTCTTTCTTTTCAGGTCAGTTTTTCCAGCCCCTGGGTGTGGGATTGTGCTGTTATCCTGCAGGACCGAGGGCTGCACTCTGGTTGGTTGTTGGATCTGCGTTCAGTTTCCTTCTGGTTTCATCAAGACAAAATTGCTTGCATATCAGATTTGGAAAGGTCGGTTGACGATCATGAGTTGTGGCTCCTCTGAAACGCAGACTTTCTGATAGCAGAAGCGGGTGGCACCGAGTAGTGCTGTCCAGGCCAGCCAGATGTGCAGCGAGCCAGGCGTTCCTCAAAACCAAGTGCTGATGAGGGTGATAAAACGTGTATCTGCAAAGGAGCAGGTTAGAAATTCAGTAATTTACAGGATGAGCTCAATTCCACGATGAGTCATTAATTTCTAAAATATAACTTACTGCAGAATATGATTATTCCTTAGACAGAGGGCTGGATCGTTATTTTTTCTACACAGCATTAGGCAACCATGAAGGCATTTGACAGGTGAATAAAAGATTCAGCCCTTTCCCCAGAGAACGTCAGCCTCGATGGCAGCACAGCGTTGCTGTAACTCACCTTTGTTCTGAAATCAGCGCAGTTGGATGGCACAACAGTTACATCTTCTGGGTTAAACCGCCCTTAAGACCAATTGGCTTTGGCTTAACCTAAACCTGTAGGCTTGCAGAGAGGCAAAACTGTCACAACTCACGCTTGAACTGAAATAGATTTCTATGGAGCGTCTTGTTCTATAGCATACCAATATCCACCTGACGTTGAGGCTGGTTTGGGGTCTTCTCTTGTGTGCAGCACCATTGGGTAGGTGTAGGAAAGTGCTGTGAACTTTGGCGATGTTGGTAGGTGTCCTCCACTGATATCATCATGGCCTATGCTTTGTTTCCAGTGGAAGGGATAACCTGGAATCATAGAATCACTAAGGCTGGGAGAGACCTTAAGGACCGTGAAGTCCAACCACTGATTTGTCGTCACTGTGCCCACCAAACCATGTTCCCCAGTGCCATATCTACACACTTCCTGAGAAGATAGCCTGCTGTTGGAGGGCACTGTTGAGGACGTTTGACCCTCAGGAGCCTATGGGCATCCCTGGCATGATCAGTGTGGGATGGAACGTCTGTGGTGACCTTGGTGAGACAAACAGCGAGGGCTGTTGTTACGAGATGTGCTGACACGGTGAAGGCTGTCAGACCAAATTAGGCTCTGTTAGTGCTGCTGGAGGGATGGGTTTCTGGGTTGTATCTGGGCAGCTCCCAGCCCCACACTGGCTGTTGCTGGTGACTTCCAGGTGACAGCTGCGTCCTGCCTTGCGTCCCACCAGGCGTGGCTTACCTCACGGTCATGGGGTGTGCAGCTGAAAGTTGTCCTGCAGTTGCCTTGGGTGCTCTGAAAGGCTGATGGGGTGCGTCCTCCGTTCCTGTAGGCACCCACATCTGCCTTGTGCTGTCCTTTATGACTGCTGCTTTGATCCCCGGCATCCCAAAGTCCTGCCTTGGGTGTGCTGTTCCCTGCATGAGGAGGAGGAGGCGGGTGGGGATGAGCGTCGTAAGCAGCGGTAGAAGGGAATGTGGATGGATTTTTTTGCTGGGGTGGGAAGAGAAGAATAGGAAACGTGGCTCCTCTCCTTGGCTGTGCCTGCCAGGCTCACTGCTGCTTCTGGAATGTGAGCGTAGCGGCGTCGCTCCGTGTCACCGGGAAGCTTAATTGAATGTTTCTTAATGCGCTAATTGAATCTCAAATTAAGTTCCCCCTTAGCGTTCAGCTGGAAAAGGGAAAAGGTTTTTTGTCGTCGTTGTTTGCAAGCAAATACGGATCCTGACTGCGTGGTGTGGAAATAAATAATAAGTAAGAGTCCCCGGATTATCCTCTGTGTCTGTTGGTGTTCAGAGCCCCGGATCAGCCGCCGGGCGCCGAGTCGCGGCAGCCTGAGCCTCTGAAATTCTCACTTAAAAACGTGCTATCCTGTTCTTCAGCAGATGTGCTGACCGGCTTATGGTCTCCATGGTAACAAGGTTTCGTTTTTAAAATAGCCTCAAGTCACGCAAGAGAAGTCAGATATTAATAGCAGAGGCAGCGTAGGTATGAATAAAAAATAGGATTTGGCTATTTCTCATCCAAAATTTCCTGTATTATGGAGCTACCCGTCTCTCTGTGTGGCGTGGGTGTTTGTTGGAATGCATTCTCCTAACGTGACCCGTAATATTAATTCTCTTTATTGTGCGGTGTGGTTGCAGTGCAATGCTTTCCCTGTTACAGTAACACTGGGGATGCCAATACCATCACACCAAGCACAGAGTGCTCACAGGTCAGCACTCAAAGCCTTGGCTGTGAAGATGTGTTGCTGTGGCACAGGGCTGGGTGCCCTTCTGGCACGCAGAATCATAGAATGGCCTGGGTTGAAAAGGGCCACAATGCTCATCTGGTTCCAACCCCCTGCTGTGTGCAGGGTCGCCAAACCACCAGCCCAGGCTGCCCAGAGCCACATCCAGCCTGGCCTTGAATGCCTCCAGGGATGGGGCATCCACAGCCTCCTTGGGCAACCTGTTCCAGTGCGTCACCACCCTCTGAGTGAAAAACTTCCTCCTAATATCCAACCTAAACCTCCCCTGTCTCAGTTTAAAACCATTCCCCCTTGTCCTATCTCTATCCACCCTCACAAACAGCCATTCCCCCTCCTGTTTATATGCTCCCTTCAAGTATTGCCCGGAGCACTGCTGGCAGCACTGTGCCCACCCGACCTCACTGCTGTGCTTTGCTGCTGGTCTGTCTGCTGTGTGCTGACAGCACGTGCAGAACTCCAGGTGTGTGATTACAGCGTAGCAGTGAGAACTGGAGCCATTTTCCCAGGTTTTTGGGAACTAAAGGCGTGCAAAGGCTCTGACTGCGTGTACTGTCATGCAGTTTCTATGGACACGGATGGCTTGTGTGCAATGCAATCTTGATGTGATTGTCTGTGCTGAATGTAGAGGAAGCAGAGATGATTACATGGGACTCCAAACCTGTATTTGTTAAAATATGTTCTGTTGCTCTGCAAAGCATATGGTAGAGACAGAAATAGCTTTTCCCTAAAATTATTAGGCCTTGAGTGACCTGCAGAGTTGGATAAATAGCTCCTTAACTCTTTTCTGTTGGCTTCAAAGCTACGTGGGAAAGCCTGACATGTATAAGCTTCAGATTCCTGTTCTTTCTGCTTTTCAGAAATGAGGAAGTAGATCTCTAGCACAATTCATTACACGTAGGTTTGGGTAGGAACTTCAGCCACCTCAGATAGAATCATAGAATTGCTCAGGTTGGAAAAGACCTTAAAGATCATGGAGTCCAACCACAACCCAACCATACTACCCCAACTCTGACAGCCCTCCGCTGAGTCGTGTCCCTCAGCACCACGTCAGATGCTCACACGACCTCCCGTTGGACACTGGTTTTATCACATCTTCCTGTTACCCAGTCACCTTCTGGTGGCCTTTGGCTAATTGATGCAAGATAACTTGAGGTCCTCAAGGGAGGTTGCAGGTCTCCTCCTGCAACTAGTTTTGCATTGAGAAGTACTTTTGTTCTTGAGTGTTGCAAGCACTTCACACATCTGTGGGGGCTCCTGTGTGGCCTTAAGCTTACATCCTAATGGCTGTACTTCTGTACAGTACTTGTGTGCTTTGTGTGCTCCCTTGGCTTTGATCCCTTCACTTTCCATCAGCAGGTGCTCTCACACCATTCTTTGGGTGGGAATGCATTGGTCTTGTGAACTCACCTTATGGGTTCAGTGGTATTTTGTCCTATATCAGGTCCTTGTGGTGACAATACACGTTATACGTATGTGTTCTACTCTGGTATTGCGAAGGACTTTTGGAGCCTGGAACGTCATGGCTGGAAGTTTTGTAGCTCCCGAAGAGCAGTTTCCTCTGTAGGGTGGGATGGCCTGGCAAGCAATGGGAGGGGCCACCACCAGCTCCCATCTTGTCCCCATGGGCAGCCAAAGGCACAGCACTGAGCCACCGAAGGGCTGGTGCCCTCTTAAATAGGAAAGATGTGGGGGACTGAAAGGGCACACAGTCCAAGCCCAGTCCTCACGATCAGATCCTTGTGCCTGGAGGGGCGTTCGTTCCCTGGGTGATCTGTTCCGAGCAATTGAGGCTGAGATTCCCACTAGGAGAAGTTCCATAAGGGGATGTTGTGTTATTTTTTTTCCCCTTCTCTTATTCATCTTAAAATGATAAAAATAACCTCAGCACAAGACATTTCTTAGGGCGTAGTGACCAGTTGGGGTTAATGGCCCAAGATGCATTAAGCTTCCATCTGGTCATTAATCTTCAGAGTACCTCTTGGCAGTTACAGCTTAAATATTATATTCCTGTTTTGCTTTTGATCTTTCGGGTGATGCAGAGAAAAGACTTGGCAGGGAGGTGCTGGAGGCAATCAGGCCCATCCCCACAGTTTCCTGCAGGGCTGGGGAGGGCGTCGAGGGCTTCCAAATGTAACCTGCTTTTGTGAGAGGTAAAGGCTGTGCTGGAGATGTGAGGAGTGGGATGGGGTCAGAATGGCTGAGGGGAGGTGGGAGGGCAGAGGCTGGGTGATGGGAAGGGTGCTCATCAAATTAGCAGGGCAATGTGGAGAGTTAGAGGAAAATTTAAAAATAAAAAAGCAAAAATAAACAGGAGTAGAGGAAAAAAGGAGAGAGGAAATAGGAGGGGGGAAAGGAGAGAGGGAATAGGAGGGAGAGGAAAGAAGAGGGCAGGATACGTCTGTAGCTGTTTGCAGAACAAGGAGTATAAGAACTAACAGTGTTAGTGGGCTTGCCAGAATGGGTAACTTTTGCACGAATTTTGTCTTCTACAACTTTATTCATCTTCACTGATAGAAAAGTCTGCTTCCTCTGTTTTCCTTCAAGGAGCTGTTGGCAGTTGGATATGCCTTGGCCATGCTTAGTTGTACTGCAGCGGTTCCTTGGGCTGTGTCTCCTTTCCACTTTGTTCTACCTGTAGGGTTAGGGACAAAACTGGTAGAAATCCTGGCAAAAAGGAGACAGCAACAAAGTCAGAGCAACGTGCTGCCCTGCAACCAAGCGATGGCCTTCTTAGGGGCCCTCCATGGAGATCTTTAACATCTCCTTCTGTTTCTTCAAGGTATTTTTCCAGGTCTGGGGTGTAGTTTGTGAGACTCCTGCAAAGCAGTGAGATTTTCCCCAACATCTTGACCTTAGCTCACACAGTCCTGTTTTCTCAGTGGTAACAATGAGGTTACTCAGTGACCAGACCTCCAGAAAGCAAAGCAAAGTTTGCTTAGCCTGAAAGCCTTGCTGAAAGTCATCCTTTGCTGCATGCCTACCTTGTCAGACACTCATCCAGGTTCCTGCAGTGTACACATAGGATGACCAAAATGCCACACACTCTCCTTTTAGGCCGTGCACTATCTTGGTCATGGCTCCAAAGCTGTTGCTTTGACCACCTTCCTCTGAGAAGGAAGTGGATTTCTGCTCATTGCATTTTGCTGTAGGCTTTTTGCCTTGTCTTGCATCTGCAGTTCAAGCTAAGAGCAGCCTGAGTAATTTTCTTAGGGAGCGACAACCCCAGACGTGTGCTGCTCAACAGCACTGAGGTTTGCGTGAGTCATTCCATACAGGCTCTTGAATGAAGGTCACCACGAAGCCAAGGATACGATTCCTCTTCAGCAGTTGGAGATGTGCACAATGTGAAATGGAGGCAGAGTGAGGGATGGCTGCAGCTGTGTGCCTGGCAGGGAGCGTGGGGTGCACTGCTCCGTGTGCAGGGCTGCCTGGAGTGAAGGACAGAGGCTCCTCTTCATGGATTGCTGAGTTTGCCCTTTTTTTCAGTGGGAACATGAGTTACAAGTCTTAATGCTGAGCCCCTGAACACCAATCTCAAGCTCTGATACAGAAGTGGACACTCGTGGGAAACGGGTGCCTTATTCTTTGCCTTACCCAGCAGTCAGGAGGTAGATGGCATTTGCTGTCAAACATGATTTTCAGAGCCCGACAGTGCATTGAAAAAAAAAAAAACTGATGTAAGCATTGCTGAGCAGAGCACACCCATCTGTTTGGCTGAACATCCCGGCCTTCCTTCTGAGAGTCTTCGCAATGAACTTGCTTCCCCTCACTGATGCTGAAATATCCATTATGTAGGCAGGAGAGCAGCATGCACATGCTGTGTGCCCCCTCCATCCTTACCTTACCTGCTCCTGTCCTGGTTCCTTCCTGATGCCTTGTCCTCCTTTGTCAGGCAACGGAGGTGCAAATGTGTTACTGATGTCCCTGGTGGATGGATATCTCTGCAAGCTTCATGTTCCTTTTTAGTGTCTATCCACGGCACGGCTTCTTGCTGAACAAGTGCACCACTGCCTGCAGTTCCTGTTCTTCCCTTCTCCCGGAATGGGTACCTGTTCACATCACTGTGTTTGTTCTGCCCATCATGTGGGTTTTATGCTTGTCAGGTGCCGAGGGCTCTTATTTATTCATTTCAGGGATTTTCCTGCTTTAGAGCAGGAACAAGGAGCTGAGCTGCTTACATCCCTCCGTGACAAATCACCTGGCACTTCAAACTTCAGCATAATGGGTGCCCCATCCCTGGAGGCATTCAAGGCCAGGCTGGATGTGGCTCTGGGCAGCCTGGTCTGGTGGTTGGCAACCCTGCACATAGCAGGGGGTTGGAACTGGATGAGCATTGTGCTCCTTTTCAACCTAGGCCATGCTATGATAGTCTTGCGCTTTGGGTCCTCCCTGAGCTTAGTGCTGCTGGTTTAGAAGCACTTCTGTATTCTGTCGTCAACTGTGGTTATCAAAAATGAGATAACAGTGGAAGGTCACCACGCACTGGTCCTCCTACTGAGACATATTTCCTTCTCCAGTTGTCTTGGGCTGCGAGCGTGTGTCGAACCTGCAGCTGTTTCACCTGTACATACTTTGCTCCCGTTTAGCAGATGATCCTGTTTTCCACGATCGTTAAATGAGAGGTTACAGCTTACAAGGGGGAAAAACAGGAGTGTGATGAATTGCAAGGCAGTGTAATTTATGCAGAAGCAGCGTGGGGGAAATTGCGGCCCACTCTTGTTCCGCATCAATTATGCATGTACCTCCTTGAAAATAGCTACAGAGGGTGTTGGGATTTTTTTGGCTAATGAATCATGCCCTAAATTCCTACAGTACATACATTGACTCAAACGTCTCCCTTTGGCCCCACCTTTATTTTTAGCTCATCTGTACACTTGTGCTGAACACGCAGCTCCGGATGTTCCCTTGCTCTTCTCATGGCAGTCCTGCTCTCCAAAGACCCCATTTTGAGAAGGGGTTCGTAGAATCATAGAATGGCCTGGGTTGAAAAGGACCACAATGCTCATCCAGTTCCAACCCCCTGCTGTGTGCAAGGTCGCCAACCAGCAGACCAGGCTGCCCAGAGCCACATCCAGCCTGGCCTTGAATGCCTCCAGGGATGGGGCATCCACAACTTCGTTGGGCAACCTGTTCCAGTGCGTCACCACCTCTGGGTGAAAAACTTCCTCCTAATATCCAACCTAAACCTCCCCTGTCTCAGTTTCAAACCATTCCCCCTTGTCCTGTCACCATCCACCCTCACAAACAGCCATTCCCCTCCTGTTTAAACGCTCCCTTCAAGTACTGGAAGGCCACAATGAGGTCTCCCTGCAGCCTTCTCTTTTCCAGGCTAAACAAGCCCAGTTCCCTCAACCTTTCCTCATAGGAGAGGTACTCCAGCCCTCTGACCATCTTAGTGGCCTCCTCTGGACCCTTTGAGAAGGGGCTCCTGCATTTACTTCTTCTGGAGTGCTCTCAGGATGCTGTAGTGAGGGTACACGTGATAACTGTGTGCCTGTGGTGCTGCAGCTTCATCTGTGTGTCATCCTCTCCCCGCATCCCTAGGACATACATATAGAGAGTGGATCTCAGGTATTCCTTCTTGAGGGTTTGGGTTTTCTTTTCTGTTCCATGTTGTTTTTTGAAACGCAGTTCTTTCTTTTCCTTTGAGTTCAAGCAAATGGTGATTGCATATTTGGGACTGAATCTGTTCTGCCTCTGAAATCAGCGGTGTTCTTCCATGCACAAAGCAAACAGGACCACGCCAGCTAATAACACAGTACGTCCCCTGTCTGCCATTGTCAGTGAAATTGAAGTTTGCTGCCCCTGCACGTCTCCATTTTGCTAAATGAAGAGAAACCACTTGTGGGAATGGCACCAAAAGCAATTTGGATTACAACAGGAAAATGAAATATGAACAGCCCGCGGGGAACGATGTATGACAGCAGTTGACTGTTTGCATTTCCTCATGTTGCAGTGAGAAGGAGCTTTTGTACAGCCTGCCCTGCTAGGTAGCACCGGGCTGATGAGGCCTTCTGTTGCTAATTGTGTGCTAAAAATAGTGCTGGATGTTACAGCTCAGCCTTTAAGGGCTCCGTGAGGATGGATAACGCACCACGTTAGTGGGCAGTGAGAGCAATCCCCTTTTGGGGCAGTTTGCTCCAAGGGGCACCAGCGTCACATTTCCTGATACACAATGTAGACTACTTTACCTCTCCCTTGTCAGGACGTGTCTGCAGAGCTCAGATGATTGCTGGGCTTTATTTCTGGATTCTTTCCATTTTTTGGCATCTGTCCCCAGTGCGGGTAATGGAAGATGGCACATCCAGCAGTGCCCGCAGCAAGGTCACGCCGCATCTCCCCAGTGGCCACTCGGTGCTCTTTTGTTGTTGTCTGGGTTTGTTTTGGTTCTGCTCAGGCCCCAAGGGCTGCGTTTCCCTCGTTAGGCACAGCAGTGTGCTCTGACTGCCCTGCCAGCCTTCCACTCCCCCTCCTCTCCCCCAGTGCTGCTTTATTTTGGAGTTTGTTGAGGCACGCACTGCCTTGTGCCCTTGGAAGCTGTGTCTCCCCAATGCCTGACGTTCATATTAAGCAATCTCATGGAAGCTCAGGGCTATCGATTAAGCATTTTGTAATCTCTTTAATACAGGCTATTGATTTTTGGCAGAGCAGTCCTTTTATTAAAATATCATACAAATTCCAGTCTGGTATATTCAGAAGAGAACTTTATCAACTTGTTTTTGTTTGTTGCCCAGTGAAAGCCATCTCAAGTCTGATTTACTTTCACTGCAGCTATTATTTAAATTGTTTTACTCATTCTCTTCACTTTCTCCACAATTGTGTTCTATATTAGGCTTCCCAGGATGTTTTTTGGAGACCATCCCAGGTTAAATGATGACACGTTGCTACCTTACTCCTAGTCCTATGGCAGTTCTAGTGGTTGCCCAAGGAGGCTGTGGATGCCCCATCCCTGGAGGCATTCAAGGCCAGGCTGGATGTGGCTCTGGGCAGCCTGGGCTGGTGGTTGGTGACCCTGCACACAGCAGGGGGTTGGAACTGGATGAGCATTGTGGCCCTTTTCAACCCAGGCCATTCTATGATTCCTCAGCACTGGCTTAAAAATAAGCAGTCAACCATTATATTTCGAAGAGTTTTCTATCTTAATAATAGATTTGGGTGAAAATGTCATCTGGTGACCTAAAAATTGATAGTAGTTGTTGTTGCACTTCTTTCTTACTTACTCCCAGAGTAACTGGTGCCCTGCTGAAGGCAGTGGGGCTCAGCTGTGTGTCGGGCAGGGAGCAGCGTGCTTCGCTCCTGTGAGACCTTCATACACCCACGGGGTTTGCAAACTGCTCTGTGCAGACTCGCCAGGTGTGCAGTCCTGCTATTTTGGAAAGATATATGTCATTTAATTCCATGGGAATTAAGTATCTGATCCTGGAAAAATAGGTATAATGTTTCGGATGAGACTTGTAGGCTTCTGAGCTGACCATTTATGTAGAAAGTCACAAATTATTACCCTTCCTACATTTTAAAACCTATTTTTCACAGATTTCTTTCTCAGTGCTCCCTTTGCTCTTCTGGTGGTTTTGATAGGGATGTGTGAGTGGAGCAGCTCAGGGTTGCTGTTTGGTCACCACTTAGAAGACAACGGGCTGAGCTTTCCTGCGCCCCTGAGAAGCTCCTCTAGAATTATTGAAAGGTTTTTTGTCCCTTATTAAACACACGATTCTCACTTCTTCATTATCTTACTTAAAGTCATGCAAAAATGCTTTGCCAGCGGATCAGAGCTGCGCGCAGTAGAGCGGCGCCGCTCGGAGCTGGAAGCGCTGCAGTTCCGGGAGGAGCCGCACGGTGGCGCTGTTCCCCCGAGCGCCGCCGCAGTACCGCGTTTGCGTGGGGCTGCGTCTCATGCTTTCAGAAGGAAAGTGCATGCTGTCCGACCACCAATGCACGTGTAATTTACCGTCAAACCTCTGGATGTGGAGCTCGTAAAAGCAAAGAGTGCAAATGCAGAAGTTGTTTTGCTCCTGGCACTGTGATCTGCTGATGTGCCCAGGTACACAGCTGTCTGCTGGGCAAAGCGGGCCGGGTCTGCAAGGTATGGTGTCGTTACTGAGATCTGGACCTAGATAAGTTTAAACCAGGTTTTTAAAATGATAAACTCTTGGCTAAATTATATACATATATATATATAAAACTGGAAGAGGAAACCAGATTTGCTGCTGGAAATGAGGCTGTTTCTGCTCTTTTGGCTATGCAAAATAGTGAGAAATGAAACGAGAGAGCAAACAAAACAAAAAGACAGTCGTGGATTTGTAGCTTGCACAGCAGGCGGAGCGCCCGGCTGGCCATGTGCTGCACCAAGAGGTCTTCTGCTGGGGAAAGGAGGTTGTTCACAGCGTGCTGCACTCATAGAATGATTCATAGAACGGCCTGGGTTGAAAAGGACCACAATGCTGATCTAGTTTCAACCCTCCTGCTATGTGCAGGGTCACCAACCACCAGCCCAGGCTGCCTAGAGCCACATCCAGCCTGGCCTTGAATGCCTCCAGGGATGGGGCATCCACAGCCTCCTTGGGCAGACGTTTGGCTCACACTCAGATGTTTGGCTGTGTGCTCCAGGTCAGGATTGTGGCGTAGGTTGTTTTGGTTTGTATGTTATGTCCTAATTTTTGTTGTTATTATTTTTTTTAATCCAAGCTTGCTGGGCCCTGGGCAGTGCACGTGGAAAATGGCAGAGGAGAACATCTCCTGGTGGTGGCTCGTTCATTAGATCCTGTGCTTCGTGAAAGCTCCAGCCACTGCATACACCTGCAAGCAATAGTAAGATAGTATGGAGCTGTGTGCCCAAAACTGCAGCAATTATGACGACACAAATTCGTTCTGGGTTCTGCTGATTACCATGGCAACCCACATCCAAAATAGCAGCATGAGGCCACGCAGCAGAAGGGAAATGGGGTTTTGTCCCTTATTAACCGATGCACGCTGTAAATTTTAGCAGAGGAATCCTTAAAATGGAGGCATGTCCCTTTTTAGTTGCTGTCGTGTCCCAGCACCACATCTGACCTTCTGCTTTGCGTGCGGTGCGCTGTGTATTTATATTGCTGACTAACAGAAATTGGTGAGGGAGGGCAGTGGCGGCTGCCAGCAGAATTCCCAGGTTAGTGGATGGCCTATTTTGGGGGCACGGTGAAGGCAGAGCTGTTCAGCTGTCCTGCAGCATCCCTGGGGCTGGGATACTTGGGCTGTGTGATGGGTGGCACAGGAGGATCCCGTGCGGGTGTCATCTTGCAGGCTGTGGCTACACCAGGAGGTGAAGGAGTTGGGCTGGGCGCAGCAGAAGCAGTCGGTGCTTTGAGACAGATGGGGAAGAAATGAATTATTCAAGCTGTAGGAGAATGGGAAGGATGCGATGGCACTGGTGATGGAAAAGGACGAACTGGTTGGGTGCATGCTTGTGGATTTCTGTTTCTCTGTGATCAGTGAAGTGGAACAGGGGTGTTTTCTGTCTTTCACGTCCTCCAGTTGCTTCACTTGCCAGTGCATTTGCAGCAGTACAGAGGGAGGTTCTGTGTGCAGCGCTGTTTGAGGCACTGGATGCCCAGAAAACGTTCTCTGAAGTTGAAATATAGTTATGAGAATGCAATCCACGAAGCCTTTAACAGTTTGCTTTCGCACCATGTCTCCAGCACTTGACACCTGAAGCTTGAGCTCGGTGTGTGTTCGCTCTGCCTGGATCACAGGTGTGGAGGCTGCTTTGTTTGTACTGTAGAACCTAGCTGAAACCACAGTGCTCCTCTTGCAAAGAGGCTCTTGAAATACTTGGATTCACCCCAGCTTTGCTTAATGAATGATACAGGTGAAGCATAAAGCTATTTTCCCATGGTGCATGTAGTCGATGGTGCCACTTCCTTGCTCCATAAGGTCATTCCAGGTGATTTCATGGCTCTGCAATGCCAGAAGCCAGCAGCTGGGCGTTCTGGCAGCGACCACAGCTTCCCACCAAACTCTGCAGAGACCAAAGGCCTCATTAGCTCGTGTGAAACAAGATGGCACAGCGCACGAGATCTCCCTGGTGCCACCAATGCCTGTCACTGCTCATTCCCTGTCTTAAATGTGCTCAAGGTGCTTACGAGTGCATTGCCTGTATGGCAAAGTGAGGATAATAGTGGCACCCGAGGACACCCTGAGGCTGTTTGCTATTTGTGGTTGGCAAACCATGCCTATGGCTCTTGCTACAATAAAAGCTTTTCTGGAAATGGCTCTTCTCAGTTCCTGAAAATGGATGCATTACTCTGCATGATGGACGTGAGCAGGACAGAAGAACCTTCTGGGAGCTGATGGTTGTTAATGCTCCAGGGAAGAGCAAAAATTAGTGTAGGTAGAAGGAATATTTTCATTACCCAGTACCATTGATCATTTAAGATAAAGGCATTCGCGTCTGTTTTAGGATCTGCGCAGAACTGAAGACATTTGGTATTTTAGGAACACATTTCCATGAGTGTGTCAGACCCATCAAGCTTCACCTATTGAGTCACATTCACAAGCTCAGGGCATCCTTCAGCTCGCTGCTGTTCCTTTGTCACCTGTGCCCTTGCCACCTACATTCCCACCCTGAGGTTCAGGTGGGTTCTTCAAAAGGTGAATAAAAGTGAATAACGCTGACCTGGCTGTGTGAAGAATTCCAGGCCTTTGGGTTTGGTGGGGAGTGCAGGGGTGTGTGTGTGTGTGTGTGTGTGTGTGTGTGTGTGTCTGGGAAGGAACGGGTCCACTGACAAAAGAAGCTATTTGATCTTTAATGCTCACTTCCTGCTGCTATGAAAAACATTAAAGATGGTTCATAGAAGTCTTTTCTTTTTTCCATGACTAAGTTGCAATACTGAGCATGCATTAAGTGCCTCACTACAAGAATCGTAGAATCACAGAATGGCCTGGGTTGAAAAGGACCACAATGCTCATCTAGTTTCACCCCCCTGCTATGTGCAGCGTCGCCAACCACCAGGCCAGGCTGCCCAGAGCCACATCCAGCCTGGCCTTGAATGCCTCCAGGGAAGATGCTGCATGTTCTCACCTGCTTGAAAGACCGCTTCCAATTCTGGAGTTGGCACTGCCTGGCTGTATTGCTGTTGCAACATATCCCTGCAGGGAATTTTACTTAAATACTTAATTATGCTGCTTCCTGCAAAGCAATTGCATCTCATTACATTCAAGGAGTCACAGCAGTGAGAAGAGGCGTGAGAGATGCACCGCCAGCCAAGGAGGCAGGATGGGACAGGAACGCAGTCTGCCTGCAGTGGGAGCGGCAGCAAGGCAGGAGCAGCTGGGTACAGGGTACATCACATTAATCATCCTGAAATCCTCCTCCTCTTTGGCCAGCCGCTGTCCAACTCCTGGTCAGGGCAGGGAACTAATTGAAGGGATTTGACAGCTTATAAACGTGGGCGGGAATTAAAATGCTCATCAGCTGCAAAGGTGCAGTTGAAAGGTGAGTGGTCTGAGGTGTGCATTGAGCAGATGGACAGTAAGAGGAAGGGAGGGAAAGCCACCTCACAAAGGGGAGCATGAGGCATGTGTTACGTTTCTGAACAGTATCAGGCTTCTTTAAAGCAGTACTCCGTGGAAGTGCCATTTTAATGCTCTGCATCTTGTCTTTTTGTTCAAATAATTAGAAAGTTTCAGTGGGGTTTTTCCTCACGAGCTGTGCAAGTATTAAGGAAACAGGTATCTTCAGTTAGCTTTGCTTGGGGTGCTTTGGGTGTGAGGAGCTCTTCCCACAGATCAGAGGATGAAGGTCTCTGAGCTGAGCTCCCATGGCAGCTGTGGGCGGCATTTGGCTGCTGAAGATGGTTAGTTAACCTTTGCTCCTGGAGGAGAGGGAGGCTGAGGACTGTCCTTTTCTTGATGTCTTCAAGTTAAAAGCAAATGCCTCCCTGGGAACTGCTGTTACCCTAGTGGGAGTTATTGTTCTAACACACAATCATGGGTCTCTGTAAAGGCAGTGGCACACAGGTGGAATTCTTTGGCCTACAGCTTGACAGTCACAGCCAGCACAAGTAGCATCAGCTCATCCTCGTACCCACCAGAGCCTGAAAGCATCTCTAAAAGCAGAGGTTTCCCAGGGCCAGGGGTGAGCCAGGTGGGCAGTGAGTGAAAGCTGCTCAGGTGCTCCATCTGCACAACACGAGGCAGAAATCTGATTCTGCTCTTATTTTCTGCTGAGCCAAGAGGTGGCAGCAATATTCACTGCTAAGACATTTGCTGTGTTACTGTAGTGTAACGTTCTGTAGCAGTAATGAGGGTTCAATCCTGATTTTACTTAGTCTGAACTGGAGCCAGATGAGTTTTTCATCTCTGCGGCGGTGCCGTGCTTGTGGTATTCAAATAAATGACTGACTCCATTTTTCAAGATAAGCTTTATAAGTTTTTTACTCTATCATGTATTTTAATATTCACATTTCTTCTACAGTTCGGATAAATATTTTCTTTTACCAGTTTTGAGGGTTTTTTTAAGCATTTAATTTCGTGCTTCCTCATCCAGATGGTAGAGAGGGCAGAGCTGCCATTATTTATTATTCTCGACACTTCCAATTATAATATTCTGTTTTCCGCTTGTAAATTGGTCAAGCTTAGCTATTCAAGCTGAATTTTTCCCTGCTCACTCCCAAATGACTTTATTTCATGGGAAAACTTTGTTACTGTAATGGTCTTCTTTGGACCATAGCAAATACTAGGCCCTAAATATTGGTCTTTCTCCATTTATTCTTGCTTTTTGTTTCCTGTCCCATAGGCAGTTTTACGTATGGGACATAACTTTCCTCTCAGCAACCTATTTAGGGATTTTTGTTCTTATTTTTAAAGTAGTCTCTGTAAGGATCTTGGCGAAGGCCGGAATCAACTGATCGTCCTGTTCTTTTTTTATGCATGGCTGTAGGATTTGAGAGATTAGGGATGATGTGTATCTAACAACCACCTCAAAGAGGCAGGGGGAAAATACTGGTGTTGGTATAAATGTTCAGAGCATCAGAAGTTACGTGATCTGATCAAGCTTCTGAATGACACCCAAGCTTTCAGACTGGCATCTTAACACCACGAGCATTGGTGCATTGCTACCAACTGGGGATGTTAAAGGCTTACAGATGAATTCAGACGTCTTTGCCTGGAAGCCAAGGAACAGATTCTATTCTATTTTAGTAGCTCCTCACGCATCAACCCCCTTTACACACAGGGCTTTTCATACCTGTACCGTGAAGATGGGCTCTGCCGCAAGGGTTTCTATAATTACGATTGTTCTCTTTTGTAAGGAAGAGGCGAAGGTATTTTTAGTGCTCCCAACAGCCCCAGCTCTGTACAAGGACTCACACAGCACTGCTGCCGTGCAGAGCACTTGGGGGTGCCACAGGAATTAGAATCACAGAACCATTACGTTGGAAAAGGCTTCTAGGATCCCCAGCCCCACCCACCCCCCCATGCCCACTGCCCACGTCCCTCAGTGCTGCATCCCCACGGCTCTGGGACACCCCCTGGGATGGTGACCCCACTCCATGGGCAGCTGCGCCAACAGCTGAACCTCTCCTGGAGCAACCTGAGGCCGTTCCCTCTCATCCTGTCACTGATTAAGGGAGAGCTGCAGGTGTTTGTCGCCCTGCATGTAGATGAAGCCACATCCTGGGTTCTGTCTGCATTCTTTGCTGTGCTGAGCACCCCTGGGCTCAGGTCATACCAAACTGGGATCTCTGTGCAGACCAGCCCTGCCCAGGGGTGCGGGCTGGGAGAAAGAGGGGCTGTGTGGCTGCTCTGCACCTCTCAAAATGAAGCATGTTAGGAATATGCTTTAGGATTCTTGTACTGGTTTATGTGTTCCAGGAGAGTCCCATGATGATGATGAGCAGCCATCATTTTGAGGACTTCTTACACAGACTTTATGTTCTGCTTTAGGATGGTGAGAGTATCCCAAATCGATCATTTCATCGGGCAGATGAGCAAAGGTCTCTCAGAGACCGCACAGGCAAGAGCTCCTCTTTCTTAAATAGGCAGTAAAATCCTTGAATCTTCGCTTTTCTCCCCTCGGTTCTCAGCAGTCCTGACTAAATATTTAAAGACACTGGGTTGGATAAGTGGCTGCCCGCTCATTGATCTGTTGTTTCTGCATCAGCTTCTCCATTTGGATGGGTGTCATGGAAATCTGCAGAAACGAACTGAAGCTTCCCACAGTCCCCTGCCATGAAATTCAAAATGCTGTCTTGCAGTATGGTAATGGGATTATAAAGCAGAAGGAGATGCAGTAAAATCAACAGGCTAATCAAGCCATCCCTGTCAAATCCCAAGGAGAAGCAGCAAAGTACAGATAAGGTCCTGTCAGTTTGCCTGGCTTTATTTACTTATTTTTCCCTTTAACCTCCTAGCAAGAACAACAAAAGTGCTCCTTAGGACTAAAAGCTCTTTGGCTGACTCCTTTTTATTCACCCTTTGTCCTGGTCCAAGCCACCCTAAATGCAAAATAGAAACTGTAGGTTTACTGAGTTTTCTAAATGGAAAATCCTCCAGTGAAGCGATGCTTTCTGCAGACACTGGCGGTTCGTTTTTAGCTGGCAGGGCCATCTTTGTCCGCCTCCAACTGCTCAGCCTGGGCCTTGTTTTCTCCAAAGAGTTATTACAGGATATTTGTGATTGATGAGAAATATATTTCAGTCACATCTGTGTGAACGTTTACTGAGAGAACTGCAAATATTTGAATGCCTTGGGGAAATCTGCAGTGTCTGGGAGCTTCGTGGGCTGCACATCTGGTGGAGGATGTGAACACCACATTGCCCTGCAGCCTCCCACAGCAGTGGGGCGTTCCTTCCCCAGCCCAGGTGGGAACTGCTGCTCTTTTGGCATGCAGGGCTGTGTTTCAGCGCTGATGAGGCTTTCCAGAATGCAGGGGTAACTTCAGCTACTTGGGTGAAGCAGCACCAGCTTCCCATAAGGTTACTCACTGGCTTTTATTGATAGTTTCCCATAATTTCATCAGTTGCAGGCTAAAGTGGTATTCAGCAGTGCTCAGCATCAGCACTTATGGCAGTTAAGGAGATTGATTAACATTCATAGGAAGAGAAGAGGAGCTTAAAATAAGAAACAAAACAAATGCTTAATCCTCTGGCTGGGATGCTTTTTGGCATGGAAGATATAAATGTGCATCTCCTCTGAAAACAATCCCGGTATCTTCCTTCCAACAAAGAACCACAGCACAACCTCAGCCATAAGACACTGTCATTTCGGGTTGGTATTTCGGCCCGATGGATGCTGCTTGCTGCTGATAGATGGATGTCGCTGGAGGGAGATTGCTGTGCCTGCTCAGGGCCCACAGATCCACACAGGTTCTTCAATGCAAGTCCTGAGTTCTTGAGAGGGAGACCCACGCTGATGCAGTGGTAATGCCATCGGCTGTGTCTTGCAATATTTTGCAGGTCATTTCAGATTTGCCTTGGTCATTGCTGTGCACCAGTGGAAGACATAATTAGAGTAGGGCTGTCTCAAGTTAAGAAAACCTGAGAGGACATTCATACCTGGCTCAGGAGATGGAGATAATCCACTCTTCTTTATCAAACACGCTCTGGAAGGCTGCAGCTGTGGCTTGGAGTTGCCCACAGCTCAGCTCTTTGCAAACCTCCACAGAGCCTGCAGCAAAGAGAAATCTCACAACTGGTTAAATATAGAGGATACCTACAAATGTCGTCAGGTTACCTCTCTCATTGTAGGTGCTTTAAACTGAGAGAAAGTGACAATGAAGTTTTCACACTCTCTTTAATTATAGCAGCCTTTATGTAACAGTGTTAGATAAATGTGTTTCAGTATAGGTGGCACCTCACTTCCTCCAGAAGAACTGTCAAATCAGACCCTACCAGGCTAGTTTATTACTTGAAATTCAAGGACTTAAAGCATACCATCCAGGTCTCTCTTTAAATGCACAGCATCCTCTGCACCAAGACATTTCCCAAACACCATGGTGGTGCTTTCTTTTGAAGCATAAATGCATACTTATTTATCTGGTATCTCTAGGACTGTGAAACATCACAGATGTCATCCAGTTCTCATTGCTCATGAGATGTTAGGAAAAGAGGTTAGTGGGATCTCTTGTTCGTACTTCAACTCCAAGGCAGAAGCTGTTGTTGCCACAACCATGTGCTTATCTAATCTGTATTATAAAACAGAAAAAGAGAGAGGAAAAAAATAGATTGCTGTAGAGGGAGAAGGATGAGGAATTGGGCTATGCTAAATAGCACAGAAGAGTGAGGAGCTGGCCTCCTTCCAAGCGATGGAAGCAGGTCCTGCCTTTGGTGGGTTGCTGGAGAATGCTGACGGTCCTCTTCCTTCATATTAATGAAATATATACTTGGGCTGTTTTGCTGATTTCAGCAAGAACAACATACGGGGAGAGGAGTTTTTTTCATCAGGACCCGAAATTCAGGCACTGAAAGGTCAAACCCAATGCTTATGTTTTGGATGAAATATACTGATAAATACTGGAGGTTTGTGTGCTGAAAGACGCTAGAAGGAGCGGGTTCATTCTCTGCAGTTAGTATCTCATTAGTCTGAAGTAATGCTGCAAGTCCACATCATAACCTTACTGTTGGAGGTTGGAGAAGAGCTTCAGTCCATCCTCAAGGAGGCAACGTTTGGGTTTGTTGCATCGCAGTGAGTCCTTGTGTCCGTACTCAGCTCCGCAGCAGGGTGAGGGCCCGGAGCTGTGCCGTCCTGCCGCACCAGGCACGCTGCCTTAGCAGCAGCACAGCCCACAGTGAAAGTGAAATCTGTGAAAGTACAAAAGGGAGAGAAGTTGCTGGCTTACATTCTGGCTCTGCACGATGCAGTGCTGAGGTATTTACTTGGTGTGGCAATCCAGTTACTGTGCATTTATTCAAATAGCAAATGGTTCATTGCTACATCTCCTCAAAGAACAGAGCAAGTGCTGCCATTGGGTTGTGTAATCATTTGAATGGGCTTTGCACACAATTTCCAGTGGTTCTGTACAAAATTCTCTGGGAAAACCATTATTCCCACACTTGGATAGCTCAGAAATGACTGGGTAATTTATATTCGGGAATATACGAATGTTTGTCTCACAAAGGATTTGTCCTCTTTTCTTTGTGCTTCCAAAAGGGTCGGTTCTAAGCAGAAAATAAGGGAATATGGATAATCCCAAATGGCATCAGAGGACTTGGAGGGAACCCCATCTTTGAGAGGTCTGTGGGATGCTCAACTATTCTGACTTCCCTTCCTCTCCGTCGCCTACTAATGGTTCAAAGCACTGGGAGCAGCTTAATTAGCACCGAGCCTGTCCTTTTACCTGCACGCTTCCAATGAAGCCTGTAATAAGTCCTTAGGAGGACAAGTCTTTTAATTAACCAACAATAACAACACATGGCCCTTAGGTGATTCCAAATGATACCTTCACTGTTGAGCTGTATGGACTCGTTACGCATCCTCAGCAGACACATTAGGTAGGTCCTGTGGAAACTGGATTGTTTTGTGATCGTCTGTCTGCATCTTGTTCAAAGTCAGTGCCCATGGGGATGTGCAGAGCTGTGGCCCGAGATCAAAGGATGATGGATGCTCCCTGCATGCAGTATTGCAGTAAATCCACAGGAAACCTAATTCACAGCAGTCCTGCTGAGATCACCAGAGGACAGCAGTCCTCGCTGGGGAATAGCCCACGTGCTAATAGAGATTGCAGTGCACCATAATTAAACCCCATAGAAGTGGAGACCAAGCTGCTTGAAAATACCTATTTAGCACTCTCTGAAGGTTAATGTCGTAACCAAATTGAAAGATACAAGCAAGATGTATAATGCAGCAGCTGACACCATTGATCAAGGCCAGGCTGACTGTGGCTCTGGGCAGCCTGGTCTGGTGGTTGGTGACCCTGCACATAGCAGGAGGGTTGAAACTAGATGAGCATTGTGGTCCTTTTCAACCCAGGCCATTCTATGATTCTATGATATGATTAAAAACACTGAATTCAGCTCATTTGCACATTGCATGTTGTCACCAGGTGTGCCCAAAGTGTGCACACAACCCGTGGGTGCTGGATGGCTGTTGCTGCAGTGCTAGCCAGATGCAGAGGAGAGCTGACAGCTACCAGAGCCTTTCTCTGTGGCCTGAGGCAGTGACACTCCCTGCCTGGTATTATCAGAGCGCCTGAATTCTTTCCCAGAAACAGGCCAGGGACGATTTTCATCTCACAAAGCCTTCAGTTAATGCGTGCCCCTCTTTGGTTACTGCAGTGGATCGTTTGGGAGGCTGCCTAGAAAGGTTGAGCTTGCAGCTGGTTTTCCCTTTCCATCTTGCCTGCACCAAGCTATTCTGTAAGTTAAACTCAAGAGAGGGGACTGTCTTGATTTGGAGCTCCTGTGTATTACAGGTGTTTGCAGCCTGTGTCTATCAAGGTGGTGCTCGTGCTGAAGCACCAGCTGACTTTTCCAGGGTTGTGCTCTCCAAACCAGCCCTTGCCCCACAACACCAGGGACTGAGATGGGAGACTTAGGCACCCGAGGCAGGTGCCTGAAGCAGGTCGTGCAGATGTCCCTTCTGTTTACATCTTTCAAAATGCAATCCCTATTTACTGAGCCGCGTGGTTTTTTATAGCGTCTTTTAGGAGCCTTTCAAGTTGAGTCATTAAATATATATTTTTAATAACCTCTGTGTCTTGAAAGGACAGTGTGAAATGTAAGTACTGGAAATCAAGCAGCAATTCCCCTGACTTCTGAGTTAAATTATTTCATTACAAATTTATGTGAAGTTGAGACACGTTTTTTTTCTCCTTGTGATTTCAGACCCGTCTTTTGTTTTGAGCTGGCAAATGATTCTGATGTTGCACTTAGAAATTCCTTCCCATTTTAAATTTTAATAGTCTCCCACCGCCGAGGTATTTATTTCCTTAAATATGGAACATCGCAGATCTTCAAGGTGGGGAGGAGGGATCGGCTGTGCAGCTCCGGCCCTGAGCATCCATCTATTAACTCCTGTAAAGGGAGTTCAAAGAGAACTTTACAGGCAGTCTCAGGAACTGAAATCCTCCTCCATCTGCTTAAGGGGGTGCCCCAAAACCTGCAGGCTGTGCTCTCCAGCCCTGACTCACCTACAGGGAGAAGCCCCAGGCAGCAGTGGGGCAGGGCAGGCTGTGGGGCAGCCATGGCCAGGGAAGGAGCCGGGTACCTCAGCTGTAAGATGTGCTTTTTGTCATCACAGCAACTGCTCCACTTGACAGAAGTGCTGCTCTGTATGAAATGGACCTCTGAAAAGCCATCCGAGCTCCTCTGTTAATTAATGGGTGCTTTGTCTGCTGGTTTAGCATTGGCAGTGAGCTCTGTGTGGCCTAGAGATCAACTTATTCCTTGGAAGAGTTCATTGTCTGAGGGCTCAGCCCTGGAAAACACCTTGGGAAACTTTACCAGTGAGATTCTTCCATGGTCAGCAGCACTGTGGTGCTTCCACTTGCAGGCACACAGCGTCTGCAAAGCACCGGGCTGCATGGACAGAAGCAAGGAATGCGCTGATAGCACAGGGAGGTAGGAGATGGGGAGTAAGATTTGTCATAATGTTTGGGAGTTTTTGAGGAAATTAGCAACTGATATGGGAAGAATAATGCCTTTGGCTTTGCTGAGGTGTCTGTCAGACTCTTCCCAAGGCATCAGCAGTCACTTTGCAGAACGAAGTTAAGCCTTTGCAAGGTGAAACAAATGGAAAAGATGGGAAGTGTTGGTGAATGCAGGGGCGTTTGATCGGGTTGTACGAAAGATGAGATTTGGAATACTTTTAATAACATTGCAAAGTAAATGGTAAACTATTCCAAAAGTGTTCAGAAATACACATACAGACAATAAATACTGCTCTGTATTTCGTGTCTAGTTTTCGGCTCACACAGTGAGCTCACGGAGCATTACACTTGGCCCACCGTGAGGCTGGGGAAGGAGAAGCAGTGCGTGGTTACATATGAGATGGAAGCTGAGAGACACGGATTGCTCACCTCGCTGACACACTGAGCGATGGTGCATGTGGCCGATACCCACAGACACCGGCGGCTCTTGGACAGGAGAGGCAGAACTAGAAAGGCCCAGGGTAGAGCTCTGGTAGGATTGGTTTTCCTGATTTGGTTTTAAATAAGGCCAAAACTTGTGGTTTTTCAATTCCTGGCATTTGGGGTTTGTTCTGTTTGTTTGTTTGCAGCTCCATCGTAGAACATCAGGAGAAAACTCGTTTTCTACAGCGGAAGAGAAATTAGTCATCAGAAAAGCCTTCACACCATTATTTTTACATTAAAATCTATAATAAGCAGACACCCTCCCAGCACCCGGCAGAAGACGCTGCTATTTCGGGCACGCTGAGCTTGGCACGGGCTCTGCTGCTGCTCCGTGGGGTGTGCAGCAGCTCCACAACCAGGCCTGCCACTGCTGGGCCAGGGTGTGTCCTGCCCTGCTGTCAGCACACCAGGAGCAGCGGCTCTGTGCCTCACTGCCCACTGCCCCACTCAGAAAGCTCCACATTTTGTTGCTCTTTAGATATCAGGAGGAAGTTTTTCACCCAGAGGATGTTGACGCACTGGAACAGGTTGCCCAAGGAGGCTGTGGATGCCCCATCCCTGGAGGCATTCAAGGCCAGGCTGGATGTGGCTCTGGGCAGCCTGG
>JACDJE010000148.1:1403011-1457215 GCA_016647715.1 Pavo muticus
AGGCGGCGCCGCGCGGCTGGGGCGTCCGCAGCGCTGAGAGGGCAGGCTCGGGCCCGCGCCGCACAGGCCTCCGCCCGCTCTCGGCCCCCGCCGCCCCTCTCAGCGCCGGTTCCGCACCCCGAGAGGCGCCCGGCGTCCGCGGAGCTCCATGTACGACAATTTGTACCTGCATGGATTTGAAGACTCGGAGGCGGTGAGTGCCGCGGGGCGCCGCGCTCCGTTACGCAACGCGCGGGTGCCCTCCCGCCCGGGCCGCCCCCCGTTCCCGGCTGGGCAGCGGCGGCGCGGGCTCCGGGCGCGGGGCGGCCGCGTTACATAAGGCGCTGCGGCCGCCTCCCCGAGCAGCGGATCGCGGCACGGACCGGAGAGTGCGTCAGTGCGGACGTGCACGGCGCGCGATGCGAGGTCTGTGGAGAGCGGGTGAGCGGCTCGGTCCGTGCCGGTGCGATGCTTGCGGCGGCTGCCGGGGCTGCCGGGGCGGGGAGGAGTGCCGGGGTTCCGGGATGCCGGAGCCCTTCTTGCCGCCGTGCCTGCATCCCTTCCAGCTGCGCCGCTCCGGGGCCGTTGGGAAGCGGGCTGGATGCACAACTCTCGCTCTTGCAGCTGGCCGCTGTCGCGCTGTGTGTTTGCTTCAGAACCGTGCCAAGCACCTGCCGGCACGTCGGTTCCTTCAGAGCCACCTCTGGGACCCCGTGGGGTGTTTCTGTGTACAGGGGCTTGGAAAGCAAAGCGAGAATCCCTGGGAGCTTCTCACTGCTGGGTTCAGCACGTGCCGGTAAAATAGGTCTTCACCAGAGTGCAGATTTGCTCTTCAGGAGACTGAAGCACGGTGGTGTAGCTGAGGGGTCTCACTACTGCGTGGTGCTTGCAGTAGGCGAGCCGCATCGTCCGCAGAAGCTGGGCTTTAAAGGTCTCCAAAGAGCACAGCCCTACGTCTGGTTGGGCTCTGGGTGCTCCTGTGGTGCCAGCCCTTGTGTATCACAGCAAGGGGTGCTCTGGGTTCTCCTAATTCAGGTGAAGCAGTTTGTGTAAGGGCAGCAGAGCAGAGATGTGGTCGCCACACAGCACCCCTGTGGGCTGCAGCACTGCCGGGATGGGGCGATGGGCCTTCAGCTGTCTGCGGCCACCAGTGGAAAGGAGAAGTGATTTCTGAGGTTTCTTTATGCTCTCTTAATTAGTTGGTGGTAATGGTGTTGACGGCTTTTGTAACTTCACAGTCTCTCAGTATTTGAGAACGCTTTCGATAGACTTCTGGAATCGTGGGAATAGGTGAGAATTTCGGCTTTTGTATAAGAATAAGGCAGACCAAACCTTGAAAACAGCACAGACGTCTCATAGCTGTGCAGAAAAGCCAGAGACCGTAATCCTCAGAGGCACAGACACAGGCAGGTACTGTTCCCCAGGTGCTGCTTTGCTCTGTGCTCCCACACCGCTTGCTTGCAGCACTGTGCCTTATTGTTATTGGGGCTTCTGACTCATGAGTTGGGAATGCCAGCTGGGGCAGCATGCTGGCAAACAGGTAGAGAGGTGCACTCAGGAGCACTGCTTGCTAGCCAGAGAGAGCCTGTGTAATGCAATTAGTGTAGTGAAAACCGGATCAAGGGTAGAGTAGTGCTTCCCTGTAGTTAAGGGAAAATAACTGAGTGTGCAGAGAGGAAAGAAGAGCTGTCAGTATTGTCTGGGCTCCAGGGCCAGAAGGCGCAGCTGCTGAACTGAGGGAAATCTTTCAACTCCTTGAAAGGGTTGATAACAGCAGGACAAGGGGAAATGGTTTGAAGTTGAAAGAGGGAAGACTTAGGTTGGATGTCAGGGAGAAGTTCTTTACTATGAGAGTGGTGAGGTGCTGGAACAGCTGCCGGAGAGGCTGTGGATGCCCCATCCTGGAGGTGTTCAAGGCAGGTTGGATGGAGCACTGGGCAGCCTGGGCTGGTATGAAATGTGGAGGTTGGTGGCCCTGCCCCTGGGCAGCCTGGGCTGGTATGAAATGTGGAGGTTGGTGGCCCTGCCTGTGGTGCGGGGTTGGAGCTTCATGATCCTTGAGGTCCCTTCCAACCCAACCGTTCTGTGATTCTGTGAGATGGGAGCTGCTATCCTGGACTTGCTGTACTTTCATCCCCTGAAGCACAGGGAGGTGTGATCGAGTACTTGTGCTACTTGAAACACTTTTAGCACAAAATAAATCATACCAAGATGAGTCACCCTAGTACAGTTAGTGTCTTTCTAAAGTAGGTATTTGCCCTTAGGAAACTCATGCAGCAGTTTCCAGTCATGGTGGCCTCATGTAAGAAACTCATAGAGAACACTGCAAGAAATGTGAACTAACACAAGGATGTGGTGTGTTTTGTTGCTCTGCTGGCAGGTTGTACTCATAGTGTTCTCCAAAGTGGGGGCTGTGTTGCAGCTGGGGGGCACATAGGATCCCTCGGCCGTGGAGGGCAGCTGGATGCATGCTGGGGCTCTCCCAGGCAGCACTTCTTTCCTGTTCAATCCAGGAGGAAAGATGGTGTTTTTCTAAGGGTGAACTGATGCGTCGATGATGTATATTTTTTCAGCTGAAGTTATTATTATGGTGTGTTTGTGTGTATATACGAAACGAATGCAAAAATACATACTTATTTATATTACATTTAGAAAAAGAAACGGGTTCAGCATGTGCATGGCTATTACAATCCATTACCAGCTGTGATGATTAATGCCAAGCAGATGATGCACTAGCTAGTGCGAGGCTTTTTGGAGGAGGAAAATTACACTGTTCAAGCTGGAAAAAATGCCGGTGGTTGTATGCAAGAAGCACTTGCCATGCTGAAGAACAGCAGAAAGAGAGGTGTAAACAACTTGCATAGCTGTGAGTACGCTTGCAATGAACACAAAGTTCAGGCTTTTGTAGAGTGGGACATCGTCCTAATGACAGCTGTGGCTTTGTTGCCCTGCCCTGTCTGATCTGGGGGATACTGGGGGTTAGTTCTAGTGGGCTCAGCCAGCGATGGCCTGCAGTGCTCGCTGCGTGTGCTTCTCTGCTTAGTAATGCCAGTTCCCCTTTCATGTTGTCTTCTTCCATCATTAGGGATGGCAGATAATTCATGCCTTTGTCTCCTACCTGTCTCTTTGTGCCCTGTTTTAACTGCGTGCTTTTTCTCCAGCCCCTGAGCTTTGCATACGATCTGTATTATCTTTTTTTGACTCCTCTTAGTCTTTAGCCTGCATCCAGCCTTGTTTTGCTTTCCCTCCATCTCTTTTCTATCCCTGCAGCCTGCTGCCAGTGCCAGAGGGGCTCTGGAGGCACTGGGGAAGCAGGAAGTCTCATTTGCTGCTTTGTAAGCCAACAATGTACTTGCTTCACTCAAAGGTACTGTGCGAATTCAAGCTCCATATCACAACGTATTAGATAAACATTTCAGTGGGATTCGTGCCCAGAAACGTTTCAGATTTTGGAAGTCCTTTGGTGTTCACAAGGCCCGGCCAGCTGTGAGGCACCCCCTGGAAGGCAGTCTTCAGAGGCTGCCGTTAAAAGGGCTCAGAGGGACTTGTGTACAGAAGTCCATCGTGGCAGGGTTGTTTCAGGGAGCTGGGAGACGGCACCTGGCAGTGCATGGCATGGCATTGCAGGGTAGCATTGTGGTCTCGCAGTATGTGTGTGCCTGGTGTGCATTGCATCCATGGTTGCTGATGGCTTTCTGTCATGAATCTCGTTCAAAAGCTGTGCTTGGAGCCATCCTGTTGTATTGGTGCACCGGTGGTACAAGTTTCCTGCAAGTCTAGGGAGGGAAAGCTGCTGCCAAAGCTAGCTGGCATCTGTGTTTGGTCCGGGAGCCAGAAAGGAGGCTGCTGAGATGCAGGGCGCTCCCATGGCCTTTGTTCTGCTGCGCAAAAGCTTCATGTGGCATCCACGTGAAAGCTGCCTGCAGTTCCTGCATGTGGATTTTGAGAAGACATTGCTGAGAGTCTTCCGGCCTTCAGCCTTCCCAGGCTTGTGCTGGGGCAGGAGCACAATACCGTGCATTCCACTGCCGTTCCTGAGTTCTCACGCTGCTCCTCACGCTGGTCAGTCGCTACTCTTGCTAGCATAGGCTCTCTTTCATTGCAGTTGAGACCAGGAGATTTCTGAGTGCTGCTTAAGCAGAAGATGACAATTATGGAAATGCAAACACTGCTTGGAAGTTCGCACT
Organism: Pavo muticus; assembly: GCA_016647715.1. Taxonomy (NCBI): domain Eukaryota; kingdom Metazoa; phylum Chordata; class Aves; order Galliformes; family Phasianidae; genus Pavo; species Pavo muticus. The sequence goes on from JACDJE010000148.1 coordinate 1,407,178, forward strand.
GCAGTGGTGGTTGGGTCTCTGCGTGGTCCCTCTCTGGAGCAGAAGGAAGGCAGTCTTGTCTTGCCCTGCGTATCTTTTCCACTTCAGTAGGTTCAATGTAAGAAATAAGCAAAACACATATAGATATTTTTCATCCTTGTCTTTGGTGGTTATACTCCAGAACTCTTCCCACTGGTGTAATTGTCAAGACTGAGACTTTGCGTTCCGTTTGCTTACAAACTGCCCTCCAGCACTGCTGTGTAGGGCTGCATGGAAACTTGACTCTTTCCATCCCAGAGCCAGTTAATATGGGGAGTTCTGCAGCACCAAATTCATCTTCTGGAACACCTTTGTGTGACGTGTAGCTGAGACCAGGCAGAAGGCTTCGTACAGCTGTCAAATAAAACTGGGGGTTTCCAACGGGCTTAGAAGGGTTCTGGTGTTTGTGGGAGCATTGCTTCCGTAGATGCCTTCTGAAATCTTCGAGCTGAAGGTAGCAAGTTAGTAATCTAGATCTGGTGGTGGTGTCCTTCAAGAGGGCTCGTTTCATGGGGCGGCAGTGGAGGTTCTGTAGGGTCCCACGGGGCCTGAATTCCCGTGCTGTTCTCCTCATGGAGGGATGGATGTGCAGATGAACATGCCTGTGGGGAGAACAGTGTTTGCAGTGCCATTCACTCGTTGCTGGCACACAGTTCCTTGTTGAGCATAGCCGTTCTGTTTCTCCACCTGATTTAGGTGAGTTGTATAATGCTGAGTCCAAAAAGGATGAGTGATGTTAGGAAATAGTCATTCCAGGATCGCTCAGCTAGTGCTACCAGTTACCTCCTCGCTGCTTCTGGTTTCAAGTGCACACTAAGGCCTGTCTTCAGCAGGAACGTGTCAGATAGTTTCTGTTGATGAGAGATTATCCTCTGTGACGCCTATTGAATTCTCACTGAGATTTGGCTTTTACGTGGTCAAAGCATTTGCTTTTTTAACTTTTTTTTGTACAGTTTCAAACCTGTTTCCATTAGTTCTTAACAGATAGCCTCAACTAATGAATCATCACGTGCCTAACATTTTTCTTTTGTGACAGGGCTGGGAAGTCGGCTTGTTTGCTGTTTGCAGCTTTGCTTGGGTGTTTGTGTTCTTTTTCCTGCTAAAATTTCCGAGTCCTTAAGCTGCTCCAGCAGTAGCTGTTGTTACTGTGTCTGTTTGTGCTCACTTCTACAATGGTTTTGTGCCCGACTCTGCTCCTCTGTCAAGTGTGATGTTGTGGTTGATAGCGCAGCCATCAAATCAAACTTCCAGTACGAATAACAGTTTTTACAAAGTAACATCTGCTGTTTCCATAGAGATTTTTTTTTTCACCAAAAATACATTGAAGTGGAAAGCAAACAAAACACAAGCAAAGAGATCATGTCATCTAACCAAAAGGGGAACCTATGCGGAGTAGCTAGGTGCATGCATTCGGACTCAGCTGCGTGTAAGTGCTCACTGGATGGGATGGCATGTTTGGTGCCAAGGCTGTCCTCCTGCACTGGGACCCCTCCTGGTGACCTCTTGGGTGACCGTGGCATGCAGCCTGGGAAGTGTCAACAGCTCCCTGAGCTCAAGGGCATCTGAGGGGGAGCGTGGCTCTTGGTGCAGAATAACAAATGGAAAGGGGACAAGCTTAGCCTCAGATTTGCTGATGTCATGGCTTGCTTCCCTATCTCCCCAAAACACATTCTGCTTGTGAGATACTGAGCTGTTAGATGATTTTCCTTTGAGTGTGCATTCACAGAGATAGTAGAGCTTGGCTTTGAAATCAGCCACGTGCACAAACACAGATTGCTTTGCAAGCAGGACGGCCCGACAACTGCTGGTGGTCATTTGGAATCCAGTAATTAACTTCAGAACGCCGTTCAGCTGGCTGAGTGCTGAGTTTGCAGGTGGTGTCGAGATTTGCTCACAAAGTTCCCTCAGATCCCAGTCTGTATTTTTCCACAGTGCTTTGCTGGGCTGTGTTGTGCCAGCAGTGCTCCTGCTTCCAGCTCCCTGCCAGTGCTCCAGTGTGCCCTGCCATTTGGCTGCTGAGCCTTACTGGGGCGTCTTGTTCCTTCACAAGCCAGAGCAGAGCTTTGTGAAACTGGAGCACCTCCCTTAGTGGTGGCTTGCTGGGGATCTCCATTGTGCCCATCACTGTTGCTGAGCATCGGGAGGGATCTCTCCTCCACAAACTGAGGATGCAACAGAAGCAGTCCTTGAACCAGCAGAGGGGTGAGTGAGCTGGGCAGCTCTCCATGTGCAGCAAGGCAGTGTGGCTCGGTGTGTGCTGCCGGATCCTGCATCTCTTCTCTCTCCCTGAGTTTGTGCGCATACAGGACTTCAGTCTGCATTTTCCATCTCTGCCTAAAGCTGGCCTTGTCAGCAAGAAGGGGGGTGATTTATTTTTAGGAAAGGACTGTTTGAGGACAGTGGGCCACAGGTTGTACTCTGAAAGGCTCCTTCCTTGTGGTGTTTTCCCTAAGAACATCAGGTAGTGCAGAAGCTGCACGAGCTGTAGATCTGGAGCTGTTTGGTTGTGCTCTTTCACCAGCGTGGGGAATGCAGCCTGGCAGGGATGTGATTTATTGCAGCAACATGGAGGAAATCATGGGGAAAAAGCACTATGTATCATCTTGCTGAGCACTGAAGTGGTGAAGCACATGTCTGAGCGAGCTGCTAACACTTCATATAAAGCTTTGCAGGCCTTTCTATTTTGAGAGAATTCCACTTGAACCAAATATGTTTTCCCTGCAGGTCCTCTCCTGTTTTTTTTTCCACACCGGGCTGCTTCTCCACTCCCATGGATCCCCATGGGCTCTCAATGTTGGGTGATGGCCATCGGTGAGCCCTTGGCGCTCTGTTCCTGGGGAGGAGCTGCCCATGGGGATGGCTGGGTGCAACCCAAAGGCCTCTCACCTGTGCAGTCAAACAGCTGTTTCAGAACCTTTTGTCCTTTCATCTGTTATCATAAGAACCCGGAGAACAAAATTGGGTTGCTAATGGTTATCCCCTTTTCTGTTTCTTTACAAACGTTCCCTTCGGTGCAGGATTCCGTGATGATATCTTCTAAGCCGTGTTCCTCCCGAGATTAATGTATCCCCTGAGGAGTACTGCTCTCTGCTTGGGAAAACAGCCTGTTCTGGCAAGTTACTCTCTGCTGAGGTATCTTCGTCATGAGATACCACAACTAAATTTAATTTTCCAGAACCATCTGTCGTGATCTCATCTGATGCTGATGTGCTCCAGCATCGTCCTTAGGTGAAGAAGTGTCAGTTATGGCCGAGCTCACAGCAGACCAAAATCCAATGGTGAGGATAGTGTGTTGTTGTTTGTGTACTGTCTGAAGGAGCAGAGTGGTAGGAAGTGTTCTGGTGCTTAGTGTTACATTATAGAATGGGTTTTTAGTGATGCATTAAGTAATCTTTCCCTTTATTATATTAGGTCTACTGTATGTAAACATGCAGCATGAGTGGGAGTGTAGGAGAGGAAGAGCCGCAGTCTGGAATGTCTCCCGTTAGACATAGAAAATTTATGGGGTGGTGGTGGATACACAGAAGTTGTTGTGCTGAATTCAATTAATAATTTGACTTTGGCTTTGAAAATTGGCATTGGATGTCATTTGTAGTGCTGGCGCTGCCATCAGTTGTAACTACACTGAAGACTCTATTACAATACTTAAGGCACTGTTAAATGTTTAGCTTGCCTCCGCTGTTCTGAGTAGATCATGTGGCTTTGAATCAAATTTGTACCTTTCCAATGTAGAACCTTTCCATCTTTCTTTAAAACAGAGGTGTTGGATCTCCCCCTTGTAGCTCGTTCGGTTACGATGTAGGCTTTGTGTTGGGCCGGCATTAGTGGGAGGGCTTTGCATGATGGGTCCCCCACCCACTAAAGCTTTCCTTGTTGCTTTGTTCTCTCTGTCCGCACGCTTTCTCACTGTGTTTGGCTATTCTTCGTGTTCTTTCTGAGCCTCTCATTTTCCTCTATTGTTTCTTGAGAGAGAGGAGGAGTGCCTGGTGTTGTATGTACTCTCCAGATAAAACTGCATTGGCATGAGAGGGATGTTCGCTGACAGCTTCAGGGCTGCTTGTATTTCCTAGAGTCACTATTCAGGCTGGAAAAGACATCTCAGGTCATCAAGCCCGACCCATCAGCACCATGCCCACATTTCCATGTGTTTCATGTGCAGAGCACCGTGTTTCATGGAGAAAGGTATCCTGCCTCCTGGTAACTGCTCTGTATACGTATGGAAGATGGAAAGTAACGAGTTTACGTCGTTATGACACATGCAGGATGAGAGCTTTGCTGATAATGTTGTTACTAACTGAGGGCAGCCAGGAATGAAATCACCACATCAAATGATTCCTTGTGCGTGCGGCCCCGGGCTCTGAATGCTTTGGTTGATCCTCAGCCATTGGTTTTATACATCTGAAGACAAAAACATCTTGTGTCGTTAGCTGCTTCAGGCCAAGTGTGTTCTAGCATTGACCCAATTTGAAGTTACGGTCCTGAGACCTCGGGATAGCTGTGATTTTCATTAGAGTGACAGTATAATACTAAGCAACATACCTTAGCAATAGGCTTTAGTGCCTAGGCGTGCACCCAAGGACACTGTACTTCTGTGCTTCTCGGAGCCTGCAGGAGGAAGCCTCTGTTGGCTGCACTTCTTACTGAGCTGCTGTGTGTGCAGCTGGTATCTGCAGAGTGGCAGAAAGCCTTCAGGTGAGTGGGGATCTGCCCAGGTGTTTCGTGTCTTCCTTCATAGCCAAACATTTTGTTTATGAAAGATTGCTGAGATTTACTTGGTGTCGGAATCCAGTATTTTCCATTCCCCAACAGAAACTGTTAATAAAGTTATGATCCCTTCCTTTTCATACAGAGAAGAAACCTTTGTATCCTCGGGATAACAACGAAGTAGATAAGTAAAACCTCTGTGGCATTGTTGTGCTGGAAGCTATCCTGTGAGAGGTATGTCCTCCTTAGGCCTGCTTTTCGGGCTGCTGCTGAATGTTTCCAAACCAAGTTGGCCTCACATATGCCTGTTAACTCTGAAATTTGGGGCCAGAGCTGAGCTAGGGGATGAAAGTGAGTGCCTAGGTTTCAGTGGAGCTACAGTAATGTATTTCAGGGAGGTGCAGCCCCAAAGTCCTGATTCCTGCTCATTTCTACCAGCCATTAAATACTTCCTCCCATTGGTTATGTTGCCTCTTCACCCAACTGCAGTTCTGCATTGCTTACAGCAGTGCTCATTCCCAGCAGCTGGAGGAAGATTAGCCATCCTTCCCCCATCAAACCTTTTCAGAAAGAAAATCATCAGAGTGGTTTCTGGAGTGGCTGCCTGCCTGCCTGGATCCATGCTGCAGTCTCTGGGGTTCGACAGGCCTTCCCCTCCCCCCCCCCTTTCATTTTCTTTCTTTCTTTTCTCTTAGAGCAAACCCTGCTCTGCCTGTGCTCCGCAGTGCTGCTGACACAGCCTGGCCCTGAGCGCTTTGCTCTGCGATGAACGAAGGCTGCCCATGGGGACAAGCCTGACCTCACTCCTATCTGCTTTCTCCTCATAGCAGCTGCTGTTTGTCCCCTTGATCAGGTGGTGGGGATCTGGCTGAGCTGCTGAGCAGCACCCCGCTGACAGCTGCTTTGTGGTAACATAAGGCTCCGTGCTTTTTTCCTCTTACTTCTTGGGTACCTTTTACTACTTTGGCATTGCTGTTTCAGTACCATGGTTTGCACAGCTCTTTTCCAGCTTGCAGACTGACCTAAGGACTGCAGTATGGAAAGATGTTGAAGGGCTGGTGTTAGGGTGGTTCACATATAGGTGTGTGGAGGAGTCCGGTCTGCTGTCAGGATGCTGGGCTCGGGGAGGTGCTGCTTTGGCCCACCACGGCGACGCTGCGGCCTCATGGAGCCGATGGGGTTTACACAACGGGCAGCGGGAGAGCTCTTCAGCAGTTGAATTCTGCAGGGTTTGTGCTGTGGGAAGCAGGATGTGCACAGCAGGCACTGCAGCCAAACACAGACCGGCTCCCAGAGGAGGCTCGACCCCAGAGCTGACAGCAAGTGCCAGAGCTCATGGCACAGAAAATGTGCTAACCAAAGGGTGCGTCTGATGGAAGCCTGCCCTTCCTGCTGGCAGTGTGTGGGCTCACAAGGTCTTGTCTTGTAGCAAAAACGCTTTCAGACACTCTGCTTCAGAGATTCATCTTTCGGACTTTGGTTCTTTACCTGCGATTCTCCTTTTCTGCTAGTAGATCTTTAAATGCTTATTTCTGCTGGATATTCTCAGACCTCTGCCCAGGCCTTGGCTTCTGTCTAGCACCACACACGTTCCCTGCCTGCCTTCCTGCTTACATCTCAGTACATATTTGTAGGGCATCGACAAAACCCCTGACACAGTAACATGTTTTGGAACAGATGTACCTCTTACAGAATATCCCAAAATAATAGCAAAAGATTAAGGTTAAATAAGGATTTTAAGTCGTCTCAAGATTTTTGGCAGGTTTCCTTCCTGACAATGCTTTTCTTTCTTCTTTCAGTGAACAGTGTTATCCTGGTGCTTCAGAAAGGGCTGTTTGCTCTTACTGCAGATCTGCGTTGCTGATTGCATGAGGGAATGTTGGTAGAGATGGAGCTTTTTGCAGTCGGCTCTCGGTGTCTTCCTCTTGTATTGCTTTTGCCAACTCACAGACATTGTGGATACGATAGTGATTCCTAGGGGATTTTCTTCTTGTTGGAATGCTTATGGGATGCCAGTAATGGGAAGTATTAAGCTCTTGTTTCTTCCAAGCCATTTAATTAAGAGTCCATTTTGAGATAATGCTTAAAAAAAACAAGATTGTAACTTGGAGTTTCTAGTTTCTGTTTATTAACCCTCTAAATGACTGTCGTGCTGTTGTACTATGTAGAATTCAGACGGTTTGTCATACGTTTGTGGTAGTCATAAAAATTTGGGAGAATACATTCAGACCGCGAAAATACTACTTCGTCTGGAGTGTAGATGTAGACTTGAGGCATTGGCTTTGCATTTCTGCCTGATGTAACTGAGTGCGTTCCCAGTTGACCCCAGCAGTGGAGATATGGAGGGAGATGTTTACCCAGCAGCATGCCCAGATATCTCTGTACCCTTGGGGTTTGGTTGGTCTCACTGCCCATGCTGAACCTCTGTGGGCTGGTGGGCCTGTGTGCTATTGCTCCTTACAGAGCTTCTGAGGTACGAGAGGACAAGGCAAACCTCTCAAAACACTCGTGCATTTCAAACACAGACTAATATCCAGTTTTATGTGTCAGTGGTTAAACGCCCGGTTTGCCTGGGAATGTGTGCTCAGTGCCTGCCGCACAGCCCAGGCGGGCAGCAGCCCCCGGGCCTGGGAAGTTCTCGTTGCCCTGCACTAATCACTGCAATTAAGTTCCAATCCCAAATTACCTCTGTGGGTGACAGCAAGATGCCCTTTCACTTCTATTTTGCTCTCAGCGTGTACGGTTTTTAAATTGCAAGTTTTTTGGGAAAGAGGTTGCTATTTACAGAGGGCACAGTATTTAGAAAATTAGGGCTTTTTCTTACTGAGGTATTCCCAGCAATATGGAATAGCTTACTGCTGTTTTGGCAGGCGTGTCATTTCGGAAGTTGGTCCTTGCTGCAAGAAACACAGAGTTATTAAGGTTGGAAAAGACCTCTAGAGACCATAACATAAAGATAGGAAGAGATTTTAGCAGCTGAAAGAAGGTTTCTGGGAAAGAAAGAGTGGAAAATGTACAAAGAAGCAAAAAGCGAAGTGCTCTGCTCAGAAGCGTTGGTTGTTGGCTTCCTAAGCCTCCCAGTTTGGGAGCTTGTGGAGGGAAAAAGGCAGCTAATTAAAACCTCAGAGCAACACAACAAACCGAACCTCAGCCCAAGCCCTCTCTGTTGCTTGGCTAAAGTTAAGCAGCATGAAATTCATTTCAACAATACCTAACAGCATGGCACAATTCTTTCCCATTCGCTACACAGCGTGAGTATTTTAAACAAAGTAATTTTCCTATAATTACATTGAAGATGCAAGCCTGTTTGGGTTCCGATTTTTTTTGTGCCCTGATGGGGCCTTTAGCAAAACCTGTAAGAGGTGGGCATAGGCAGAGCGGATGGGATGACTTCAGAGGAAGTCATTGCCACCTAAATATAACTTGTCACAGCAGAGAGCTGCAGCCCGCTGGTAATAAAGGAGTTTGGCTGCCCACCAGCTTTCCTAGTTGCAGATCACAAAGCGTGTGCTATTTGGCATTTGATTTCTGTGAAATGAGGCCTGGTACAGAACAGAATACCTGGTACCCCACGGCACTGCAGGTCTGGTTGTGTCTGCCTTTCTGGTTGTGTATAATGGATGGGCAAAGCCAGCCCTGTGTTGGAGCACCATTGCTGAGCCCGTGGTCGCGTTGAATCTGCTTTGTCACATTGTTAGACAGTTCAGCGTGTTCCAAACAGCTTCTGTTTGAAAAATAAAAAGGAATATTCGGGGTTATTTTGGTTGTACGAAGCCTGATGGTGTGGGAAGTGGTGACACCACGCTAGAAGGAAATTGGGACGCTGTAATGATAAAAATCCTTAAAAAGATGCAAGTTGTTGAGTGTGACTGTTTGAATAAGGAGAAGCATGCCATGAAAGCAGCCAGGTGGCGAGGAGCTTCCTGGCAATGGGGTCTTGAGGAAAATTCCACTCCTTTTCTCATATTTATAATATTTTGAAGCTAATGTATTGAGCATTCTTGCTTTGGGGCTGATGTCTTCTGTGCCTGTTGGCAACCCAAGGAGAGCTGTGCTTTCCTGGAAGGCTGAGGAAGACCTTGTGGCCAATGGACAGGAGGAAGCCCCAAAGGGATGCTCGTTGCCCCTGTGGGTTGGTGGTGGCTTTCTTGCCAGCTCTCCTGGCTGTCAGCAGCAGGCAGGGCCCCATCAGCTGCACACCCAGCTGCCATTTTGGGGCATGCTTCCTGGGAATGGCTTCAAACATGTGATATGCTTGAGTGGTCTTACGCCCGTGGCAATGACAACATGGCTCCCTGCTCAGTTCACTGGAAAAATAAAGGGGGGGTGATTCATAAAAGTCTCAAAATTCTTCTGGCCGTGACTTGGAGGGAAGTCAAGCCAAGCTGAGGGCGGCTGCGGCCTGGTGTGTGCGAGAGGTGGTGGTGGGGCACGTGGGGCTGAGCGCAAGGTCAGGAGGGCAAAAGGTGTCAGGAATGAACTTAATCAGTAGCAGATAATTGCATGAGATTATGCTCTTCCAGATCTCTGACTTCATTGCCCTTGGTGTTGTAGAAAGGAGTTAGATGTAGATGTATCTACAGAAGTGCTCTGCTGCTGTCACCAAGAGCTCACCATCACTGCCAGCAGAGGAAAACGGCCCCGGTATTTACAGACCTGCTCGGGATACTGGAGTCTTGGTGTGAAGAACTGAGGAGGTTTGAGTACCAGAACTTCTTTCTGCAAGGCTGGCCCAGCCGCTGGCGTGGCTGGCATCACGGTTAGGTGTGGTCTGTGGACTTGGCTCTTCTTTCCACAAGAGAGAGGAACGTTCCTGCCTTTTGGTGTGCTCCTGGGGACAGATACGGGGTATGCTTCCAGCAGAGTTCACTTAGGATAACAGGTGCGTTTTTATTAGCTGCTGTATTATTATCAGGTGCCGTAGAGCCCAACAGCAGTAGCTTCCCCGGAGCCTTGTGAGGATCGCTCAATGCTTTCAAGAGCCAAAGTAATTAGAAACGAATAAAGCAGCTTTTTTTAAACTGTAGCAGCTTTAGTATGGTACCTTTTATCACTGAAAAAACACCTTTTTTTCTCTCCTGGGTCTTCTGAATAGCTACTGTGGAAAAGAGGGACCAGCTGCAGAGATTAAAGCAAAACCCGAGCTAGAGGTGTTCAGCTGTTGGCTCCATCGTGTTCCTGCCTACCAGCAGCTGGAATAAAACACACATCAGAGCGTTCTCAGATTTTTGCTCTTCTATGGCTTGAATCAAAAAATGGAATTTGAAAAGTTTGTGTGTTACTCAAACCTTGTGGTTCAGGCATGGTTTTAGAGAAGAGCGATGCGAGCCTTCGACCGTCTTGCTGACATGGATGTTCATCTTTCAGGTTGCTTGGGACACAGTGGACACAGTGGGGATGGGGTGACAGTTGGGCTAGATGGTCTTTTCCAACATTAATGATTCTGTGATTGATTATATGATTTTCATCCCCGGAGATCTTTAAACTGCAGGCCTTCTCTGTGTGTAACACCCAGAAAATGTACGCCGGTAATTCAAGTGAGGCATAGTCTTGCATGGCTGGCGTGTTCATTTGAGTGTTACAGCAACAGCCGTAGGATTTTAGCAGTAAGTCTATTTATTACAGTACTCTTTTATTTTTTACCAAATTTTTAGATGTGAAAACACAATCTGTGCTGAACTGAAGGCTGCTTGAGAAAAGAGATGTGACTGCAAGATTTCAGATTCAGAGAGGGATCATGAAAAGAAGAGTTACAACAGTTGCCCTATTTTCTAATAATTAGTATTCACAAAGAGGGAATGTGTTCTAACTACCTAGTAATTTCAAATTGCTGAGACACCTAATGAGTTGTCTTAAATTTACCAAACATATAGAAGGAACTAATCACTGAGCATTTAATTCCAAAATCGCTGCTCAGAAATGGTTACACAGCTGGCTTGTGTGTATGTTGGTTATTCAGCAAGAAGATGGTTTGACTGGGAGCTGACCCTCATCCTGGTGGGCTCCCACTGGCACATCCTGCTGGACCCTAATCGGGGCCTGTCAGCATTACAGCAGCTGTAACATACTTTATAATTCAGGAGGACACTTACATCAAAATAAGGACTGTGCTTCCTCCGTAATCCCTGCGCCTTGCCCTGCAAAGCCTTTGTGCACGGGAATAGCCCTTTGGTTTGCTTGGTGTGTAGGGTTGCAGGGACCCAAGCGGCATCAGAGATGTTATAACAAGGGATGAAAAACTGAAAAGGCAGAGTGAGTGAAATCCACCCCCCTTTGCTCTCTCCAGCTCCAGGTGTGATGCTGGGGATTGTGATGGATCCCAGTAAAATGCTCTGCAGTATTCTACTGGGGAAAATCTTCTAGCACACAGCAATTTCCTGGCCCTCCACCTGACTGCAGCGCAGTAATGCTTTCATGCCAAATGAATAGATACCCGCTGGTTTGCATTTGCCTCTTAATTATTGGGCAGGTGATGTAATTAACTGTGCCTGCCTGCTGTCAGCACTAGGACCAGGTGAGCACCGACTGTGACCAACGGTAGCGGCCATTGTTATTTAAAACGTTTGGGTAATCCTAAGTCCATAAGGTTTTGGTTCCTGTTTTCATCTAAAAAGATGTTTGCACTTATCCTCTCTCATGCTTTCTTCATGGCATGCTTACAGTGATGACCTGCCTGAACTAAGCCTGCGTTTTTGGGCACAGCACACGTGTCCCCTCATGAGACTATGACTGTGTTGGTCTTGGAGTGAACTGCGTCTGTAATGAGCAGAACTGCTATGAACAAAGAAATGCAGACGTGGGTCCTGGCAGCATCCAGCCCTGCAGCCAGCGCTGTGCCTGCTGGTGCTCCTTCTGCAGAACACTGGTGAGTTCTGGGAGCTTGTCAAGGAGGTGTGCAGCCTCTTGTGAGCTGTGTGCTGACCTCGATTCTTGCTGAAAGTTGCTGAGGACATCTGGTCATTTTTCAAGTTGTGCTCCAGTTCTTGGTCGTTGGGACCCCAATGTCAAGCTGAATTCCTTTCCATGTGTGTTACAGCCAGTTAGAAACCAAGTTCTGTGCGTGTCTGTCTGTGCAGGCCTTCACGTGGGAAGGGAGCATCTGGGGAGCCAGAATGGAAACTATTTCTTCCTCTACAGGATAGCTTGGGGATTTTCAGGTCAATTTTTTTCCATTCTCTTGCCCTGTTGAGGAGAATGGCATCGTGCTCAGTGCCGTCTGCTACGTGCTGATAGACCTGGGTTTTGGGGAGCTTCTGGAGTGCTGTGTTGTGCCAGGCTGTGTCCCGGTGTGTGTGCTGAGAAAGGCGCTGCTGACTTGAGGCATCTCCCAAAGCTGCAGCAGGGCTGGTGCTGCAAGGCTGGTCTGCTCTTCGGTTCTTCTGGGAAGGGGTGAGTGCAGCATGTGCTCAGAGCAAAGTGGGATCTGACTTCTCCCATCACGGCCTTGAGTTCAGAACATGTTTTTCCTTGAGCATCCCAAAGCTACACTTCTGTTTGCAGCTGTTGGTTTTCTTTTGACAGCAGTGAATGCCGCAGACATCCCCTCCTTGCTGAGAGTGTGCTGCTGTTCTTTGGTTTCTGTTTAAAAGCAAATGAGGAGTTGTTGTTAGGAATACTTGAGGACTTCTTATTCGCCTTTCTAAAACTCAGTGATACCATTTCCTGCCCTGGAATACCTCATTTTCCCAGTTAGCCAACTCTTGCTCAGCTTGTTGGGATTGAAGAGGATTAATGTTCCCAACTGAGGAATTCCTGGCAGGTGGGAAATGCTGCCCTGTGGGGTGCATTTTGCTGAGAAGAAACACGGGAGAGCAGATTTTTGTTGTCTATTGCATGAATACAACTGAAAGGTCATAATTTATGGCTCCCAACAGTTACAGCCATACATATATTTAGAAAAATAGTCTTCAGTCCTTTAAGCGATGGTAGATGTTTCTCCATTGCCTTCTGACAGCATCATGGTGTGAGGAAGTCTCTGGCCAGGGCCAGGGCAGAGCTCTGCTGTGGAGTTGGTCACCTTTAGGATATACCTTTGTTTCTGAGCAGTTCTGACGTATGAAACCATGCTGCAATCTGAGCAGGCTGCATTTGCTCTTTATTGAGGAAGGGAGTGTACATGATTACGTTTTATTGGGATTATTAAAAATGATGATGATAATAAACCAACAGTTCCTGCAAGAGCAGCAGGAGAATCTCCAGCCCTAAATGCAGCACTGCCCTGCTTCCCTGGGCTGTGAGGGTGGCAGAGATCTGGATGGTCTGGATGCTGAAGGACACCTCAGGATCCTAACCAGAGGTCTGCTTCTGATGCTTTGATTCTTGGTAGCATGGCAAATGTGAACAAACAAGCAAGCAGAACGCAAGAAGCCCAGTGACTGTGTCATCACTCTCCCCCGGGGTATGTGGGAGGCTGCAGCTCCTCCTGCCCTGCACAATTCTGGTGCTGCCGTGCAGCAGAAGCAATATGTAATGCACTGCAGTGCTGGACAGGTATCCATAGCTTCACATCTGCCTGCAGATGTAAGCTTTACTCGTAATTAATTAAGAAGCCGACGTGTTGCACAGTGGGGCTCTGTGCACCACCTCACTGGCGGTCATGCTGGCTGTCCCCAGGATCCCACAAACAGGACCGTGCCAACACAAAGCAGCGTGGAGGGGAAAGTTGCATTCTGCTGTGCAAGCTGTGTTCATCCCCTTTCCAATAGAAACCATCTGGACAGCAGTCTTGTTTTGTGCAATACTGTTCTCCTAAGCTTCCGCTGTGCTTGGCTGACTACCAGCAGGTTTCTGGTCGAGGTTCCCAGCAGTGTAACAATGTGAAGTGACCTCTGGTTCAGCCCCCCCGGCTTCTTGCTCTGCTCTGCAGCCTTGCCCGTGCTTTGTTGTGACTACCATGTGTGCTCAGCATCTGCTGGTTCCTGGGTAGAGGGATGCCCTGGGAGCTCCCATGGCTCTTCGCCTGCAGGATGCCTGCAGCTAGAGGATGCTGCTAAGGGCTGAGGCAGAAGCCATCTCCGATCAGGGCATGGTTTCAGAAATGCTTTCTGGGTTGTGATGGGCTCTGTAGCACCCTAAATCTTTTCAGAAGAAGCCGCTTGTCATCGGCTGACTGGAGCTTCTAACGGATTGATGCTTTAATTGCAGAAGCTATGTGACAGAGTGTTACAATTTACGGCTGGATGGAGAGCAATTCAGATCTGTCTATTTCTGGCACTTGGAAAAAATTGTTTGCAACCTCACTGAAATAAAGATATGCTATTTTCTGAAACCTTAATAGCTGAAAGTTGGTCTGCTGCTCTTTCCTTCACCAGCAGCTGTCCAACCCCACTGGCCCTCGGAGGCACTGCATTCGCTGCACCTTCCCAAGGTTGCTCTCTCCCCTTGAGGATCGTGGGGCCGAGGTTACGTTGCAGTGATAATTGGCCCTACAGGGTTATGGATGAATGTGGAGTAGTGGATGCATGCTGTATGCCCAAATAAGCAGCTTGCCACTGTAAGCAACAGAGGAATAAAGAAATTAAGGGGATCTTTTAGATCAAACTTTCAGTGTACAGAGAAATGGAAGTACCTTCTCCCCTCCGTTCTTCTTTCACTCTGCTGTGGACAACCGGTGCAGTTTGGTTCTCAGTGAGTAGGTCAGGCAGAGTCACGCTTTCCCAAGGGCATGGAGGCATCTGAGGCCTTAGTACCATCACATCTGCTGCAGTTTCTACAGATGTGGGCTGTCAGCCCAGACCCTCACTGCTATCGGTGCTGTACCTGCACCAGAAAACAAATTACATACAAGAAGTGTTGCTTTTTTCTATATAGTCTCAAGCAGCAGCAGCAGCTACTTTGGCTAAGGCTACTTTGTTCTGACAGCTTAAAATAGGTCAGTGCTCAGCCAGAAACCTCTCAAAGCCAGCATGAGAAAATGTGTATCCGGCACAGGCATCCCTTCCCAGGCAGTCCCTGGTGGGCTCCCCACAGACCAGAGCTCCTCTTGCAGCACTGGGCAGCACTCAGAGGCGTTTTGGAAAGCAGCCCTCTGACCGCTGTTTCTCATCTGTATTTATTATTACCCTTTCTGATCTATTATTCAAAGGCTGTGATTACTTTCCCTTCTCCCTTTTTGTTGCTGCTGAAGCTTTGTTGCCTATCTAGTAAGAAAGGCAGCGGTGAGCACTAGCAGGCATTTTGCATCCTCAGTGCATTCAGCAGTGAGCGTTCGCTGCTCTCGTGCAGCGCTGTGCCGGGCCCTGCAACCCCAGCTCTGCCTTTCCTTTTGCTCTAATTACTTTGAACAATGTATGGAGAGCGGGCTGTCGCTTTAGGCCTGGCATATTTGGACATATAGATGTAGTCTCCTGTTGGCAGCCTTCCCCTTTGATGGGGGAAGGCAGCAGTGCTCCTGGCCAGGCTGTGGGGCTGCACCAGGAGCGTGTGCTGGCAGTGGGTCGTTGCCAGCTGATAGGGGCTCCCATGGATACTTAAGAATATGTGCGTGGTCTAGTATAAACGTGGAGGTTGGTGGCCCTGCCTGTGGTGGGAGGGGTTGGAGATGCATGATCCTCGAGGTCCCTTCCAACCTGGGCCATTCTGTGATCTGGGGTTCTGTTTACATGGGTGATAAGGGGACTTATGTTATGGTAGATTATGTAGAAAGGATGTCTCTGTGCTGCAGGATATAATGCAATTTAAGGAAAAAAATAACATTTGAAAGACATAATGCTGCAGTGGTTCTTTGGAACAAAGGTAGAGAGAAACATTTCAGAGCTTCGTAGAGAGAAAGATGCGTATCTTCAGTCTGTTGCTAGAAATGTGATGTCTTGGGAATGATTTGTTCATGGAATCAAAGAAAATCTCAGGTTGGAAGGGCTGCCTTTGGCTCTACACACACTCAAGCACATGGCACACCGTGCTCAGGTCGCTGTGTGGAAGGAGCCCACGCACTGCGGGTGATGTTGGGTCTCAGGTATGGTCCCAGTCCAACCATCCCATGCCTTTTCCTCGCAACACACTGTTACATTCTGCTTCAGTGTGCTGGTTTTCTTTCATAGCAGTGCACAGCCTTTGTGTTGCCCCGTGGAGTAGCTTTTAATAGTGTGATTTTGCCACTTTTCTGCTCTTGAAGAAAAGAACGGTGCTGTGTGTGAGTGGCAGCGCGCAGCAGGGCGGGAAGTGCTGCACAATGGTGCTGCATTTACAGGGAGGGCTGGCTGTAACCAAGCTTTGAGATACCTTAATTGTGTCTGATGTGACCTAACCCCTGCCAGTCCTGGGTCCGGGGTTGTCAAACGGGATTTGAAATCTGTGAAGGTGTTTGTACAGTGCTGCAGCCGAGCTGGATGTGACTGTGTCAGTGAGGAAGCAGGGGCGTTCTTTGGAAGTGGGGAGAGATTTTTCTTGGCTTTTTTTTTTCTTTGGCTAAGGTAAAGCCATATATTTCTCTGCTAAGTTCTGCAGAGCCTTGTGCTAGAAACAGTATGTGTGAACCCACGAGGTAGAATTAGGAAACATATTTTAAAAGCACTTCCTGTACCTGACTTGGGATGGGGGTTCTGTTTCTCATGTTTGTTCTTAGCAATGCGGTTTTCCTTTCAGGGCTCAGCAGATTCATACACAAGCAGACCCTCAGACTCTGATGTGTCTTTGGAAGAGGATAGGGAAGCAATCCGCCAGGAGAGAGAGCAGCAAGCGGCGATACAGCTCGAAAGGGCAAAGGTGCTTTCTTTTAAACTGTAATAGCAACTGGTTACGGGCATTTATCATTTGGCTGGTGTTAAGATTCATACTGCTGATTTATAATGATGGTGGCCTCTTTTGAAATATGTTGGCAATCGAGTGAAATTGCCTGCAAGCAAAACTGGGGGGGAATATAGTGTAAACATTCTTGTATAAATGGGGATCTGTAGTGAACTGAACTCTCTTGGCTTATGTGAAATTATTAGGTCTGAATTCTGATGTATTTGGCAAATACCCTCCACTAAGTTTTTGGCAATTTGATACAGAAAATTAATTCCTGATTCAGAAAAGTTTCCACTGTTCATGATGTCTGTTTCTGTTTGTAGTCCAAACCAGTAGCATTTGCTGTTAAGACCAATGTGAGTTACTGTGGAGCTCTGGATGAAGATGTCCCTGTCCCAAGCACTGCCATCTCTTTTGATGCAAAGGACTTCCTACACATTAAAGAGGTAAAAACACGTAGCAGTTATTCCCTTTAAGAAGCCAGGGGCTGCGGTTGGAGCAGTCATTTCTGAACTGAACTGGAGAAAACTGAGAACTGAGCAGCAACAGGAGAGTACAGCACACACATAGGGTTGGTGGTGCTGTGGTGACAGTTCATCCTTCCCACAGCTGAAATCAAGTTTGTGATGGATCTGATGTAACACAAAGGGGTTCTGTTTGTCAGGGAGTCAGGTAGCAGCAGTTTACACCTGGTCTTTGTAAAGCACTGGGTAAGCTTGTAAGGGAATGAGGCAGAATAATACAAGAATAGAGGAAAATGCTGACGAGGCTGCAAGACAAAAATATATACAAATAAGGAAAAAAGAATGGGGATAAACGAGCCCTGAATATGGCTTTTGTAGAGAAAAATACTTTTATTGCATGTTGAGCATATTTTCTGCAATTAGTTATCTGAAGTGAGCCCTTCAAATTTGCATAAACTCCTGTTGTTTTGTAGGTTTGTACTTAGACTTGCAGCTTGCAAATATGTTTTTTTATCTCTGCATTCTGTGTGTTTATTTTTGGGTGTTCAGTACTAATTTTTCCCTTTCTTTGAACGTCGGCCCATCATTGCTTCAAAGCTCTCATCTCCCTGAGGCTGAGCCTATCTGGGAGGGAAGCACCTGCTGCTTCATCTCTGGAGACAGAGATTGGTGGTAGAATGGGGGAGTTGTGCTTGAAGATCTTTCTCCCTGGACACGGGAGAGGCAGTTGATTTGAATGTTCCCTTGTCTCAGTTTGCTGGAAACAGATGGAAGTTTGATTTTTGTTAAAAAACATTATTTATTTTATTTTATTTGTAGCTGGTCTCATTGTACTGTTTAGGTTTTCTTTAATACATTGGTGTGGAGCAGTCCTTAAGCCCACGCTGAGGAAGCAGAGCACTGTGAAGTCTGAATCTGCCTCTCTCTGTGCAGTTGCTTTTCCCCTGTGCTGCGTTCCCAGGAATGTGCTCCTTTCTGTCTGGCACCACACCTGAGCTCCCCTTCGTGTACCCACCTGGAAACCTTCTCCCCATCAGGAAAATGTCCTTTGCTGCACTCAGAGCAGAGCTGGGTGCAAACAGCTGCACTCGTTACAGCAGAGATCGCTTCTCAGCTGCCTTCCCTGCCATGTTCCCTTTCACACCAGGAGCGTACCATACCTGGCGTGCTGTCTTTCTAGTTTGCACATTGCAGCTGTTCAGGTAGCTCTGTGCATCAGCATTAGCACAGTATTTGCTCTTGGTTTCCCAGCATGTGGCTGCATTCATTGTTTGGCCACGAACGTGCTAAGCTCCTGTTCGTGCTGCCCTGTATGTTTTTCCTGAGGAGTGTCCCAAGTCCACGTCGTGGCTTTCTGTGAGTGTTCCTCTGAGATCCAAAGGGCCAGGATCACACCCCCAGCACGCATAAACCATCTGGCTTACAGCTGTTCACCTGCTCTGCTAAGGGTTCAGCATTTCTTTGTTAATGCAGCCTTCAGCCTGCCTGAAGCTGTAACTCAGTATGATTTGGGGAATGGTTCATGGAAAAAGGCCTTGGAGAATTTGTTTTTCAGTGACCTGATGGGTTTGCTCGGGCAGGAATGACCATGGTTTAGAAAAGATCCAGATCTTAGAATAACACCGAACTAGGTAGAAGTCAGGTCACCCTGCTGACAAGATGAAGCTCATCAGTAACTGATGAGTTGCTATATTGAGAGTGTGTCCTGTATGTCTGCCATGTCTCCTACAAGACTGTATGTTATGTGCTTACTTCAGAGAAGTGCAACAGTTACTGACAGTACAGAAGAAATTAAGGGCATGGCAACCAGTAGGAATGAATTGTAGTCCTCCCACATGCTGAATGCAGAGAATGGCTTATGGGAGGTAATGACCAAATGCAAATAGCCCCGCTTCCCTTACTGCATTGTTATCAGTTGTATTGTTCAGTTATTCTCAGCATAGCGCTGATTCTGATCTCTTGTCTAGGGTGTCACTCAGAACTCCATGTCCTGCTAGGAGAAGAAAAGTTCCCATGTTCAAGCCATACATTTAGAACCAAAATAGTTAATCTATTATCTATAATAGTTAATCTATAAATAATTTAAAACCAAATAGTTAATCCTCAGGGCTCTGATTTGAGAATCATGCCATCACAGAGTGGTTTGGGTTAGAAGGGGCCTTAGAGTCCATCCAGTTCCATCCCCCTGCCATGGGCAGGGATGCCTCCCACTGGTCCAGGTTGTCCAGAGCCCCCTCCGGCCTGGTTTAAACCTGTTCATCAGGAACAGCTCATGCTTCTTGCATCGCCATCACCTTCAGCCCCGAAGTTGTGACATCAGAGGAGAGGTCACAGCAGGATGTTTTGGAGCAGTTAGAAGACAGCTACCTTCATTGAACTCAAACTGTCTGCTGTTCAGACTTCAGTGTGAGTCCTGTTTTGTCAGCCAGTATGGAGTTAAGGATTGCAGATAAGATAATAGGGAGTTCTGGACACGAAGCAAGGCCAGAAACCTTTCTGTGTTCCAGAAATACAACAATGACTGGTGGATAGGGAGGCTGGTGAAGGAGGGATGCGAAATCGGCTTCATTCCGAGCCCGCTCAGATTGGAGAATATCCGCATCCAGCAGGAGCAGAAGAGAGGACGTTTCCATGGAGGGTAAGGATGCTGTAACCTTTTAAGATAATTTAAAATCTTTTCTGACACCGGACAATATCTTTCAAAGGTCACTTGATTCTTTTTTATTGCAGTGTGTATGAATGAGTGTTTGATTTGGGATTCCGAGCGAAAAGATGTGTTTGCATAGGGTAGGCATATTAGATGTTGGCTGTGAGAAGGGAAAAGTGTGTCTTGGCTTTAGAAAAGAGAAGTTATACGTTATGAGTAGTGACACCAGAAGTTTCTGAAGGGAGAGAGAGTTGTGTCCCCATGGGCTCTGAGTCAAACCTTTGGTGCTCTCTCATATTGACAAGGTTGTGGGATGTTTCTTCCCCCCTTCCCCCACCCCCCATTTTTGCCCAAACCAGACTTTCCAGATGTCATAGAGATGAGTTTTGCCATTCGACTTCCTTTCCTCTTCATCTTCCAGCCTGACCCTTCTGCCTCTCCACACTGCTGCAGCTGGAGATAGCAAGACCTGGGAGAATACAGGCTTGTGTGTGGGGCTGGGGAGTAAAACTGATTGCTCCTGGTCTCAGTCTGGATATTGAAGTATCTCTGTTCTATTGGCTGAATAATGGCTAACTCTTTTCTTTTGAGAGGGGAGGGATGATTTTGCTACTGGCACATTATTTCCACTAATTGAAATGGAAATGTGAATGTTCACATAGATAAGAAGAACAAAAAACAGTAGTGGAGCAGGACAAAGAGAGGTGAGCCGAATGAATCTAGGCCGGATAGTGAGCAGGGAGGGAGGCATGATTTTGCCTGTGTAACACTGTCAGGGAATTAATACAGTTAATCAAGGTTGGGAATCATTTCACGTGTAAGCCATCTGAGGAGGTGATTTTAGATTGAGCAGCACAAACTGAGCTTTATTTCAAATTGCTTTTACAATTTCTGAAAGAGGTTCAGAGAAACCAGTGTATCTCAGCGCATGGAAGGAGGGAGCAGAGACTGCTCAGGATAATGATTCATATATAACATATTAGCTGAAGAGTTCTCTGCTTGTGTGAGCAGACGTGACTCCACTGCAACAATCTAATCTCACCTGCAGAGAATACTGGGAATAAAACCCAGTCTGAAACAGGAGAAATGTTATAAAGAGGACAGTATTAAGATTTTACATAGCATACAGACCCAGAAGTGTTGATACAGACCAAACCTAAAGAGGATTTTACAGCCTTGAACCATGGGAACTGCTGCTAGTGATTATTTACAATATCCCAGTGCTACAGCAGTGTCCAGGAGATGCATGGCATGATTTTGCCATTAAACAGTCCCTGCTCCAGAGAGAGCTGGCAGGAAAGCGAGGGCAGAACGCTGCTTTGGCCTAGCATCCCCTTGCTGGTCAGTCTGCATGTGGCAAAGAATACTAAATACTCCTTCTGATCCTGCAGGAAATCAAGTGGGAATTCTTCTTCAAGTCTTGGAGAAATGGTTTCTGGCACATTTCGAGCCACACCTACTTCCACAGGTAAGGAGAATTTTATTTAAGGCAGCTCTCGCTATTTCTGCTACTTCTATTTTAAAAGTCATGTCTGAAAAGTGTGGGTTTTCCCCCTTTGCTGACTTATTAAGATGTTCTGCTGAAAGTACACGTGCAGAGGTGGAGGGACATCTATTTCCAGACGTGCAGTAGTTGCTAAGGGGCTGGGAGTAAAAAGCCTCAGGAAAAGGGGCAGCTCTGCCCAGAGCAGAACGAGTGACCAATTTAAATGGAGCTGATGGAAAGCAAGGTGCATGGAGGGAAAGGAAAGGAGCACTGAGAATGGGGTTTTGCTTGCAAGCGTTACGGTTGCTATGCACAGCGTGTGTTTAACCAAGTTCTTATTTGGTCTTTTAGCAAAACAGAAACAAAAAGTGGTAAGTACTCCTTCTGCTTTCATTTCATTTCCCTTATTTTGGATGCATAGTTCCCAGATTTTTCAGTTTGATTGATGATCTGAAGGAATGCTTTCCTCTTCCAGACAGAACACGTTCCCCCGTACGACGTGGTGCCGTCCATGAGGCCCGTTGTCTTAGTGGGGCCGTCGCTGAAAGGCTACGAGGTTTGTATCCCAGCGTTTGCAGTGAGTCCCCATTTTCTTGCCCATGGTTTGCCTTGGTGCATTTGGTGTGTTGGCTGATTAGCCGACCAGACATCCGTACACATACACAACTTTAGCCAAACTAGCTCATGCTTTGAGCTGAATTCATCCAAGTTTAGAAGTCTAAAATTTCCCCTGTCAGCCAATTCTCGTGTTTTCCTTGTGAAAACTTCACGTCTTCCCACAAAGCTCAGTGCTGGCAAATGAAATAGCTGGGCTGTGGTAGCACATCCATGTCTGTTCTCCAGCACCTGAAACCAAACGTGAGGACCGATGACTGTCATTTCAGTGTGTTTTCTTCATGCTTGTTTTTTCAAGAACACTGCAGTATTGAAATGTGAGGAAACCTTTAGCCCTTCTAAATAATTTGCCTCTCTGCAACAGGGAGGTGGGTGTGATAACAGGTACAGATAAACAGGAGACCCATTTGTCAAGGTTGCTGCAGATTCAAAAGAGCATTTAGCACATGCTGAACGACCAGAGGCTTTTAGCAGGGCCTGTCGGTGAACTTATCCATCTGTTAAGTGTTTTGCCAAATTAAGATCTAAATTAACATGAACATAAAATCAAGGATACGCTTCATTTAGCTTAATTAATGCTGTTAGTACTTTATAGGATATTATTACACATTGGAATGGCTCTTTTCAGAAGGTTGCAGCAGGGTAATGTTAGCATAATGTGATGTTCTTACATCATTTTTTTTAGTAGGAACGATTAGAAGTGTAGTTTAGTGAAGGAGAAATGAGGTGCTTCATTTTCATCTGCCTTTTAATTATACGGCGGTGTTTCATGACAGGAGTAAATGTCAACCACTGGTTTTGATGGTGCTGCACCACAGCTTAATTTGTCTGGGCACTCAAGTTTGGTGGGGAGAGGAGCCATCTGTGAGTGCATACCTCTGCACAAGTATGTTCCCCCTCTTAGTGTAAGAAAATAAAGCTAAATCCAACATCTTGAACACATAAAGGTGTATAAGTGGTGCTGCAGTGAGGGTGTTTCCATTCCAGTTTTGTTCTACACGGCAGAAACACGTTGCTCTTACTTTGCAACCTGTATGGAAAAGTTCAGTGGTATTTTTTCTGACTAAATTCTCTGAGAAGCACTTTGAAGGTAACCTGGGAGAATCAAACTGCCAGAGGCCTGGGGCTTTGGTGAAGTTCCTATTTAAGTGTCAGTAGAGTTGTACTGAAAGGAACAGCCCGGAAAGCAAATGATGTCTGTTGGGGCTGAGCATCTCTCAGATGCTCTCCCTGTTACAGAAATGAAAACATGTTTTTTCCTCCTTGTAGGCCGCTCGGAGAGTAGTTTAGCTCTTACAGCAGTCATCCAACATAACAGATCTTGTATCTGAAGTCTTAGGCCAGTAATAATAACGTTACTGTGGGGAAAAAGCAGAGGATTTGTTCAACCTGAAGTCCCATGCAGTTCTGACGTGCCGAGTCCCGCTGGGAAGGGCGCTGCTCTGGAAGGTGGTGAGGTGTGCTCCGATGCCTCAGAGCAGATGGAGGCAGGAGCAGAGCGACAGCTCTGATGTCCTTCGGGCCGCATTTTGTGAGTGAGTGAGAAAACCTGCAAGTGTTTGTTACAGAGCTGCTTCCAAGAGCCTGTTAATTAAATGATTGCTACCTACAAAAGGTATTACTGTTGGCGGTATCCTTACCTTTTGCTTACCTCTCTTCTTACTTTTGACTTCTCTTTCTCCCTGTCATTCCTCTCTGCTCAAATCTTCCTCACCTCTGCGAAGGTGACAGACATGATGCAGAAAGCTCTCTTTGACTTCCTGAAGCACAGGTTTGATGGGAGGTGAGAAACGCTGTCCTTTCCATGCTTTTGTTTCCACGTGTTACTAACGTTTTGGTGATGCTTTTTAATGAAAGGAGACCAATGCATGTTCCAAACTGATTTATAGTATCAGCAGTGAGGTGCAGCCAGCTGTGGGCTGGAGCACAGCTGATGTATCCCTAGATGTGCATGTGCCTTTGTATCTGCTTTGTCCGTCGTAGGATTTCTTCATTTAAGTGAATCATTTTGCCTCAGTGTCTCATCAGAGTGGAGCTGCAGGAGAAATCTAGATGAAAGGTGGCTGGGGCACGTGGGAAGTGCCAGGATAGCTTTGAAGGAGGCATTTCCAGGCTTGGGTATTCAGCGTTGCAGTGGGAAGCATGCGGTGCCAGTACAGCTGGGAGTGCTGGGGAGCAGTGCCAACCTGTGAATAACCCTGTGGGCAGAGCCCAGCTCCTGGTTTGCTTCTGTGTAGTTCCAGGCTCCTGTACAGCAGGATGCACTCCAAACAAAACTACTTGCACCCAAGCCCTGCAAGTACCATGTTGAAATGTGCAGAAACAGCCCATTCAACTGGAGGTAGTGACGATGCTTCAGGCCAGCATCTACAAGAATTGAATTCTTGACTATTGTTAGTAATCAGAAATAATTAAAGCTTGAGGAGGGAAATGCTGAGCACTGAGATACGCAGAAAGTTTTATAACTTCAGCTGGAGCAAGAAGAAAATTTCCTGAAGAGCTGTGATGGGGAACAGGTATGTCTGTTTCCTTGTTAGGAGGAGAGGGTTGGCCCATGGCAGCCCTTCCTCACCCCTGGAGCTCAGCCATGGTTGCAGATCTGTGCTCTGCCATTGAGATAATTGACTCTTCTTTCACCATAGTGTGTTCAGCATGTTGTACCTGCATAGCAAGGTGCTCGTGCTGCACTAGTTTAGCTGCACTAGGTTTGTGACAGTGAGGAAGGTTTGTAAAGCCTAAAACATTGGTGCTAGGATGAAAAGAAGTTTCTGTTGTTTAGGAGAGGTGGAACAGGATTTATGTTCAGAGCACCTTTTGGGGTGCAGCACAGAGGTGGTGATGCTGAAATAACTCACAGACAGCTTAAACAAAGCATTTAATAATCAACCTTTGTGCACATTGTTTCTTCCCTGTTCGTAATAGCCCAGCTGAAGTGGTTTCAGCACGTTCCACAAACGCAGTGATCGATTCCAAGTCTGGCAGTTGAAGCAGTGACTGTGGCAGCCCGCAGCTCTGTTTGCTGTGTTTCTGTTGCACGCTGTCAGGACTCCCTCTCCCACTCCTGAGTAGTTTGACTGATGTGGTTTCGCTGAAGCTCAGCACAGGAGCTCTGGTGCACGTTTCCATCAGGGTGGATGCAGAACCGCCACGTGTGTTCCCTCCAGCTGCTGCCGTGCGTCTGTCAGTTTGCAGTGTGCCTCTGGTAACTGACAGCCATTGCTTTTGGTGGGAAACCATGGCAAAGGGATGCGATAAGTCATCTCGAGTCACCAGGACGTGACTGCTCTGCAGTGTCTTCTTAAACCATGTATGAGAGCGTGCTCAGCAGGGGCTGACCCACATGGGTCAGCAGTGCCTTGGTGTGGGACAAGCAGAGGTAGTGCTGCCAAGGGGAACAGCACCTTGCCTTGTGCTGCTGTGTTCTCACTGCTCTACTGCCTGGAGTGAGGTGGTGCTGGGAAGCCTTCCTGCTGTGAGGCACATTGGCAATTAAATTAGGCAGACACGTGGCATTTCAGCTATGAAAAAGTTCAGTGCTACATACAGGCTGATACGATTGACTTTCAATCTGAATCACTTAAGAAAAATCAATAAAATTCATTCTTGGGAACCTCAGCTGCTGCTTGCTCCTCCTGTCTTGTGTTGTGTGCAATGGCTGCTGGTCATTTCCAGCCTGTTTTCTTCTTGTTACTCGTGGCTCTCTAGCTCATCATGGTCCTCCTCACTGGATTTCACCTGAGGCAATTGTGTGCTCTTTGTTTTATAATCTGATTGAAGAGCTCTCTCAGATATAGGTAAATAGCAGTGCCCTGTTCTGCACCCTGAATGCCTGCACACAAGGCATGGGAGGGCATGTGACTGCTGTCTGCTGTCAGCTCCCTGACAGACCAGCACAACACCACCATCCCTAGGCTAGAAGGAAGGCTTCAGCAGCACAGTGGCTGTGGCTCACCTCACTTTTCTCCTGTCTGACCTTGAGCCGAGTCCCTGAGCCCACCTCACAGCCCTGTCTGGACAAGGAGCTGTGTGCTGGAGGTCTCCCAGCGCCAGCAGCTCCATTCAGTGACTCAGACATGAGTGGCAGAGTCCAAGTAAGGCCCTTCCCTACCTGCTGGCAGTGCCAGCTTTGGTTACGCCACCTGGGAGGAGTGCTGCTGTGCCTGCTGTGCTCTGTGCCCTGAGACTTGCTCTAGCTTGTGGTAGCCAGGTATTGTGTAAATCCATGTGGGTGGGATGGGGAGACGTGAGCTGATCAAGCAGAAAAGCAGGAGCTGTGTGAAGGGTCTGCAGTAGCAAATAATTGTACAGTTACTCAGCATTTCTCTTTAGCTGTTCTCTAATGCTATGAGTGGTGTTTTATTGGATTTGCACTTTGGAATGAAATGTGGCTGTAAATCATGCGTGGCACAGGGAAAAAGTAACGACTGTGGTCTTGTTCTGTGCTGTGTTCTTGCCCGTAGGATATCAATAACCCGAGTGACAGCTGACATTTCTCTTGCTAAGAGGTCTGTTCTGAATAACCCAAGCAAAAGGGCAATAATTGAGCGGTCAAACACACGATCCAGTTTAGGTAAGACATGGACACAGCTGTAACTCTGAACGTGGCTGCATCCTGCAGGAGGGTGTCAGCACCGTCACCAGTTCTGATGCATCTGCAGCATTAGTGTGTGTAGTTCTGTATTTCACGTCCTCTGATGGGTGATGGAATTTGCCTGACAGAGGAGCGGCACAGAGCACAGTGTGCTGAGTTAGCATCCCATGGAGCAATGCCTGGGCTGGAGCAAGCAGGATTACAGCTATTGTAACTCTTCAGCCTGTGCTGACTTGATCAATTTAAGCTTACTCACATGCATGGGCATGGTTGAGAAAGGTCGGATTCATCATCTTCCTTCTGCTTCTGACGTGTTCCTTCCTTTGACTTCAGACAAAAGTGCTTTGGTGTGAACACTGCCATTGGTGTGTTTTTAAGTAATACCCTGACAGTATTTATCATCAGCAGGTCTTTGTGCTTTGGGGGTTGTGTGGCCACAGTTCTGCTTTTCATACAGATTCTTGTTTAAGTTAAATCAGAGTTAGAATTTGCAAACAAGAAAAGTCGTAACAGGTATAAATGTATCACTGTCAGAAATGAATATCTTACAACTCCTGAGATATTTTGCAGATCTGATGAATATGCCTGAACTTATTTGGGGTTAATAGAAACATACATTTAATTGTAGTGTGTATGCAGTGCTTTCAGACAGTTGAGTTGCCTCAAAGGTAACATTAATTTTAAAAATCCTTGAGTAACAGATTATTGTGTGAAAATTACATAAATTCACATATGGAGTTCACCTACTGATTGTATAGAGTTCGTGAAAGTGGATGGGTGATGGTATTTTCCATGTGGCTCTGGGCAGCCTGGTCTGGTGGTTGGCGACCCTGCACATAGCAGGGGGGTTGAAATTCAATGATCGTTGTGGTCCTTTTCAAGACAGGCCATTCTAGGATTCTATGATTATTGTTTAAGTAGCACCGGCATTGAATGGCTTTCAATTGCTTTATTTTCCTCCTCCAGCTGAAGTGCAGAGTGAGATTGAGAGAATCTTTGAGCTGGCCCGGTCCTTGCAGCTGGTGGTCCTGGATGCAGACACTATCAATCACCCCGCACAACTTATCAAGACATCTCTAGCACCAATTATTGTCCATGTTAAAGTGTCTTCTCCAAAGGTAACGTATCTCACCCTCAAATTAATTGCATTTGAGTTTTTAAACATCTGTATGGCATTGTGTATGCAGGACAGGATGTTTTACTCTTCCAACGATCACAGCAGTACAGAGCTTGAGGTTGAAGGATCCTTCTGGAGCTCTGTCACCACCACTTTATGCAGTAGAAGTGTGTCAGAAGATGACTAATGTCTGTCATGTATTGTTCACTTCTTTCCTCCCATTCTCTCCCTGGAGAGGACATGGTTGGTCACGTAGCTGTTTTGCTTTAAAGCTGCCATTTACGTTGTAGCTAATCCTGCATTTGGCATATTGTTCATGAAGATGCCAATCAGCATTTTACAGTCACCATTTTCCCCTGAAGCAGGTGTTGATTGTCCCCATTTTATCCTCTTGTGTGGAGAGGCCACTTAAAGAGAAGGATGGGTTCAGTCCTTGGCACCGTGTGCTGCTGCCCACAGTGGTGAGAGTTTTCAGGATGACTTGTAAGTTCTTGATGGAGAAAATAGAGTTATGTCACAGAAGACATAGAAGATAATTAAATCGTTTGCATTTCCTGAGACAGTTATCCTTGCTACACAGGATAGGATTCAGCACAAACTGAATGCAGCATTAGAGCAGCCTAATTATGTTAGCACAGCATTTCACTTGACCTAACTTACCCTTCTGAAGCAGAGCCTGCTAATGGAGCAGTGCTGCCCAGCTTGTTGGAGCTGGAGCGAGGACTGGGGGAGAGGATACCCTCATGGTGATGCTCTGGGTCACAGCACTGTTCCCTTCTGGCTTTGGCTTTTGCAGCTGTCCCTCAGCCAAGCTCCTCATAGCTTCATGGCTCCCTGTAGCAGCAGTGTGACACTGCTCAGCAAGCTGGCTGGGCAGCAGAAGCCAAAGAAGGCTTAAGACGCAAGGGAGGGGATAAATAGCTTGTGTTTGGGTGTGGGTATATAGACAGGGCATTGCACTGTGATGAGTGGATATATCCTGCCCCTGTCTGAATGCCCACACTGTAAGAGAAGATGCATTTTAAAGTGCTTTTGAAGCTCAGTTTGTATTGACCGAATTCAATTTGGATACTGTCCAGAGGAATTCCATTAGGGCTGAGAAGTTTCAGAGGTGTCTGCCATGTGTAGTGAGTTTGATGGAACTCCTGCAGAGTTCATATTAGAAGACGACTTCGCTAGTATAGAAAACCCTTTTTGAACTGTTCTCTCTGTACCCAGCCCTTGCTACTGGCTCTCTGCAGAGCTCCTCAGATCTCTGCATGGAGCTCCTGGCAGCATCTTTCCCAGCCCATACTGAGCCTGGGTAACTGGAATTTGGTCATTCCCAGCTGGGCTTGTTGAGCTCAGTACAGATGAGTAGCACCACTGGCACATCTGGAGGAGGGTCACCTCTCACAGGGACTGACAGCTAAGGCTGGAGAAGGGAGGAAAGGAAACAAATCTTCATCTAAGTGTAGGTGTATAGGAAGAAAACATCTGCCTTCACCTTGTACTTCATGTATTCCTTTAGAACATGCCTTTTTTTTTGACCACTGAGGTAACTTTCATTTTATTTTTTTCTGGTAATGACTGTTTGGGAAGCTTTTATACAGAAGAATCTGTCTCAGATTTTCCCCTGTCTTTCCAGGTAAGTAGGAAGCAGAGGGAAGTCCCTATTGCCTAAGAATAAACAAACTCTCCGCAGTGAATATTACATGAATTGCAGCGTGCTGCTCAGATAGGGCCCAGCAGGAAATGACACCTGACCAACCTGGCTGCCTGTTGTCGTGGGGCTGTGACCCCAACAGACAAAGGAGGAGCAGTGGGCGTTGCTGGCCTTTACAGCAAGGCTTTGATGCAGTCTCCTGTAGGCAAAAAGCTGAGATAAGCACTGGATGAATGTGAACTATCAGGAGGGTTTAAGACTGAGCACGCTTGTGGGTGCAGGGTGCAAAGTCGAACTGTTCCTGGCTATCAGGGGTCATCTGGGGGTCCATCGTGGGGCAGCACAGCTCAGTATCTTTGTTAACGACCTGGCTGATGAGTGCAGTGCACTTTGAGTACATGTTTGTGGGAAGTGCCGAAGTCTGGGGCGGGTTAATGTGCCAGAGGGTAGGGCTGACGCTTAGGGGGACCTTGGCAGGCTTTCACCAACATCCTGAACTTCTTCAAGGGGAAATGCCAAGTTCTGCCCCTGGGCTGGCGTGAGCCCCTGCCCAGCTGGGGCAGTTGTGCAGCCAGGGGCGTGGGCTCCTGGCGGGCAGCATGGGCGCAAGGGAGCAGTGTGCCCATGCAGCAGACTTGGCTGTGTGCTGTGCTGTGTGAGCACGTGCTCGGTCCCGGCCCAGAGGAGTTACCCCAGAACTCAGCTGGACAAGGAGCTGAGCGCTGTGATCCAGCTGGCCTTCCTCTGGGCGCGGGCTTGGCACAGAGACCTCTAGAGGTCCTTCCAACTTCAACAGTACTCCATTGTTCTGTGATTCTTTAATTTTCTTTGAGACTTTACAGGGAAATCCTTTAAATTCTCTAACTGTTCTGACCCTGAAATTCTAATAGTGGAAGAAACAAACAGGAATATATGAACTGTGTAACATTCCTTCCCAGAACATTCCTTGGAACAGATACAGTCACAGCATTATTGCTACACAACTTAACGTGCTCCTGCTGCTGTGCTGCAGTCAGTCTTCTGTCATTCTCTGTGTGTGTATTTACATTTTGTGCTCTTCTAGAAGATTACATTGGTCATAAATAGCCTGTCACTTAAAGTAAATACAACAAAGTTGTTGTTTCCATTGCTATTGAAATATTTGCTAGGGATCTGATGTGATGCAGAAGGAAACGCCCAGCTCTCAGGGAGGCTCTCAGCAAGGTTTATGTTTCTGTTCAGGGACAATATTTTGTCCATTTTGTTAAACGTAATAGAGAGCTTCTGAAACTGGTAATCCTCCAGTGCAGTGTCTGTCTCTGAGCCTTATGGACATCAGTGATTCTTAAACTCACCTTTTCCTCTTTTCCTCTATCAGGTTTTGCAGCGACTGATTAAATCTAGAGGAAAGTCACAAAGTAAACACTTGAACGTTCAGTTGGTGGCAGCTGATAAACTTGCACAATGCCCACCAGTAAGTACAGAAGAAAAGCTGAAGAACTTGTGATGTGTGGAGTTTGAAAGATTTCTGCTGTCTCGGTCCTTTATTATAGCGGAGTTCAAATGTTATCACTTCCCTCTGTGGACAGCCCTACCACTGCAACCCTAGCTCAGCTTTTGTTGCTGAGAAAGAAAGGAGTGTGGTACTTTCTTCCTGACTATCTCCAAAGCTGGGCTTGTTTTGCTCTTTGGCCAGACGACGGGTCAGAAATGACGTGTATGGTAGAACTGATCTTCCAGCAGCACACGAGCAAATTACATCACTTGTGGAGCAGTGCTGGGCCAAAGTCTCAGAGTCATGTCTGGGAGGAGGCTGCAGGGGACTTTCCTTCAGCCGTGCAGGCACACGTGCATGGCTGCACGCATGCCATCCCTGAGCCTCCTGGCACTGCAGCACCTGGGAACCCTTCCAGGCGCTCCATCTGGAAGCCTGGTTACTTCTCAGGGCCATTGTATCATAGGTGCTGATACTCACCTCAATCAGCGTGCTTCTAAAGGAGCTCCGGTCTGAGATACTGCATTAGGCAGGCAGTGCTGTGCAGACAGACTGTACAGGAGTTCAGACAAGGCAGCTCAGACTTGCCTGTATTTGTGAAAGCCATCGGTTCCTGGGACAGACAGCTGCTGAGTACAGACACGCTTGGATGAGGGCTTGCTTTTCCAGGGCAATGGCTGTGTGTATGGCTGACCTGGTAGCACAGAGGTTAGCTGTAGGGTGGGGTAATATCTCTGGTCTACATTGGCTTTCTGAAAAGCACTGTTTCCTACTGACGCTGCGAGGGAGCTCCAGTTAGGTTTGCTCAGTAGCGTCAGCCAGATGGAAATGGAGGAACAGTTAACACAGGTCTGTCAGAACACTTAACATTGGGAGTTTTGCACAGTGTTTTGGTGTATGTTCAGGCTGGATCTACATGGAGGTGTTAGAAAGCAGGGAAAAAGGTGATAGGCTTGACTGAAACTTGCCTTTGTCTGAAAAATGAATGGATTGAGAACATGTCCAGGATGAGACAGATCTGATTCAGATTCCGCCTTTACCTGATACAGAGCAAAAATTGAAATACTGTAGGAAAGTACTGGTGATATTTGTGGGGCATCTCGATTTCTGCAGCCAGGTGTGCTGTTTGCAGTGCTCACTGTGCCCAGGCTGCGCGCTCTGTGCCCGGCAGCTCTGCATTTAGCTGCCTTCCTCCTGCAGGCTCTCTTGCCAGTGTCCACTGTCAGAAATGGAAGATGGTGACTGCATATGTATATGTAGCTGCTTGTGCTGCAGAACCAGCCAGCAAGTCGAATGAAGCTTTGAAGCATCTGACTCCTTGTGTGTGTTCTGCATATCCCCCCAAGCTTTTGTTCAGGGTTTCCTAAATGGGATATCATAGAATCTTAGAATGGCCTGGGTGGAAAAAGACCACAATGATCATCGAGTTCCACCCCCCCTGCTATGTGCAGGGTCGCCAACCACCAGCCCAGGCTGCCCAGAGCCACATCCAGCCTGGCCTTGAATGCCTCCAGGGATGGGGCAAGGCATCTCACACAGGAGCCTCTCATGCTATTGAGACTTGCTTCTGCCCTCTGCCAAGCACAGTGTGACTCTCCAAGCTTCTGGCTACAGTAACTGTAGGTTGTTTGCTGCCTCATCCTTGTCTTCCACTTGGAGCAGCACTGAAAGATGTCGGAGCTGCCTCAAGTTCTGCAGAAGTCAGCAATATTGTGTTTCTCACACACTATTTGCACTGAATTGTTGTGTCTGAAAAGGACAACAGAGAATTCCTGGGAGCCACACAGGTCCAATCGACTTAAACAATATTGTACACTTTTCTGTAGTACAAAGCAAGCTCTGTGGAAGCATCTGCCTTCCTCACTCGCAATGGGTATGAGCCAAGGAGAATGGAGCTGCACCTGCCCCTGTTTGAATACAGCTGGTGCTGCTGACACTGAGCTGTCCCTGCAAGCTTGCATGCAGCACCTCATTTTTCATTCTTCACATCTTGAAAGGTGCATTTATTCTTCCACCTGCAAAGAGAAGCTTGTGTGTGTTCCACAGCCTCAACTGCTCTTTCATGCAGTCACTTCCTCTTGTTCCGCTCAGCTTTGTGCACACCCGTTGAAATGAGGCAGTGGCTGTGTTACTGAGGTGCACAGTGTGCACCATGTTGTGTGAGCTGTAGCTCGTTTGCTGCATCGCAGCACTTGGGTTGTGCATCTCAGGATCCAGTAAACTGCCTTAATCCCAGGTGCTGCAGTTCTGTTGTTGCCCAAGACAGCAAAGGAAGATCCTGCCTGAATAAGAGAAGTGTTTCCAGTTTTCTGAGTTGCCTGCACCATGCCTGGTGCTTTTATGGGTGGCCCCATGGCCCCAGCAGCAGCACTGCACGCTGCAATGGGAAGAAGAGAATAGAGTCTGGGATCTTTTGTGTCATTTAGGTTGAGTGTCTTCCTTAACTAAGCAGTGTTTTTTTTAAACCAGTGTTCAAATTATCTGGGAAAATCTTCTGGCAGTGATATTGCTGTGGAATCTAACTTGGGTTATTTTGGTATTGCCCACGGACTGTGTTGAAGCCAGCAGGGCTTTCCCAAGCAATGTGCAGTGCTGGCAGTAAGTGTTGGTTTGTGCTCGTGAGCGTCTAGGTTTGATTGAGTTTAAATTAAAGGACCAAGTTGATCCATGATTTAGTTAAGTACACTGCTAAGACCAAAGGCATTACTGTCTGTCTTCTGCACCGGGCCCTGCTCTGTCTGTTTGCAGCCT
This sequence comes from Pavo muticus, assembly GCA_016647715.1. Taxonomy (NCBI): domain Eukaryota; kingdom Metazoa; phylum Chordata; class Aves; order Galliformes; family Phasianidae; genus Pavo; species Pavo muticus. The sequence continues at coordinate 1,440,417 of JACDJE010000148.1, forward strand.
GGATTCCTGCAAGAGCAGCGTTTGTTTGAAGTGAAGATACTTGTGAGCCATAAGAGCCACAGTCTGTTTCATGTGCTGCAAGCCAGTCTTAAGTGATCAGGTGGTGCTGTATTGTCTAGACATCATAAAAATAGCGTGCTTTCTTGGCGTATTTAAGTTCAGGAACTGCTTTCATTATTAATTCCTTGCTAATCTTTCACTCTGACCATGGCCACCTCTGCACGACTTTGTTAAGCAGGAATGTTATGTGGCTCAAAGAAATGTGAACTGTACTAATTGTATGGCTTTAGGTGTGCTGGTCATAGACATCCCGTTCTGGTTTCTCTGTGCTTGAGGTAATGCACTCAGAGTACTTAGCAATGTGACACGCTGCTTTCACCAAAGCACGGTCCCGTATCCCACTGCTGTTATGGCTTTGCTGCATTCTTTTTAATATGCTTTAATAAAAAACATTAAAAAATAAAATAAGTTTTTTCTACCTTATATACGTTAGCTATACTATATACTTTATGAAGGCTGCTCCAAAAGTAATGCCTTCCATTTTGTTATATTGGTGTTACGGCAGCAGAGGCAGAACATTCCTACCAACGTCCCACCAGGTGCTGTGGCTGTGTGACAGATGGCAGCAGAGGGGCACTGTGACCAAATGCAGTCTGACATGGGAGTGCGGGTGGAACAAAGCTGTCCCTGAATTCCTCCGTGCAGAAACATGGCACCTTCTGACATTCATCAACGCTTGTGAATGTCTGTAGAGACCGACCCGTGGGTGTGAGCACAGTGAGGGGGGGCTGTGTTTCAGAAGTGGTGACAGCAACAGCGGGTCTGACTTCTACAAGTGTGGCGTGCAGGCTCTTGTTCTTGTGGCAAAAATGCAGAGCTAATGGTGGTGGACTGTTGAAAAGTAGTATTTTGTAGCTGAGAATTTGCTCTGTCAAATAGTGTTATTGTGCTCCTTGTAGCTGTTGTTGTTTCCATGGAAACAAATAGGAGGCATTACTTTTGGAGCAACCTACATATGGCCCAAGACAGTTCCTCTTCATTCATTGTTGCCCAGTTAAATCCAAAGGTTGGATAGCCATGGTTAGGGGATCTTAGCACTGAAAGTGAAAGAGTGTTTTGCACTTGCTGGCAGAGGAGGAAACATTTCTCTATCACGCTGATAAGGAAGAAGAAATCAATATCAGGGTTGTAGTGCTAAGTGAAGTTCTGGAGCAGACTTGCAGGCAGCAGGTAGGTGCAAGTGAAGGTCTTGCATTTTTGAGTCTTATCCTGGAGACGTCAGCTTAGGACAGGTCTGTGACTGTGCAAGGCAGAGCAGCATCGTGTGGGCTGTAGCAGTTCTGCACCACCTGCACTTCTCATTTCCTGTGATGTTTTCACAATAGTTTTTTTTCCCCAGAGGTGAGAGAGTTAACATCACAGATGAAGTACAGCATTTCGCTGCTGAAGATAGGTTTATCTTTTTCTTGAGGAGCTCTGTGGTTCTGTGTCAGCATTTCATTGCTAGCACTCACTGCAGTGTCCTTTGGCTCCTTAGGTAGCATAGAGCCCAGTGGCCCCGAATCCCTCTGTGCTCACCAGGAAATGCCCCTCTGGGATTTTGCAGTGAAAAGGCCTGAGGCAAAATGCCAGGATTTGCACTAATGCTTCAGTACTGATCCCAGGTGAATTGCAAAAGGTGTGACCTGTGTGGCCTTGTGGATGTGAGGACAGATGTGGGGCCATGCGGATAGCTGGCAGCAGCAGAGATGCTGAGTAGCACTGCGCTGTGCCTGGGCAGAGCCCTGCTCTGCACTGCCATCAATGTGTGAAATGCTGTGCTGAGTGTGCTTCACTCCAGAAACGCATTCCAGCTGGGATGTGAGAGGCAATGTAAAGTGTCCCAGTGTTGCCCTAACAGACTGCTTTAGTTCCTGTCTTCTGTTACAGTGCTCTGAGCAAAATAAACTATTTGATGGAATCCCATGCCTTCAGGCATGCTGGGCCCCCCAGTGTCTGGTGAGGCTCCCTGAGGGGAGAGCTTTGGCGTTGGGTCACGAAATCGCAGACTGGCCTGGGTTGGAAGGGACCTCAAGGATCATGAAGCTCCAACCCCCCCGCCACAGGCAGGGCCACCAACCTCCACATTTCATACCAGCCCAGGCTGCCCAGGGCCCCATCCAACCTGGCCTTGAACACCTCCAGGGATGGACGGGGCATCCACAGCCTCTCTGGGCAGCTGTTCCAGCACCTCACCACTCTCACAGTAAAGAACTTCCCCCTGACATCCAACCTCAATCTTCCCTCCCTCAACTTCAAACCGTTTCCCCTTGTCCTGCTGTTATCTACCCTTTCAAAGAGTTGACTCCCCTGCTGTTTATAGGCTCCCTTTGGGTACTGAAAGGCTGCAATGAGGTCACCCCGCAGCCTTCTTTTCTCCAGGCTGAGCAAACCCACTCGTGTCACTTTGCTTTGCACTTGCAGTGCTCTGGTTGCTATTTATTTAATTCTAAAGAATTAGCATGATGAGAATTGTTTAACATCTCTCTCACTTCGCTCGTAATGTTGTAACGAACCACGCTTTGTTGTTGTGATCAGGAAATGTTTGATGTAATTTTGGACGAAAACCAGCTGGAAGATGCTTGCGAACACTTGGCAGAATACCTGGAGGCGTACTGGCGTGCTACGCACACCACCAGTGGCACACCCATGACTCCTCTTCTTGGGCGGAACTTAGGATCCACTGCACTGTCCCCATACCCTGCTGCGATCTCTGGACTGCAGGTATGAAAATACATTTCAGCCCCAAGCAGCAGCGCAGGTCAGGTATTTTGTTACTTTTAATTTTGGGGGGAAAATGGTGTGCGTGTTGTGTATAGCATAAGTTTTGCTTCAATGTCAACTGCTTGCTGTTTGGCCACAGCCAGCAGCAAGAATGCAAGCTGGAGGCCCACAGTCAGCGCAGGCACAGCTGAAGCACTGGGACAGCTCTGGCTTAAGTGGGAAATAAAATGGCCGCGCACAACGCTGTCAGGTGGTATCATGGCCATATTAACAAATGGCATTTTTTTAATCTGGAAAAAATGCCATTGCCAGTGGGATGCTCTCAGATTGAGAGCACACAGCAGTGGAGCTCATGGCTGCTGTAGTTGGGAGGAACAGTTTCTCTAATGTCCCATTTTCTTACTCATAACTTCACAAAGCATTTGCATTTGGGTGACGAACATCCGTGCTTGTCTCGTGTCAGCAGAATGCCTTCACCTTTGAGTTCTTTGAGTGTGAATAATTTCCATTTTTTTACCCATTGAAAAAAATTCTGACCATTTTTCTTCGCAGGGATAGCTCAAAAACGGCTGAACTTTGACACTTCAAACGTGGCATGTAAATAGTCCTTAACGAGAAGTACGTGCTTTACTAAGTTTGAGAACAGAACGTGTTGTTGAAGTAATAGTTGTGAATGCTTGAGAAGATCAGGACTGTAGTGAGCTCTAACGTCCGAGCGTTTCGGAAGGTGTTTTGTGTGTGTGTGACTTCGTAGGAACGTGCACTTTCTAATGTCTGTCAGAAGTAGATTGAGCAAACGAGACGTGATGAATAATACCTGACAAATTTAACCTCTGTTCTGCTTGTAGAATGTCTGGGAGCAGGTAACGCTTTTGAAGGAGTGACTCATTGTTGAGTATTTCCGATGAAAATGAAGCTATTTTTTCTGTGGGTGAATGGCACTTCATGAAGGTGCATGGTGTTTGGTACTCACCTTTCTAATGATGTGCTTGATTTTATTAGGCTCAGTAAGCCACTGTTTCCTGCCTGGCTGAATGCACAAGCACTGTTCTGTTACTAATAAAGCACACATGTAAAATGTTGTTTCCATTTTCACTTGCCTTAAAATTTCAGTTTTCCATCCCGTCATGACAATAAAATACCATCTGTAGAACTGTCACCTCTTCAGTTTCATTTTGAAAACTGGGTGTATCCACAGAATTTTTTTCAGGCATTTATTTCTCTCTGATCAATGGACACCAGCAGTGACTGTGAAATGTTGCTCCATTTACTTAGGGAAAACTCACACTGAAGATGAAAATCACCCCTGTGCAGTGGGCTGGCTGAAGGTATGCATCACCTAATCCCCACTTCACCCTCATTGTGAAGGCTTAGCTGGGACCTGAATGGTGCTAGTTCTCTGCAGAGGGGTCAATTTCTCCCTGAGTGAATGATGCCCAGTTGAGGACTGCAGGCCGTGGCTCTCAGTGCTACTCCAGCACTCAGGCCCATTTCAAGAATTTGGGGGTTTTTACACGGTTGTCTTGAAGGCTTCCACCATTGGAGGTGCTTACCTACCCAGGGGATGCGTGCTAATTCCAGCCTTTGGAAGCATTTGCTTCAGTTGTAAATGTTATGATGTCATGGTGGTGATTAAAGCCCTCGCACAAATCCTAGGAACCAAACTAGCTTAGGTGCTTATGGTAAATTAAGAATCTATACTTCATATGGCCTGGTGACTCCTCCTCTCTTGATACCTCGGGGAACCAATTACCAGAAGCCCAAATACCAGAAGCCCCCAGGCTTTTTACAGCAGTCCTACCTGGAACTGATGCAGATTTGCTGGGGCAATCTGTTCGTGTTTTACCCAATCAAGACTTGGGGGTGTCTCTTTTTCACACAACTGTCACTTGGAGTATAGTTTATTGTGATTGAAGCTTCTAACTTAATTTGAACCTTTGGGCTTCGTGAAGGTCATTAGGGTGAAGTTAATTGGCATACGTACAGCTAAGTCAGAGTAAAAGGGAGGCTGAGCCCAGCAGCTCCGGGTGTGTCCCATTACAGGTGTGTGGTGCACCTTCCAAAGCCTGTGGTCACCTGGTCCTTGGCTGTGAGCTGCTCAGCAGGCAGTGATGGGGGTGCTCACATGTATTTGCAGGCCTCAGCAGGACAAGTAAACTGTCACTGCTCCCTGGGGCCAGTGGTTAGCCTTTGTGGCTAAGCTCTGGTTAGGTCTAAATCTATGTAGTTCATCCTAATTCTGGTGAATAGACTTGCATCCTGCAGTTCAGGTCTTGGGGGTAAGTGCTCCTTAGGCTCCAGAGGCATTTTAAGTCAACTACTGAAGGCAACGTCATGCAGACAGTGCTACCAGATCAAATGTAATCTGGGGTATAACACCAGCATGTAACCACACCAGGTTTATGCCATGGTTACACATCTCAGGAGGGAAATAGTGGGATTAGAATGACTATGAAATCGCAGTAAAGACTGAAAGGTTTTAAGAAAAGAACAGTTAGAATCCAGAGAGGAAATGACTGCAGGGAAGAAGGAGAGGAAGTTAAAGTTGCAGTTCACTAGTGAAGAAAATATGTGGACTTTGACATACAGACACTACTAAAACATAATGCTACAAGGAAAACTGGGGGAGGGCATTATAGAAGTTGCTGCCCTGTAACTAAGCACGCATTTGTAGGTCAGCAGCTTTACTGTGTCAGCTCACTACGTGGAGTCTCTCAGTGGATAACCTTGGTAGCATCGATCCACATCGAGAGACGAGACATCCTATCTGCTGTGCTGTAATGTACACCTGTCTGCAGGGCTACTTCCCCATGCAGACAAGCCTTTTGTTATAAATTATGCAGTTTAAGAGTTGCCACAGAGAGGCTGTAGCAATGGGAGGAAGGTTTTAGAGCAAGGAGAGCCTTGCCCGAAATTTCAGAAGGGAGAGGAGCAGGCAATGCTGTGTGTGCCTGTGAACCTGAGGCCACAGGGGTGCAGCCATCACAGCAGCGTTCTGTTGGCACTGCCAGGATCAGAACAGTGACTCTGGGTCTGTCATCTTGGGGAAGGAAAGCACAGACCATGTTTGTTCTGAGAGCTGTACAGGTGAGAGGCTTCATGTGATGGGGGTAAACCGGGTTGCTGTCTGCATAGACCCCTTCGTTGTGCTAGTTCACTGGCAAAATATATGAACCAGTTTTTTTATGTCACAAATGTAAGACATCATTTTGGGAATGCGAGGATAGAAAAAGCTTCATTAACTTACTTAAAATACCGCATTTTAGCTGGAAGAATTTGTTAACATTTTAACTATCCCTTTGCTGCCCAGTTAGCTGCTGTCACTTGTCGGGTCGTGTGAAGGTTTTTACAGAGAGCTCGGAGAGCTGAACCTTTAAAAACAACAGGGAAAAACCCTCTTCAGCTGCTTTCTGAAAATCCACACACCAGTGACAAACTGTTTCTAAGCAGAATAGAAGCATGAATGTTCCTATGTTCATGATCAGAGAAAGGTGATAAATGCTGAACACATCAGCTCACTTTTCATGCTAAGCAGCCTGTAATACTGAAGGTGGTGAACGCCGTAAGATACACGCTGTAATACCGTGTTTGGTCTGCTGCCAGCTCTAGGAACCAAACTATTCTTGCAACCCATTCCTGTAAGCATACAGGTTTTAATATAGAATGAATTTCACAAAAGTGGATGGATTTTGAAAGGCCTCAGAATAAAGTTTCAAAACTAGCTTAAAAATACCGGATCCTCTTTATCTGTGCTAACGCTTGGATTCTTTGATACTCGTAGAGCCAGCGCATGAGGCACAGCAGCCATTCTGCAGAGAACTCTCCAATTGAGCGACGAAGTCTCATGACCTCAGATGAAAATTATCACAACGAAAGGGCTCGGAAGAGCAGGAACCGCTTGTCTTCCAGTTCCCAACACAGCCGAGATCACTATCCTCTAGTGGAAGAAGAGTACTCTGACTCATACCAGGACGCTTACAAACCCCATAGGAACCGAGGATCCCCGGGAGGATATAGCCATGATTCACGACACAGGCTTTGAGTTCAAGAACCTGGGGAAAAATAGTATTCATCAGTTGATAACTTGCCATAACGTAGCTAGGAAAAACAATTCACCTTAATTTGGCAGATGTAATGCAGTTATACTGAGGTTACATTCTGCTGTCATTTGATGTTAAGTAGGGGACAAAAGAGTTATCATGCCCTTACGTTTATGCCCTGTCATATAGATTGTATTTTGTTGGGTTTTTTTAGTACAGCATTTACATTTATAGCCATACCTGTTCTCGTCAGTAGATATTAGGCACATCAGTTTGTAACTTAGGGTAATTATCGAGGCACTTATAAAGTAATTTCCTGTGCTGGAAATTCCAAATGACCAGTTCCAGTTGGAACCAATTTATAAACCAATTCCTGTTGGAATTTGGGTGAATTGACTGGAAAGTCAACCTGAGCATGTTGCAATCGAGTGGAAAAGATAAGAAGGAAGAATCTGAAAATTAGAAACCAGTAGAAGCCGGAAAGTCAGCTACAGTATTTGTTTGCTGGAAGCTCAATTTACATTTACAGTTAGAATAAAAGCATTTTATCCTAACTGCTTACTTCCAGAATGGCTTTTTCAGACAAACCAAACGTAAACTGTTGAGAGTGCCAAAATCACAAATTATTGCAGCGGTTACAAAATACTTTCCAGTTTGAAATTATTTTTAGAGCTGGCACAAATGTTGCAGCAAAATGATTTCTTTAGTTTAGCCAGTACTGACATTTGTGTTGGGGTCAGCAGTGATGAGCTGTGACACAGCAAGGGGAAACAGAAACAGGAAAATGAGCAAACTTCAGGACAGTTTGTGTGGTTAGAGGTTGAGAATAGTCTTTTTTTCCCTCTCTCTCTCGTTTACCTGAATACAGCTAGCAGTCCCAAAATCATAGAACCATAGAATGGCCTGGGTTGAAAAGGACCACAATGCTCATCTCGTTTCAACCCCCCTGCTATGTGCAGGGTCGCCAACCACCAGACCAGGCTGCCCAGAGCCACATCCAGCCTGGCCTTGAGTGCCTCCAGGGATGGGGCAGAAGTTGTAGTAGTAGTACCAAAACTGGTACCCAGATACATAATATTTTTTCTCCCATTTTGAGTACCCTGCCTTTTTAAATGGAAAATGATACTTTTCTTACCCAGTGTGTAGAGTACCTCCATTCCAGTCCATCTGAGCACCTGCATGTTGCAACCTTCAAAATCTGTCTCTGAATGTCTGACAGTTACAGCATCACACAAGAACTCTCCAGAAGAACATCAGTTTCAATCCCAGTAGTGAAATCTGAGGAAGGGGGGTGAGGTTAAGCATCCCTAAATGATAAAAGTGGAAATAATACATTCATCAGAATTAGCATGCAATAACAATGGAGTGTCAGAAAGTAATTGCTCACATGTAGAGCTGACATTTTTAATTCAAAGAACTATGATAAATCCTTGGAGATATTGCTGCCTTATTTCCTACTGATCACTTCTTTTCACCTCTTGAGTCTTCAGTTTGTTTTGAATAGGTCAGTGTCTGTGAGTAGACCTTATGTCTTACATCATCAGTGAAGCCTTAGATCCAGTACGATTGAAACAGGAGCGTAAGTGAGTTTTGTACAACACAGCAATGTCTGTAAGCAGAGACTCCTGAAGTTCCACACTGCGTGTTTTCTGTAATTGACAGAACTGTGCTGAACATGCATTTCTGTATGCAGGTTCATGTCAAAAGTTTTTTCAAAGATGAGGATCATTGACTTTTGTATCTCTGTATCTTCCCCAGGGTGGGCTTTAACAGCATGTAGCACGAAGAGAGTTTCCTAATTATTGTGGTTTCTTCCGCTCTCTGGACCAGTTAACAAAGATCACTGATATTTTCCACCACCACTGAGCCTGGTTATCTTCTTGATGTTAAAAACGAGAAAGTAATTCATCTCCTGTCGGGTACAGCCAAAAATGACGTACATCTCTAGCAGCATTAGAAGATCTTGGATGCATGACTGATTCGTTAAACAATCCTGCTGCCTCAAAGGCAACCTTAAGCATTACCGGATCATTCGAGTGGGCCCATTGCCAAGAAAAAAATATCAAATGCCTGCATCCATTGGAGTAACAAGAGTTAAGAATGGGTATGACAGACCTGATCCTGTTGGATTTTCTCCAGCTGAATGCCCACAGGTTCCAAAAGTGCATTTAGGCTGAGAAAGCACGGCAAGATCTGGTCTGGGAATGGTAGCTACAGCTGCCTTCTCTAATATCTTCTGCTATAGCACAGTGGAGCATTCTCCAGTAATTCTTACAAATCTTTGTTCCATGTACAGCACACATACCTGCATGAGAAAGAAGGCATTAGGCAAAACATATTTTCTATAAGCTTTAATAAGTTTCTTGTTTGTGTGCATTAAAGTATTAATTGCAAAGGATGCACTGAGATGTATAAAGCTAGATTAGACAGCTGTTTATCTTTATTCTGTAGTAGCATTAGGGATCCGATCATTTAACTGCTTGAAGATATTTGCATTTTAATGGCAGGTAGCTGTGAAGCACCTGCATATATTTCCTAGTAAACAAGGTTACTGCTTTATCATTTCCTAGGCAGAAATGGCATTTATTTCTAGAGCCTTTTGGAGCCTTGTTTTTAAGTCTTCCATGTCATGCTAGTAAAGGGAAAGATCGACAGCACATAGGCATAAATTCCATCACCTGCAGCATCTGAAGTGCCAAAACGACTTTCTTTGTTCTAATAGAAGCAAGCTTGCGAGGGACGTCATGTGTTGTCTGGAAGAACCCACTGAGATCCTTTATTATATGGGTTTAAGTTTACTATTGTATGTAATTGATTTACCCTCTTCGCTCCCATTGCCCACTCCATTTTAAATATAAGAAATCAGTTATAAAAGATCCAGCAGATCTCATTGCTTGGTGTTTCTTCTTTTTCTTTGAAGATAGGCGTATCTTTAAGCACAAATATACTGAACATGCTCATAGATGATTAATTTATTCTAGATACGAGCTACTGGAACTTTCATTTTAGACGATCAGTTATTTTTAGGAAACACAGTAATCAGTAAAAGCTGCGGTGTTGATCAGGACATGTTAACTCAGTGTTTGTATTAGAACTGCAGCAGTGCTAGCCAGCTGTATTGTGATTTATTATGCAGTGCTGCTATACACAACTGTGAAGTTCATGTATTCCTCAATGAATACAAGTAATTTTCCAGTCCTCATACCATTTCTTCTTATTATTAAAATATTATTAAGTAAAGGTCGGGGTTCTGTTCCTAAGCTCTGGCTTATACAGAGAATTTGAGATGGCTTTTTTGTTACCTGATGTTTTTTTCATTAGGAAACTTGGGTTAACAATAGCTCAGCCAATGAAAGTGATATGACAGTATTAACATCTAAAGACAATATAAGGCTGTGCATTCGTATGTTTTGGGTGAATTAACTGAATATTTTAAAACTCTTGAAGGCACTTTAAAGACAATTCATTGCTAAATTCCTAAGTTAAAGTATTTCTTTATTGGCAGGTTGTATTTAGCAGATGTACGGGTTCATTTACTGGCCATGTAGCTGAACATTTATCCCATGGGGTGTGCAACTCACAGCTGGCTATGTTTCTGCAGTGAGTAGATTATGAAATTGCTCTTCAAAGAACACAATGAAAGCTGTTCTGTATAAAACTGTAGTTTATAATCAGTGGGCCGGGTTCTATGATTGCTTTCTAAATGTTCAACCTGGTAAAAATCAGTTCCTCTGCTTGAGAACTAATAGTGCAGTGTGGCCCTACACCTAGGCTGTACCTGAGAAATCCTCTTAGCCCTAGGCTGTGTACGTGATGAGCAAGAGTAGCTCCTGGAGCACTCCCTGGCTTGGATCTGGCTTGCTGTGCTGGACCCAGGTGCACTGGGTATGGTGGGGTGGGAGGTGGCTCTGGGGCTCCAGCAGGCGGTTGCTGGTGGCCATACACAGAGTGCCGGTGCTGGCTTTCTGCAAGGAGAAGCAGTGTCACTGGTTTTTCTCTAAGTTTGAGAGCTTATTCTCAATTTGATAATTGGGGTGGTAACCTTTTGTGCCCCTTACTTTTAAAATAATGTTTACACATACTTGTGAGAGTGCAAATTGCAGACGGGAAGTGGTGGCTGGAGGAGCAACAAGGCAGTGACAGTCGCTTGAGATGTGCACAGGCCCTCAGCTTACAGTTCAGTTTGACTGCAGGTCTTCTGAACCCCGTTTGGTCTCAGTACTGTGGAGTCCTCTCCAAGTCACTTTACTGGTGTGGCTCTAACATTCTCAAAATGGGATTGCTAATTTAAGTAAATGAGGGCTTTCGTTAGTCATTTTTGCTTTAAGAATATCTTAAAAGTCACTCTGATAGATTTTGTTGTCCAAGTTCAGTACTTGGGAAGCCTGGCCTTGATTCCATGGTCTTCATTTTTTTAAAGCAGAAGTAGACACCATGGAGAAGAAGAAGAATCAGATGCACATTGGGTAAAATACCAGTAATACAGATCTGTTTTCACTCCTGAAAGTCAGTACTATAAAACTGAGTTACATTCCCCAGCTGGCTTTCTAACACTGCATTGGAGTTAGAGAGTTTTCTTTCCGGATGACTGCTTTAATGTCGGTTTAGATATGTGAGGTTCTGGTATCCTTTGCTGCAGTTGCCTCTCATTCCTTCAAACCTGACTTCAGTAAGGAACTGTAGGGCACTGTAATGTAGCCAGCTTTAACTTTAGGGGAAAAAATGAGGCCAAAAGAGTATATGTTCCTTCAGTGGCAGTCATCTGAATGATGTTTGTTGAGTTGCTATTCAAATAAAGGTACGCATGTCTTTGACAGTACAGGGACGTTTTAATAATGTTGTAAAGTACATGTGAGGTATTAACTTAAAAAAGAGCTGAAGATTCTACTCAGTATCAAAACCTTTGCTAAGCTGGAGACAGGCATGTTTTTCCTGCTGCACAGTCCATTGAAGAAGTCCAGAGAAGCATTCCAAGTGAATCCATGCAGAAGGTTTGGGAGAAGGCGGAAATTACTTGGAGACAGTAACGAGTGTGTCATTCATTTCATGATTCATAGCTAATTCCTTTGAAGGCGGTGAAGCTGGGAGCAGCTTGGCCTTGGTCTCAGTGATACTTCTGGCTTGCATTCGGCCCCCAGGTTTCTTGGCAGTGAGTTACTGTGTGGCCTGGGCCCTACAAACACCTGCTGCTGGGCACAGTGGGTATTACTGCCTTGTCCGAGAGTCAGTGCTTGCAGGGTCTGCCCATAACTCTCACGTACCACTTATCACATGCCTTACAAATGGTTCCTGAAATACAAAGTAAAACAAACTGAATGCCAGAGCCCCCTTTGAGGTTGCTTCTACTCTGTATAAGCAGTAGAAAATCAATATAGTGAGGAAATAATATTGTACAATACAGAATCGTGTCTTTTGCCAATCATGTAAAAACAGAGCAAGGGAAAAGAAGCACATTTGTAATAGCACAAATTCACAGTAATTCCACTATTGCATTTGGCATTGTGTTTTTGAAAAAAAAATAGATATTTTGATCCAGCATTAATGTATTTATTGCATTTTCGATCAGTTTAACTTGTTGCCTGATACTTAAGCATTTTATTTCTAAGGCCTTGCATTTTGCATATGACTTGATTTTTCAATAACTTCTACTCCATATTAACTAATGAAGAAAGAACCTTTTAAAATTACAAAATCCTGTATTCATTTCTGCTGATCTCCTCCTCAGAACTGAAATTCCATAAATAGAAGCAAACTGCTAATTCAGTGTATAGATTCTGGTGTCTGACTGATGAATACAGCGCTCCTGTCCGAGCAGCCCAAGGTCTGGAATGAAATTCCCCAGCGAGCTCTTGGGGCCGTAGTGCTGCACGCTGTTGTGTGCCAGGTGAGGGACGTGGGGGGGGAGAACATTGCACCCGAATTGCCATGGGAGGGCCAGCCCTGAGCTGCCACTGACACTGCTGTGCATTCAGAACTGAAAGGACAGCAAGGTTAGGCTGTTCAGGCCCAGGGTTGGGCTGCTCAGGCCCAGGGTGTGCTGCCATTTGAACAGCCTGATTCTCCTCTCATGCACACAAAGTGAAATTGTACAAGAGCAGCATAGGAAGAGAATCAGGCAAAGTGCAGTTCTATGCATGAGTGAGAAGCAGAGGGGTAAAGAAAAGGTGAATACTGCTCAAACTGCAAACCATGGACCTTGGGCTTTTCAGTTCCCAGATCTGTTCCTCACCCGAACTAGCTCCCAGTGCCAGCTTGGCAGTGCCCAGCCCCACCAGGAGCCAGTTTGGGGGCACTTTGGTAAAGACATGGCTGCCTTTACTCAAAAATGAGACCCACAAATTCATGTTTTCTGTTCTGCTGATTTGCCCCTTTCGGTTTTTACTTCTAGATACTGTATGTGTAGCATTCTACGAGGCATGCTGGGTAAAATATACTATGCAAATGTGTACAGTGTTGCATGCTTTGCTCTCCCTCTGCTTTTAGTGGCTTTCAAAGAAAAAGAAAGTGTTGTTATTTTTGTGATCAGAATCATTTAAAAAAGAAAATGCAGACTGCATGCTGTTAGTATCCTCATTTCTATGGATTTGTTTTATGGGATTTAGATGTACAAAAATGAACTGCATTACAATAACTTTTCTACAATAAATCAAAAACTGCAAACAGCACTCAGAAGTCTTCTAAGTCTCTGTGTTCAGCACTCAAGACTGGGAAAGTGCTCAGAAGAGTCACTGGTGGAAACAGTTCCGAATGTTGTGGCATTTTTATTGTTTGATGATAGGTTTTGGCACCGGTTTCTCCTGTTAGCATTTTTAGTCAATATTAATGAGGTTCTGAAGAAAGACGTGCATCTGGTCTGTGAAATGAGTGGTGGTTATTTTTAAATCTATCTGCTCTTAAATAATCACAGCTCAGAAGCACAGAAGTCTGCATAACATCTCGCCGCTCCATCAAGAAACAAAATCCTTCGGCCAGATGCTGAAGGATTCTCATGAACATCATGGAATTTGGAACCGATCCTCAGTGTGACCTCACATTAATTTAACACTTGTTTCTAGAAAGAAGCAACTATCAGAATAATGTGAGGTAGTAAGAAAAGAAGCAAAACCAGGTTGTAATATCCTGAAAACAGGAAAGCACTGAAAGATGCTACCTTTAGCTAAACCTTAAAAGCAGTCGTGGGAGTGAAATTACAGGGTGAGTTCCCTTTTGGAGTTGTTCCACAGGGAGGCAAACAGACTTATTTTCTTCAAAGTGCATAACCAGCCACCCAACAAAAACACAGCGACAACGTAAGAGATCTGGGAGCGCTGTCAGCCAGGGCCTGCACAGCCAGACAGCACGGAGCGGCTCTGAGCCCAGCAGGATATTACGCTGCTTGCCTGCCCTTTGTACCCACCTGCTGCTCCTTGCTGCTGCTGGACTGCCACCAGGTGCTTCTCGTGCCTCCCCATGCTGGCTGGCACCCACAGGAACCAGCTCTGCCTGCTTTGCAGCCCTCCTGCCCAGGGCCTGCCTTCTGCAGGCAGAAATACAGGTACCAGGTAATCTGTGTGCTTATGGTGGGAATCAGCTTTAAGTATCTAACATACATGCAGTGTTTTAAACACAAATCGAGTCACTTTGTCTAACTGTTCAAAAGTAGTTTCTAGAGTGTGAGTTTCAATCAAAGCTGTTTAAAAAAGGGCTTGTGGCCTTCCGAATAAATAGAGCAAAAAATACATTCATTTGTGTGGTTTAATCCATTCCTGGAAGTAGAAGGTTTGTGAGCCACATATCCTGCCTGTCTCCTCTACACGTTCAGCTCTGCTCTGCAGTTGCTAGGAGCAAAATGTGTGCTACTTGAGGAAGCCTTTTTGAATTTCCAGGAGTAATGATCGTACTCTCTACAAACTGTGCCAACTGCAGTGCTTCCCTAGAAAGCTCCCACCAGGAACAGCAGCCAGGTGGTAGCATTAGCGTGGAAAAAACCAGCAGTATGACACATGTCGAATCAGGCCATCGTGCAAATGTTGTAAACTATGGCTGAACTACCAGAGGGAAGCAGGGGCTGAAATCTTAACATCTTCCCGATCCTGAAATGCACGGTATAATCCCTTATCTGGTAAAAATGCTGCTCCATTTGTGCAGCTGTTGGCTATAGAGCAGCTGCTGGCAGCTGGGTAGCGTGGCAGGGTGCTGGCAGCACCAAACGCAGCTCTTAAATGTTTCTTAAAAACATCAGAAAAAAATACCTGGGGGCGGGGAGGGAGAGGGGGGAAGAGCTTTTCTATTTTAAGATTCAAAATAACTGAGTTTTGCTACCCTCTTGCGTAGTTGTGTGTGAGTTCTGTCTCAACTAACCCTGGTGCCAGCCCACGCGTTTCAGAATCAGCTGGTGTTAGCACCAGGACTGCAAACAGAAATCCGCTGTGCACACCTGGAAGTCTCTGTGGAGGCATAGCAGAAGGGGTGGCTGCAGGCCGAGTGCTGCCATTCCTGCAGCAGGGACTGAACACTAGAAAAAAGCATACAGGTGAACCCTGTGGACAATGACACATTGTGTCTAGTTATTTTCAAGCTGGATGGCTACCAATGTTACTGGCGCAGAGCATGGTTTATTTCATGCTATTAAAGGTGTAATGTGCCGGTTCATTACCAGGATGTTTGTTTTCTTCAGCTCTTAAGGACTGAATATTCCCCTTCACTGCAGCACAAAGCATGAATGCCCGCAGATGCACACAGAAACTCAGAGACTGCTGCTGGCCTTGCTGCAACTACAGCTTATATTGTAGCAGGGGAAATAAAAGCAAGGAGTCACTATCAAAATGAAAGTTTCCAGCACAGTTACATCTATTACTCAGATAACTGTAGGTGTGTTTTCTTCATCGGGCCCACTGGTATTGTTTAACACGAAGGCACCTGTGTCAGCTGTGGGCCCTGTCTGGAGCTCTGCGTTGTGGAAAATCCAGATCCTCGTGCTGAAAATAAGCGCTGCTCTTACGTCTGACCTCAAGTCTTGTGGAAAGACAAAACATAGCCGTCTGAGGTAACAGTAACCTTTTGTACAGAGTAAAGGCCTCGAGGCTATAACGCAGGCAGTGCTGAGCAGAAAGCAGTACAGGCAGAAAGCGTTCAGATGGAAGGAAAGCAGCACATCTGCCCGTGCCTTCCAAAGTGCCTGAGTGAGAAACACAGCTACCGTGTTGCTTGGGGTCATAATCTACGTGTCCAGAGAGCTCAATGCAACCTCAGTGCTGAAGGAACACTTGTGTGTTCCAGGCCCTGTGGCCTGCAGCACTAAAACTGTTCATCGCAACCAGCGCTGCCCTGCATGAAGCGGGACGCTGACCTGAGGTGAGCGGGGCACTGAGGAGCACTGCAGGGTGCTGAGGGGCACTGAGGAGCACTGAGGGGCACTGAGGGGGCACTGAGAGGTGCTGAGGAGTGCTGAGAGGCACTGAGGGGCACTGAGGGGCACTGAGGGGGCACTGAGAGGTGCTGAGGGGTGCTGAGGGGCACTGAGGGGCTGCTGAGGGGCGCTGAGGGGGCACTGAGGAGCACTGTGGGGTGCTGAGGGGCACTGAGGAGTGCTGAGAGGCACTGAGGGGAGCTGAGGGGCACTGAGGGGTGCTGAGGGGGCACTGAGAGGTGCTGAGGAGCACTGAGGGGGTACTGGGGGGCGCTGAGGGACACTGAGGGGAGCTGAGGGGTACTGAGAGGCACTAAGGGGCGCTGAGGGACACTGAGAAGCGCTGGGAGGCACGGAGTGGCAGCCTCGTGCCGGCCGCGCAGGGGGCGTGGTTTTCCAACGGCCGCCGAGGGGTGTGGCCTCCCTTCGCCGGCACGGCCACACGTCCTCCCCGCCTCCGCGTGCCCTACGGTGGCCGCGAGGAGTGCGGCGCGGTGCAGTGCGGTGCGGAGCGGTGCCGGCCGGCGGCCTGCAGGAAGGCGCTGCGCGGCGCGAGGAGCGGAGCGGAGGAGCGCGGGCGGCGGCGATGTCCGCGCGCGGGGGGCGCT